>LQNS02015105.1:17064537-17077967 GCA_001587735.2 Parhyale hawaiensis
TCTTATTGTAAACAAACAAATAACTCCTACCCCTCTATAAACAATAGCAGTCTTTAATCACACGGTTTTGGTGTAAATTTCAGCCTAACGTAACCTATAACCACAAACAAACCTTTTTAGTCCCAATAAAAATTCAAATTCTGCTCCAATCAAACAACTTCACTTTGTAAATAAACAATGTGACGTCACAACCAAGACCGATAAGCGCACTCAAAATGAAGTTGCCAGTTGTGGTCGTAAACACAACCAAAAGCGAGTCTCCGTGTGACAACCCCGTTTTTGGTCGTCACGTAGACATGAATTTGGTCGTTTCTGCAACTTGTGGTTGTATTCACGCACACAACTTCGCCATAAAGAATCGCCTCTGGTGACACACTAGCGACGGGAAGCTGGTCGTCCGCCAAACAAAGTACCTTCCAGACTACCGCGCACATGTTCCGCAGAACTTCCTTGCTCATGCTCCTTGATCAAAAGAAGTTGCACTCTTTGTCACAAATAATAACTTATTTTACTTCTAGTATCAATATAACTAGGAATCAACAATTACTGTAAATGTAGACACTACTTACAGCGTGCTACAGCAATGCATGTACTGCCAAGTGAGCTTAGGTTAACATTTTCATACTTTTCTTGACCACGCGGTCGTGGTTCCCATGGCGCGGCAATATATTCAATCAAATTAAATGACTGGCTTGGAGAGCAACTCCAACAATGATTGACAAGTAAAGGTAACTCCATAATTTTGTGTTCCTCCAGAGGTAGTGCAAAGGGTTCGAACATTTATTTTATCTACGAACATAAGCACAACTGTGTCCACAAGACAAAACGGCGATAAAATGTTTACAGTAAACTCAATATTCTCCACAAGTGTCACTACTGTAGTGAAGTACGAATTTCTCGTTAAATGTGCAGTGAAATAGAAATCAGAGAGGCTTAAAAGCTTTTAAAATGTCTATAAAGAAACAAGAAAGCCTCATGGAACGCCTGATTTATTCGTGTTGTGGATGAAGCTGCTCTGTTTGCAGCCTAAATCACGCGGAAATATCTAACAAAATGGACGCCCGTGAGAACGCACAGAGCTGCGATTTGACGGCAGAAATTCGCAGCGACAAGCGAAAATGCCACAATGTGAACAGATTTTTTATTTTATCTCAGTTTATAGGATAAGTAATTAAGAAAACACTTTACAAATGACAAAAAAAGGCGGTTTTAAAAAGCGCTCAGAATCACACTGTATATACAAATTCGATTTACGCGGCTGTACGACCAACTGGTTGCCCACAGAAAACCTCAAGCGACCTTTCGCTACGTAGGCGCAACTTGTCTGTTGCTAGCAACAATTTTGCTGCTCGAAGACGTACGAGCTGCGCGTCCTGACAGCAAGTTGCGAGGATGAATGCCTAGTGTGGCCCCTGCATTATTTCATAGCTTTATTGAAAATAAGAGTCATGCCCTATTATTAAAAGCAGGATTACCAACTGCTGCTAGTTTAAACTGCGGCATTACTATGCGAGCCACTTATAAGCTGATAGCGAACTCACAGCATTGAGTGATTGCGCGAGCTGCTGCGTTGCGGTCGCAGAAGCGCCTACACCAGCAAGCCACCATCCATTGGTGAGATCTTTGCCGATGCTCGCCCTCAGAGCATCTCCTGCGAATGGTTAAAGCAAATGTATGAGAAATGTTAAGCCAGAGGGAGGAAAATTATCTGTAGAGCAGGAGAAGGGGTACCCTGGGAGTCAGCAGCTATACCAAGCGACTCTATAGAATGTCCTGTGCGAAGGTAAGTCTACATCCACAAGATTTCTCGTGTTAAGCCGGGTGCATACTAATGACTTTCGTTTGTGCCATCAAGACTCAATTAATTCCTTTACGTTGCTGCTACCCTGAATATATCTTGTAGTTTCAAAACTGCATAAGCTTATAATAAAAGAACAGAAATCTTTATGAGTCAGAATTGCTCAAAATTAGGAGAGATAATCGAGCGATTATTATAGCCTTGGTTTAACCACCGTATCTTGTCGTAAATTTACCCGTTGCACTAACAAAAGGGTAAAAACGGCAGCGTCGGCTTTTTTTTCCCTGAAAACGAAGGAGGCTAGCCATTGTTACTCTGGCTCCTGAATCGCTCGCAAAACAAAGAGATTTAGCAGCTGTGATGTACTAGCAAAAATCACACTTGTTGACATATTATTTGGGCAGCAGCAGTCGCATCCAAGTCACCGAGACTGCGGTGAATATACTAGGCCCATTTCAAGTACTGATCTCATCAAGTTAGCGCTGTTATCTAATGTATTACGTTAATTTGTTTCAGCTACCTACTAGGAAATAATATATGATTCAAAACAGCGTGTCTGAGTTGCTGGTCTTTTACGCTTTCCCCAGGAATTATTGATAAAGTCTCATACCCTGCAGGATGCCTGATAATATATATATATTTCTTAGAAACCCTCATCATCGTTGTCTATTGGGCTTGCCGTTAATGTTCGTATACCGTAGGCAAGACAACCAATTACGATCTGCCTTCGTACAAAAAAGGGAAATTTTTCCCAGTGAACTTGGTTTATGCCTTGTGCGCGTCGTAAGTCATTCCAGCCAATTTAACGTAGCTTCTTCACTAAGTTTTACCGTACATGCATCGGTGATTGTTGTGGCGATGGTTTTAGCGATGGTCTGTGTATTGTCATGAACAGAAGCTATTCCAGGTTTTCCTAACCTATCCTAGTTCATAAACATACCTCGTCTAAATCTATCCTATTCTAACATACCTAACGTACCTGTATTGTATCTAACCTAACATACCTAATCGCCATCACCAGAAGCATCGTCGTCGCTGCTGTAAGTTGGATCTAAATATATTACTTTCACCCACCGCTTGCGCATGTTATAAGCACTTACTCCGCCGTGTTCTGAGACCCCGATTATTTGCTTTAGCTGATGGCACCAGGGTACACAGCGGATATTCAGAAAATACTGCATCACTAAGGAAGTGCAGTACAGAATATAAAAACAATTTCGAAAGCTCTTAAAATGAAGCTTCAGAGCAATTTCTTTACCTTATACTTATATTTACTGTACTGGGAAGAAAGCTATTTGACAAATACCACAGCAAATTTACAATACCACTGATGTGGAAGTTACAGAATTCAAAAATTTTTGCACTCTCATTTAAAAAGTAAGCCAAACTGGCCAGAGGTAAAGGTTGCGACCCAACAGAAGGAAAACAATATCGTCACTCTACAGTCTACACACAAATTTGTGTATGGAAAACGTCAACCTGGACCTCGTCCGAAGACGTTGGTGGTATCTCAAAGTATTAAATTATGGATGCGCCGTTGGGAACTTTTAGAGATTTTGCAAAGCTGGCGTGGCACAGTTAAACACGCCACTACAGGTATTTCCCGTCGAAGCTAGGGAAGGTGCACTGACTTCTAAGCAACATTTTTATTCTCAATATATTCTGACAAAGAAAAAATTATTCAAAGCCAGCTCGACTTCCCTTACACTACCCTTGTACCTGCGAGGTTGAACTGGTTTTGGGATGAGACAATACTCAGTTTAGACTGGCAATTTACATATATTTTAACCTACCAGCACTTCCGTGGTAGTTGCCAAGAGAGAGGAGCTGGTAGCCAGGGGACGATCCAATTTTGACTTCATCGTACACCGCTACGTATTCTTCATTGTTGCTTGATGCTTTTATGATGATCTGTAGAGTGATAATTCGATTAGCTTTATATCTAAGTGAAAATTGGACGCATTTTTCACAGACGTTATCTTGGAAGAGTACAGCAGCTCCTCGTATTCTTTCTTAAAATTACACGGCATGATACAAGCGCGTGTTGGTATAAGCTGTCAAAATTTGAAAAAAAAACTAAAACGATTGATGTTCTATGATTGCATCAATGATTGGGCTATTCTGGCCAACACTGCCTTAAGAAGCAATAACCCATCAAAATCCACAATCAGACATTCATACTTTGGTAAGGCTGATATGGTACTATTTTATACCGAGGTGCAGACTCAACTTCTGAGCTCATATTTAACTAGCCTTTCATTCATGCTACTATATCTACATTCCACCACTTTATCTACACTCTACCTACTATCCTTGTGTATCGGCCGACGCGTGAGCTGAACGTCTACTCATAAATTGCGTGGTCCAGGCACAATAGTGCTCCTAAAGAGAGATAGCAAACGGTAATTGGTGTGCTTGTTGCCCTCTAACAAGTACTAACTTGCTCTCCCTGTAAAATTCTCGGGCATTGCTTTAGAAATTTTCCAATAGGAGAATGCAAAATAAAAATGATTGTATAGAATATGTTCAGTGCATGTACATTACAGTGAAACTTTACTGCCAACATAATAATAGCAATAGATTTTGCACTAATGACCGATGCTTTGCGTCTGAATCTTGCATAATCGATGTATTTTTTGCGTCTACACCACAAGTTTGTTGTAAAACATAGCGATTTGCCATCAAGCATACGTACCCAATTTATAATTCACACAAGATTAAACCTGATGACTTCTGAGCACTGGCTCCTTAATATTTGTTGTAAAAACTAATTAATTAGCACGAGTACCGAATTTTTAAATCCTATAGAAATATAAAACTCATGACTAGTGCTGCTACAATATTATCAGTAAAGGTTTAGCAATGAACCCCTCGTTATTAGTGCCTCTAACCTGCAATTGTGCCACATCTTCCCGACTAGTATTGTTCCAATACTTTTAACAAAAAATTAACTGCCAAAACTTTCATTATTACTTCTTCTAACTTGCAGTTCAGGCTTACCTTCATAACCACAGCCGCTTTCGAGTCAGTTGCAGGACTTGTCATCAAGCGCCAGTTCTCTATGCCTGAAAATTTACTAGAAGAGTTTTAACAAGCACGTATTATGATGAGACAAGCCCTACACGACACAATACTGGCTATCATGCGTTGCTCAGTAATTTCCCCTGTTAGCAGCATAGTTATTTATGTGAAGGGTGTCATGGAATCACTAACAAAGCCCAGAAGCCAAGATGCGTCGAAAATAATGCGAGTATAACAATAACAGTAGATATATTATTGCGAATCTAAATATTTACCCATGAATATTTTTCCTTCACTGAGATCCCTGTAAAACCAAAACTAAGGGATTGACAGCGTGAGATCTGATGGAAATTTTACAAACAAAAAATGGAAACTAATGAAAGCCTCTACTGTAAAAATAAAACTTGCTACTTTTCGGCGTTCGAGCCAATCGGGGTTCTATAATATTACATATATTTACTAAATTGTTAAAGATAAAAACTTTTATTAAGGAACTGAAAGTTATCGCTGCTACCTTAACCACGTTGTGGAGATTATTTATCGAAATAAGCCTGCCTCCAAGTAGGTGATATTAGAGCACACAGCGTTGTGAAAAGTTCTTTCTTATGTTCATTGTTGCAGAATCCAGGGAGGATTTCGTTTCCAAAACTCATGCTAAGTAAGATTGTAAAAACTAGCAGTTCTTCCTTCTCAGAGAATAAATTTTGATGGATTGGTAAATACTTCTCAGCCCATGTAAGGATTTCTTTGGATCTGATAAGTATTAGCTATGCATATGTTCACTCTGTTTATCAAGTATCAAACTATTGAAGGACGTGTCTTGTAAGGTTTGATAAACGGTACTTCCTAAAGCGCTTTATTTCGTGTGTGTGCTGTCGTGAACGCTGTAATATCGAAGGTTGTCCTCCGCTAGAATTTGTAAACAATAAAATTTTCAATGTTTTATGTCATTACATTGAATAAACATTACCCTTTCAGTCAGATTTATTTATTTATTACCAATCAATGGTTTCCTGGTGGGTTCGTTTCTTTAGATTGAATAAACATTACCTATAGTGAAGGCGTCGACTGTCTTGTTGAAGAAGTCAAGGGGAAACCCGCTACCACCTCCAGGAGTGCTGTCATGGTACACGTGAGTCCAACCACTTCCATCTGTGGAGGAGCATTTCACCTGGAAGTGAAGAAATAATTCAAACTATAGACTCTCCCCAAAGTATTGATTCCATATCATGTTAAAAACAAGCGGGCCAATTGCATTACGTTGGTAAATCTTGGTAAGTTGTGGTAAAGTAATATGTATGATACAAAATATGGCGAATAAGGTAACACTTGTAAACGCAAGCGATGAAATATATTCACACTACCATGAGATTAGAGAAGACACCAGCTGAATACAACAGTTACCAATCTTAATGGGCTAAATTCATATGGGTGAGGCAAGCGAAAGATCAATAAACAGTGCAATTCCAGTCTGCTGCAGAGCTTACTATCATTGACTTGCATCATTGCTAAGGGTATTTCATAGTATGCCAGAATATTGAAACTAATCTGGATGACACACGTGCTGAAAATTTTCTTATACTCGTCGGAACATTAGCATCAAAGAAGATATAACTCAGGTCCATCGAGGGCTTTCATACTATTTTGTTTTATTTATTTTTTGCCTGTTGCAGCGGTAGGATGTTGCTAGTTTCAGAGAACGAGCCTGCTTTCATGTGGTGCTTGATTTGCTGAGTCGGTATCTTCAGCACTCAGACGCTGTTGCGGAAGTACTGACTTTGATCCTAAATGGGAATGGCAGAGAGTTAGCAATTATCTCATGAGCCTTCCATCTCTGACGGCATAGTTGACAAGCCGTGGTCGACTGCAGCTGTAAGCTAATCTAAATCCAGTGAGCATCTGTCTGCTGCACGAACCAGTGTATGCGGACTTCCTAGCTAGACTGTGCACTGAAATTAATTTATCTTTACCTTCACGGTGCCTTTGGCGGCATTTAGTCGGCTCGTGTATCCTGTCATATTAGCGGCTATTTAGAATTGTATTCTTGATAATGTTGAACGAATAACTTAGAAATAGAAGACAAACATGAGATCTCTCGGTAGTTAAAGGTTAGTATACCAGTGATACATCAGTGGTGTCCCCGAAAGCGCTTCGATATCCCCTAGAGAACAACGAACACCAGTTTGTCCCTTTTAAGCTAAGCGACATACCATGTAGTTATTACCCGAAGATTATCTTATACGAATGTTATAAATAGTTACAATCAAAATAGCTAAGTCACTGTTGAGAACAGTGACAGAATATGCCAGCAGGATACTAGGATACGTCGTATACTCAGCAATACCTACCCGTGATTATTTTCTTTTATCATATTTTGAAAGAAGACCTAAAACTACCGTACTGATGTAAATGAAAAACTATACACACTAGGATAATTCATACTCTATGCAGTACTCTGTGATTATTTTGTATTACTATACTTTGAAATCAAATAAACAACTATGAGTGTCAGTGCAAAAAATGCTCACAAGGACAGTTGGGTCAGAGAAAATACCGGTCGGCTGCATCGCGTACCACGCGTCGGGATCCAGCAGCGGCATGCGCTCGTAGAGATCCCCACAATGTCGGATCGGAGAGCACTCTGTAAAATTTGGATTAACTTTTACCAACAAAATGTTAAGACTTGCTGATTATTTTCTCGGTAGCAGTCATTTTTTTACACGCAGGGCTCTGCAGCCCAAAAGAAAGTGCTAAGATAAATAGGAAAGCTGTACTCAGAGAAATTCTGAACTAATTAAGTACCGTGGTGAACTATTTCTTGGGATTAGAACTCAGCGATCTGAAATCTACGGTACAAACAACGTACATTTCATTTACTTCTACCAAAATGTAATTCTCACGCGATGACTGCACTATATCCATTCGTTATGTGTAATTGCAGTATACTATGTTGATATCTATCTACCACTCAAACAAAATGAGCTGCATGCAAGACAGTGTGCATCACAGTTTGCTTAGGCTTATGATAACATTTTATTGCTTGGAAGAAGAGCATCATGTATAGTACCATATTATTATCGAAACCGTTATGATGTTGAGCAATAAAGCATTAGTAGCCCATGATGCTGTTTCGAAGGGTCATCTGCCTGTGTACCGTATTTAGTGCAAGATAATTGAAACCGATAATGCAGGGTTGATTTACCTTTAGGATTTCTCTAGAGCAGTGGTTCTTAACCTGGGGGGGGGGGGAGAGTGCGTGAGCCAATTACAAGGGGGCGTGAGCCCCCGCGGTAAAACCTGATTTACATTAATTACCTTCGCCAAGGAGGTTATGTAATGTATCTGTCGTGTTTTTCTGTCACCAAGTTAACCCAAAAAGTTATGCCCGGATACTTACGAAACTTACAGAGAATGTTAGAACTGTTAGCAGTCACAGATGTTTGACTCTTAGAGGAAATTCGTTCATCTGTTCGTCTGCCTATTAACTCAAAAGGTTATTGAAGGATTTTCATTATATCTACATGAGCTGTTAGGTTTATTACGAAGAGTAAATTACAAAATTTTCATGGTGATCTGTTCATTCGTTTATTTGTCGCGGTTTTTTTTTTTTTTTTTTTTTTGCTTGATAGCACAGCAACTCAAAAAGTTTCGAATGGATCTTTATGAAACTCACAGTTGAAATTAATGTTAAAAGACATGATTAAATTTTGGTACAGATTGGTTCGTCCTTTGATGTGCTGAACTTTTGTTTGTCATAATGCTTGTTAGCAGCATAACCCAAAAAATTATGAACAGATCTTCAAGAACATCGTAGAAACTGTTTATTCCGTGGCCACAAAAATAAAGTTTACCCCTGTGCCATGACCACACCGCCACACAAAGTAGGATGTGGGTGCAGGAAAAAGACTACAACAAGGACTGACGAAGTGTTAGGGAAAGAGGTGAAGCTTACTGTTCTCTTTCTCTTGCGCCCGAATCCCACTTTGTGTGGCGGTATGGTCCCGGCAGGGAGTTGGGCAGCTAATTTTTTTTAGCTTGAAGAGGGACATTCGGCTGACATTCAGTTCGACAGCTACTAGTTCACGGGTACTCTCTACTCGATTTGAGTGAGGGCCCGAGTCTGTTTTTCAGTTGTAGGCTTCTTCCAACCAATTGTTATTTCGAGGTGTTTTTTGTATGGTGCCAAATAAGTGAAAAATAGCAAAGTAGAGGCCAGTGAGCCAGCGTAAAGTACGTGTATGGAACTCTGCTCGAGCTCTATAGATCACAGACTGACTGTGTAACGGGGATTTGTGTTTGGCGCGAGGGTGGCGCAACACACGTCATAGCACCCTCCTCTCATAAGGCGAGAAATGCAAAAATAATGTTGGCGAATTATACAATTACTTTGTTTTTTTTACGGCACAGGAGTAAACTTTGTTGTAGCAGTACAGGGGAAAAATTTGTTTTAAGGCCACTTTACTATCAAAAGGCATAAATGATTAGATCTTGGTGTTGATGCAAAGACAATTATGGTTTCAGAGCGAATTTGCACTTTTCGTTACCGTTGCCTTGCTTGGCGGGGATATGCACTCTCAGAGTGCAATAGTTTTTACTTTTTTGATCGTGTTTTGGTACCACATTTATTTAAAAACACAAGGATGGGGGGACGAAGGACAAAATGTATCATAAAGGGCGGGGGAGGATGGGAGTGAAAAGATTAAGAACCACAGCTCTACAGAATCAGAACTTTTAGAATCCACATACCTTGTTCGCACAGGTCGTGTATTGGCGACCAGTTGCCAGTGCCGCTGTCACAACTGGTGTTGTGCTGCGTGGCTCCGCTGAAAAAATACCTTCCACTTATGCAAGTGTAGGCGATCACTCCGTTGCCCACGTACTGCGAGGTGGCGTGGTCCATAGGTGGCAGATCGCTCGGGTTGTCATTGCATCCACCATTTGTGTAACCGCCGCTATTGGCAGGCGGAGACGACATCGCTAAGGAATCTGAGGGGAAAAGGCATTGCTGATTTTCGGCATCACAAGTTTCAGAAAATTTTTGGCATGAAAAATTTTGGGCATGAATATTTTTCGGTGTGAAAACGTTTCGGTATGAAAGGTTTTGGACGTGTTGTTACTGTAAATGGATGGTACTGAGAGCATAATAGTAGTAACATTCGAGTTATATCCTTCTTGTCTTTGCATTTGTCACTCAGGACTAGTGATTTGCGCACTCCAAGTGGAGATTCTGATGAATCCATGGTGACGAAATAAATTACAGCTTTACTTTACAGGGAGCAAGACTGTCTAACATTATGCCGTAGCATATTCGAAACGCGACTGATATGAAAGTTCTAAAATTAAAAAAAAATGCATGCTGCGGAGATACGGCGCTGCTGGCTCTCATTTTCGTCGCGAAGCTCTGGCATAACAGAAGAAATCCAGCAACGGGGCTCCACACACACAAGTGAGGTGACTTGGAAAACGTCACGTGGACTTCAACCGAATACACACAAGGTACTCAGATAAACGCCATTATTACTAACATATGAAACCATAGCTAATGAACTTGAGCTGGAAAGGTAAATTATATACACTGTATATCAAAGTTTTGAGGCGTTGTGTTAATCTTCTCAAGCCGCGTATGGCCATGTACACGACTACAATTGGCTTTACTCAATATTTTGAGTAAACTGAAAGTTTCAACGATGCTAAGTCAAATCTTACATTTCCATGTAGCGTAAGAAGCTGTTGGTATAATTAAAGAAAAGATGACCTGAAAATAGGAAATCCGCTGTAGCTTAACTTAAACTTCGATGCAGAAATAAGTTTATATTCAGCGAAAAAATATCACCCGGTGGTCTGTTTAAAATTATTATTTTATGTTAATATTCGTTTTATTCGTTGTTGCAGCTGCATCCGCTAGTTCCACGACTTCCAGCATTACTGACATTGCAAATGCTCATGTGCATGTAAAATGAGAAACTGAGATGCTAGCTATCGTCAAATTTGACTGATCTGATTGCATCAGTATGAAGTAAACGTTAAGGATAAAAGATACAAAGGTAGCTTATAAAACGATATAGCTAAAATCTGAAATTTTCCACAACAACCTATTGCATAACTATAGTAAAATCGAGCATACTTGTTAATAATCGTAGCTGATTCTTTGATGTGATGTCACTGACGGAGAGTCCGCAATGTGTCAAAAGTTAATGTTTTGCATGATTTTAATTTGCACCACTGAAAAAGAGAGGAATTTTTTTATCTAATTGCTCCTAATTCGCGATGTTTTGAGAGTCGTAGCTTTGTAAATTAAGAATTTTCACTATACGATAATTAATATAAAACTTAACGGTATCTACAGGGTGTTCAAAATTTCTCGTTGCAATTTTTTTCCACATATATTCAATACATCGAAATATACTAATCAAAATAAATATGCTGTTTAACTATGATTCCTTCCGAATATCCATAATTTATTGAACATGCCTCCCGACGGCATTGATAAGCTATAGTAATTGCTTGAAAAAACTCTGCAAAAAACTGGAATTAAAGCTTGGGGAATTTTTACCCATTCCTTCAAGAGTGTTGCCTTCAAATCCTCCACATTCTTGTGATGAGAAATTGAGACCTTGCTCTTATGGGTAAAAGCCCTTCTTTGCTCAGCAATATTTTCTAGAAGTTTGCTTTCTCGGGTAAACAAATTACCGTTCACCCTGCTCTCCAATACGGACCAATGCTAAATCAAGAGGATTAATGTCTGGAGACGAGACAATATGAAAGAAAAATATGCATAAATCAAAATATTGTAACGATAATTATTAAACACCCTATGCTTTGAAATTTTGACGGACATGCAGCATAACATTCGTGATGGTGTATGTACTCTCTCATCAAGTGATTTATGAACATAGTATGGTGCTCCATCATTAGAAGAAACTGCTTCTCGATTGGAAGACTAATGAAAAATAAATAATAGGGTCTCGTTACATAAATGATTATATATATTGCCACTTTGCTAGTCAAGATTTTAGTATTTTCTTCTTCGATCTAAAAGAATTTGCATTTCAAGCCACAAATTACTTGTACTAAGTTATCATGCGGTTGACAGACTCTCGTGCGTAAAGTGTGACGGTACGCTTTTAACTTTCGAAAAACGGAACGGTGCTCAATTATTCCATACAAGAAGAAATTCACTAAGCATTCGAGCAACGAAAAACCAATTGAAGAGCATCTCAGTATAAAGAAATACAGTAACATACCCATTATCTGCAAGAAGCCGAACACAGTCCATGCGACCACCGCCGGCTGCCTGTAGACAGGCAGCCGAATTGGAGCCAGCATGTTGAGTTGCGCTGCTATAGTTTCCTATTTAATATATACGTTTTCTTTCAGAACTTTGGTTTAAAATCAATGATAGGCTTAATGAAGGAACCAAAACGCTCTCGTTAAGCGACACCGTTACAGTAGTCGTTCAGTAATGACGTATATCTATTCTGGAATAAATAGAACAAACATGTTACGAACATGACACAATGTTCATTGGTAAAGCCACAGCACCTTACAAGTAAATCATTAGTAAAACTAAAACAAACAACAAACTAAAACATGACAGCGGAAGTCTACAATCTGAATTTTTACCTTTTTTTTAATTGCTGTACAGCTCCTTAATGTTATTCTAACATAGCCTTAATATCTAAAGTAACGTCACAGTGTACGGAATCATAGTAGATAATAACCAGAGAAACACTCTGAGAACGGAAACTTCAGTCAAGAAACTCATTGAAAACAAAAATTTCAACTTGGTGTAGAATCTACGCTTTTTTCAGCTCATCTCGAAAATTTGAATTAGCTGTTCTTCGTCGTATTACTAACAGTTCCTGTAACTATTATGAAAATCCGCTTATAATTTTATCAGTTGTGCCGCTGAAAGACAAACAGACAACCGGACTGGTTGATCATCACCAAAATTTTATCATCTGTTACTCGGAACATTTCCAAACGTTCCTATAAGTTTTATGAACTTCTGTTTACAAGTTTTTGAGTTACGTTGCTAACAAAGAGTGAAAAGCCAGCAAAAACCTAACTCCCTGGTGGGTTAATCATCATTGAAAAAAAATACCCCAAAGTGAACTTTCCGGAACTTCACCGTTACGGTAATCAGCTCAACGCAAGATACGAGCACTAGCGTGCCGCTGGACAAACCTCTTCCCAGCACGACAAGACCGCTAATACCGGCAAACTTCATCGCATAGACAGGGACACAATCTCTTAGTTACCGTTGCCTAGGTAGGGGGTGTGTTGTCCCACACCCAGTGCACAGGCATGCCTTCTGACACCAATAAATGGATATTTTTTGCAACTTGATGGTTGCAAAGTGCATTGGGTACTGCACTACTCCAGTGATAATCCGCCGAATGTCTCGCCTCAGGATCTATGTACACATACTATTCGAATATACTGTATACTGGGTACCTTTGCTGTACAGTGAATACTGCACTGGCGCAATGATAATTCGCCGATTTTGCTCCTGAGACCAGTGAAGAGCAAATGTATATTTTCGTATCGTAGACAACTTTGATGAAGCTTAGAGTAGATAGTGCACTAGCTGTCTCAGCCATAATTGCCC
>LQNS02015105.1:17077976-17111380 GCA_001587735.2 Parhyale hawaiensis
TTCGCCGATTTTGCTCCTGAGACCAGTGAAGAGCAAATGTATATTTTCGTATCGTAGACAACTTTGATGAAGCTTAGAGTAGATAGTGCACTAGCTGTCTCAGCCATAATTGCCCAACAGCCTTTTTGATACTACTGAGCTCATCCTTTCGTATCGTGAATAATAAATACTTGCTGGTGGCATTTCGCTGATACGCTCCCCGCTAGTGTACATAAGTGAATAACTATTTTCCTTATTCTGGAAGCTGTTAACACTAAATAAATTTTTTGCGTTGCAGGCCATCAACACCTCGGCTGATGCCAGTAATCGTTTGAATATCATACATTGGCTCTGCCAAGAAGTAGTCACCGTATTTTTCTGGGTTTGTCCATTTGTCTGTTAATTTTTTTGTCTGACAGCGACATAACTCACAATAATGGACGTATCTGTATGAAATTTACAGGAGCTGTTAGAAATGTCACGAACAACTTATCAAATTTTGTTGGGAATCCGTCAGTCCGTTTGTCTTTCTATCATTCCGTATTTTGGTAACGTTTTTCTTAGCTAAGGTTTACTCTTTTGGAAGCAGCTCTAACTTGGTATTATTCATACTAAAAACCTCTAATTTTTAATTACCTATTTGCAATTTAATTTAATTCATTTAGAGATCAGCTCATTTTTCATGGATGTTACGCGATTGGTTTGTAAAACCTTGATTTGTTCTAAAGAGGGATTATTATTCACAGGCAGCGTTCCAAAAAATCTCCACTGAGTATTGACCATCCACGTCGTTGGTGGAGTGAGCTAACGGGTTCAGTTTCCTGTGCTGAACCTTCGTTGCCGCCCCTTGTTGATCTCGGTGGTGGTATCATTGCTGATCCCTTAGCTAAGGCGAAACTCTTATCGGCACACTTTGACGGGAAGCAGAGCAGAGATGTGTTGTCATTGCCTTATGGATGTCATCCTGAACCTCGTTTAACATCCTTGGAGTTTGGATCTGGTACTATCAAGCTGCTGCTTGAAGGCCTTGTCCTTATGGAGGTGTGGACCCGGTGGGTATGTTTCCTCTGTCTTACAAGCAGCTTGCTGGCGTTGTAATTGAATAAGCATTTTGCTTTAGAGCGATCCCCACCCCTCTGAAGTTGGCCTTCTGCATAACGCACAATCTTCTTTGAGCTGTCAAGCAATGTTTAGATGTGTAGGTCTCGATAACACTGCGGCAGCCCGGCTGTTATGTTCCTTATTTTTTCCCCTTTTACGAGCTAAAGGTATTGATAGCATTACATGCTTATAAATTTACAGTTATCTCTATATATCAGAACTGCTCAGTTGGGATAGTTGGTCACAGTAAGAGTAGCGATAGCCGTGGCTGCTGCTGTGCGCGAGCTGCTTGCAGTTTACTTGCTTCATCTCTTTTTGCCAATTTCAGATGACCTAGATAAATAACAGTGCCAAGATTTTAAAATTCCCTGCAAAATGAAGCCATACAAAATTTGAGAATCATAGTAGAAGTAAAGATCCCAGAATCTAATATAAAGACTGGCTTTCCTGATATGAATATTGAGATCAAATTGTGATAAAGATTCGACCTAATTCCGAAGAAAGAGAGACTGACAGCCAAGGAAATTCTATGCTCTGTGTTTAGAAAACCTAGTGAAGAGTATATTTGAGGCTGGAAGCGTATTGGCCTTCAGAAAATGCAAACCTGACTAAAGTATAAATGTCACTATTTGAGCTAAAATAAAAGATAAACTTATGAATATTTGTGTTGCAAAGTGACTGGAACTGTCGTAGAAATAATCTCTTGAAATTATTGAAGTGAAAATATAGCTGACCTCTTGCTTAAACTAGTACAACGAAGCATATACTTGGTGTTGAGGTTTGCTTGGAATTATTTTCAATGTTCGCCATCATACAGAAATCTGAGTTCATGAAACGCGACTTATTTTATTGCCTAAGCCTAATAAAACCTAACTTGGACTAGAATACTGTGAAATTTGGAGTGCGACTCTTTCCTATGCTGTAGTCCTATACGCACCAATATAATAGAAGTGCTGCAGTATAGGCTGTCTTCAGTACTTTCGTGGAATTTATCGTTGATTAGCTGATGTGAGTCACCTGTTTGTCAAGCGTGTTAGGAACACGATTGCCAGGGCCCATACAGTTTTCTTTAGTGTGATTTTCACTTTTCCCTTTACAACGTTTACTGATGGTCTAGACACTTTTCTCCTTTTTTTTCTTTGTGCGAGTGTCTTTCGGTGCATCTCTACATGTTGTTTTTCTTTCAACCTTCAACCTTTATTTAAATCACATCAATAATTTCCTGTATTTTATAAGTTTTATTCCGCTCCTCACATTCCTCTTTAAAAAAAAAGACAAAAAATGTTCCTATGATATGCAGCGCTGCTCTCCCCGCTACAGCTTTCTCGCCTCTAAGCTTGGAGTCATCTACCGGTGCCTGATATGGTTAAGAAGTTTCCCCCGTTGTTAACGTACTGGGAACATTAATCCTATTCCCAAAAGACCGGTGTCGCCCCATATCGCCAACTGCCGACCTATTACACTGACGCCCATTTTGTCGAAGGTGTTCGAGAAATTGCTTGTTTTGCTGGCTACGAGTTTGCTGCCTGCTGGTCAGCTTCCGTACAGAGCTGGTTTGAGTTGTTGTGACGGATTGTTGTCAGTGTCATACCGTTTACAGTCTGCGCTATCTATTCCCATACATCACAAGCTCAGAACTGATCGTGCAAAAAATCAGCACGTCAGCCGTGCCGGAAATTTCAGCTTCAGATCTCCGTAGCCGTTGCTATCTCTTTCTATAGAACCTCCTTGAAAAGATGCACTGGTACTCAGCATGGCACAACCATAACGACAAGAGTTGAGAAGCAGCAAAATCACAAGAATCAGTGCTTGTGGGGTTCATACTCATAAGTAAACCAACACACTAACACTGATACGACACATTTTTCACTCTGTTTCAGCTAGCTGAAAGTCTTCAGAATCCTTGTACTCCACAGGAACCCGCTTCACAATTTTCGGTTATGCACAACCCCTGAATATAGCATTATATTTTATCTTCCAAATTCCCAAGAGGAATAACATCATTTGGTACGTGCAGTATATTATATACTATGTCTTAAGGGGTTAAATATATGATACTTCATCGAGAATGAACCTTAGCAAAGAGAAACCAACACTATCTGAAGGTTAGAGTAAACTGATTTCGAAACTGTAAATGAAAAGATATTGGAATCTGACTGAACTTTAAGCAACAATAAAGCAAGTTAGTTAATGAAGGAGGCATAACCATAACCCCAATCGGAAATTTATATAGATTTATCCGATTTTATCGGTTACATTTCACAATTGTCCTATAGGCAGCCGATAAATGCCTATAAATTTCCGCTTGGGACGTACCTTGAGCGGGGCATACCAGCACGGTAGAGGCTTTTTTTTTTCTTATATGTCGGGGAGATCACACAATCAGTGATACGTTCCTATTTGACTCAAACATAAGCTACGAAAAAAGCAAACATTTGGACTTTGAATGCACTACGCGTAAGCTGTTGGAGCTTCTAATCGAAACAGTTTTAGGCCTTTACATTTTACATAAAAAGCATCTATCCTAATCTTAAGAAATATCTAAAAACTATGTATATCTATAAACCGTGATCATCATATGAAAGTTATTGAAAATTCGGCGAAAAGACTCAAACATTTTCGTAAAGTACGCAACTTTGCAATGCCTAGTATCAGATATAGGGTCAATTCATTCCTGAACCTGCTTGACTGTTAATAGAGTAGTATCAAAACGCCTATTGATTTTGCCGATTATAAATAGTCGAAAAAATATACACGCACGAGACCTCTCACTCTCGATGATAATCGGCTATGATTCACAAAACATTTTTCTGGTTCCTATCAGCAGCGCAGTCAATATACACGCAATCGAGTACACGTACATAATCACATCGAATCCACGAGTGACGTTACAGTCAATCGTGCATTGCAGGTCTCCCACCGCTCGAAGACTAACACGTCTGATTGGCCAAGGCGAACTCTGACGTCACTGGCAGCTTTATACGGCCAAGTGCAAGCACTGTGTCTCTATTTTGTTCACTGACGCATATGCTTTGGAAGGTCTGAATCCGTTGCTATAGCTTTTATCTAATTTAGAGCAGAAAAGTCTGCAGCTTTCTAAGTCTTATAACACTCTTCATCTTACCGAAAATATCCAAAACTTTAGCATTTAATGCTAAGCCAGCTGACTTGTCGGCTTACATTTTAGCAAAATATTTGTAAGACACGCAGTTGGGCTTACAAGATCACAACAAAGCATGCAAATGCTGGGTATATACGTTTGGGTATCACATTATCAAAGTATAATGCCTGCCGCACAGAAAATTAACACTGCGGGGACGTGTCTCCCAAGTATCTGATTACGCTGCCGCGGGCGCAGCTTCCACTTGTCCAGTTTATGCTATCGAATATTGCTCTAGAGCTGCAGCTAGTCCCGTAGTAAGCGCGCCGCTTGTAGAGTTTCGCCTCTCATCTCGAGTGAGTTTCAAGTCTTAGCGATACATATTTTCAAGCGTTATGGGTGACCAAAAAAAACTAGTCGCGCTCACTGAGACATTGTTTCTAAGGTCATGAAACGTTCCTGTGTTCCAGCCTTCTCGTGTTGTGAGATTAAGACCAGTAACGACTAAGCCAGACAAGAAGGAGCAGAATTGGTGGAGCAGGGGTGGGTAGGTAGTGACCTCAGAAGTACAAGGCGACTCTACACCGCCCACTGCCAGACTCTACATACAGTCACGTCATAAACTAGAACGCCTCGTGGCGTAAGACCATCATCTGTGATGGCGACAAATTCAACGCCATCATTTTATATGGCCAGCTAACTCTAAATTTTTGGCATTTTTTTATATCTTAGTCAACCCGCCTGACTGCCTGGAAAAAATTCTTAGTGTGACTCAATTAACTCTTTCTGTATCTTTCTGGGTGGACAGACAAAATTCAACGCCCTCATTTTTGATCGCCAGCTTACTGTAGTTTTTTTTTGGCATTGTTCACAACTAAGTCAACCCACCTGCAGGGATGATGAGACTATACAAAGTTAACCCACGGAGAGGGGCCAAGCTGCGGTATACCACGAGTAATGAGGCTTGTGACGTCACATATTTCAAGTACGGTAATACGCAGCTATTTTCAATTGTTTCTCAATCATTTCATTTAGGTCTCCAGAGTGTCCTACATGTCCTATAATCTTCACAATCGAAGAACAATACGTATCAAAGCATCTAGGAACATTTTAGCTGTTTCAAGGATAGAATTTCATCATAATTATTTCGGAGAGTGTCTGTAAAATGTCGCCCTAAGCTGTGCCGCCGCGTACACGTCGTTAACAGATCCTCCCTCCTCAGTGTGAAAACTACCGCATCATTGGAAAAAATTATGGATTTTACATTCACCAGTTTCAACAACATCGTTCCGAAAGACAGTTTAGAAGTGAAAAATACGGTTGGGTATACTTTTTTTCTTTCAAGTTATTAAACGCGAGACGGTCACGGCACTTATACTGCTGTAACCGTGTAACGCGCGCAGCTTACAAGTAAGGGAATTAGACAATTGCCGAACAACTTTGTTTCCGAAAAAACAGCTAATATTTGGTAGGATTCTCAGCTGATGTTTTTTTCTAATGTTACCGAGCTGGAAGGAAAGAATTTGTTGCTCTGATGCTATTATGTTTTCCAAACAAATCTTGGTAAAACGTTCATTTATCCAGGCATTTAATCATACGCTTCTGATCCATTTTTGGTTGCTGAGGCTTGAAATTATAGAGGATAGCAAATCATTGGTAGAAGAGAAAAATAATCAAAAACATGGAGGTTTTCAGTTATATGATTCCATCTTCAGAATGCCAAATTACTCTCGATAAAACTCACTTGATTGGTTGCATTTTAAAGACGATAAACTTTACTCCAAAAGTGCTTCTGACACATGTGGGTAGTTGCCTAGTTCAATTCATGTTCTCTTTCAATAGCCTTTTAAACAACGGTCTTTAAAAATGTTATCTTTCAGAGAGCTGAAAAAAGTTCGTAGATGCTTTGATATATATTTTTGTGCAAATATAATGATTGTAGGACATTTAGGACACTTTAGAGGCCCAAATGAAATGATGAAGAAACAATGTAAAATACCTGCGTATTACCGTACATGAAATATGAGACGTCACAAGCCTCATTACCCATGGTGCAGCACAGCTTGGCTCCTCTCCGCAGGTTAACCTTGTGTAGTCTCATCATCGTTGACAAACCTGGCTCCCTGCAACAATTATGAACATTGCTCAACTCCTGCTCCCTAATTTTGGGTGGACAGACTAATATACTTAAATCTTCAACGAAAACATTACTACCGCTCTTCGCTTCGCTCGCGGGTGATAAATACCTATTTTATGGTATTTACCATCATATATTCCTATAT
This sequence comes from Parhyale hawaiensis, assembly GCA_001587735.2. Taxonomy (NCBI): domain Eukaryota; kingdom Metazoa; phylum Arthropoda; class Malacostraca; order Amphipoda; family Hyalidae; genus Parhyale; species Parhyale hawaiensis. The sequence continues at coordinate 17,084,439 of LQNS02015105.1, forward strand.
ACACTTAAAACGAAAATAATAGCTTTAGCACAAAATTGACCATATCTCATTTTTGCGAGATCAAATTTTGATGAAAATTGTAGAGAAATCGTGACATCTTGTGGCAACACTGTTGAGTTTGTTTGCATTTTGCTGTGACTCCTGATTGACAACTCTTTGCAATTTTTCTCCTTCTGAGGTGAGCGGCAATAATAGCTTCTTGTATACTCTGCAAAAATGGGACGTGTAAAAGCTCTAACCAACGAAGAGAAAGAAATTATCATCAAAAAAATTCCTAAAGGCACCTCTCTTGATTTTATTTCATGAAAAATAGGACGCCATATTGACACAGTGACAAGATTCTTGAACGACCCTTCAACACGGAAAAGACGATCAGATGCTGGGCATTCAAGGACTATTACTGATAGAGACATGAGAAATGTGGTTTGTCACCTACATAAAAGACCCGGGCAAACATGTAAATCAATTTTTACGGCTGCTGGTCTTCCTGAAGTGCCTAAAGCCACAATATGTGACATCCTTCGCTGCATTGCTTCAGACAAATCCCCTCTGAAATTGCCTCCTCTGACCCCAAAACATGAAATTTTGAGGATGGCATGGACAGAGAAATAGATCAACATGAATCATGTTCTTTTCACCGACGAAACCCGGGCAACCCTTGATGGACCTGATGGGTGGAGTAAGGGTTGGGTGTTACCTGAAGGTGAGTGTCATCAACGCATAAGAAAGAAAGAAAAATCATTTATTGTTCTCATATGGATACTGTGTCCAACAAGATTAGGGCACAACACCCTGAGGTTTTTAAAACGTCAACAACAGGGAGGTGGTGTTATGACACGGGCTACCTTACCTTTGACTCCTTTGATGATACTTCGGACGAGGTCCAGGCGACGTTACGTACGCCGCCCATCTTCAGCAGAGGTGATGCTGCAGTCCGTGACCAGCGGGGTGGCTAACAGCGAGTTATCCCCACAGTTCACGTAGCCGCACAGCAGGTTTATCTAGCACTTTCAGTAAGCATGCGTCCAGTAAGTGTTCAAATTTCGCAGTCTCTGTACCGGTGACATTTCGAATGTGACGAGGCATTTTGTTGAATAATCTCGCCCCTCGGGCCACGAAACTACATGAATACATTGTGGCTATCGCATCACCACCAGTTTTGATCGGAATGCTTACTTCACAAGTGCGACCAATACGGTTTGATTGTCTGGCCTGGATTCGCCCATTGTCATTGACAGCAATTCCTTCTAGAATTTTCCAAATATATATGATCGTAAAGCGCTCCAATCTCCTTTGAATTGAGTACTTTTGAAGTTGGCTGGCATCATAGGGGATCGACTTGCTTGTCCGGTTAGAGTACCTGATGGTGTGAAAATTACATCTGCACCATATTGTGACATGTTAAGGGACGCCTTGGTCCCATGGCTGCATAGCATACCCCTTTCGTTGCTTCGAAACTTCATTATCATGAATGATAATGCGCCTTCTCACTCTGCACGTATACCACAACATTTCTGGACTCTTTGGGGTTCCGTGTAGAGAAACTGATGGTTTGGCCACCGTGCTCACCTGATCTAAACCCAACAGGAAACTTCTGGGCCCTTCAGAAAAGGGAAATTGACGCAGATGGAAGGAGTACAACTCAAAATCTGTCTAGTGGGATGCTGTTGCTGCAGCAGCAAGGGCAGTTTCACCTTCTGCAATAAAGAAACTAACTGGCTGCATTGACTCAAGGATTATTGAAGCTATTAAACGTCATAGGAGTCATATTTGCAAATATTACCTTTTTCAGGCATTGTAAACTTTTCATTAATGATTTCTTGCTTAACACATATTCTTCTCGTCTGTGTTGTTCAGCTTTGCTCCTTTGGCGATATAAAACTTTGAATATTTTTTAGTCAAAAAAGCTATCACCGTCACTCAGCGTAATTAGTAATATTGACCAAAAAAATATAATTTTTCTTGAACCAGCACGATTGGTCGTTTGAAAATTTAGGCACTAAAAGCATCATAAGTTTAATTTTCTGAAATTTTCACTGAAATTTATAGCCAAATAGTCGACATGAGGTCAATTCTGCGATAATGCTATTATTTCCGTTCTAAGTGTATGTATTGTTTCACGTAAATTAGATTAATTAGTTTAAATCGCAGAATTCGCCAGCGATGCGATGGTGCAATAGCACGAAAAAAGACGCAACTTTATTGGGGGAATAAAAGATGGATTGAAGCCGACGCTACAACCCTCCCCCTTCCCCATCGGCAATGACGAGCCTCTTTCGAAGTCAGACATCAAATCTAACCTTGAGCTGCTAATTAAGATCTGCGAGCAGTGGCTGCTTACACTTAAGCTGGCTGCTGTTGTTCCCTCTCGCGACGGTATCACAGATACCCTAATTCTTTCCCTATCTAATACTGATGGCGTAACTACTGTACTAACTAGGAAAGGAACGGAGGAAAGAAGAAACGTAGAGAGGAGCAAGTAAATGTATTGTACGATAATATTATACGATATTATGCAGGTCATTATACGCTTCAACTTGCAACCACCTGAAAATAATAGTTAATATTTTGCTGAATTTATGTTCTTAAGCCCTAGCTGGCGCCAATGACGTCATTGAATTGGGCCGGATGCTATTGCTTAGAAAGCAGAAATAGTTATTGGAAGTCTGGCTTGCCTATGATTGAAATACTTTTATAGACAGCAAACGCTGTTTTGTGAACCTGTCTTAACAGTAATGCACTTAAGAAAAGAGGCCCTATATTCATATTTCCTAAATATCTGTGTTTAAATGCCAATAGATTCGAGTAAGAAGTCGATCGGAAAACAGGGTCACCTCTGTACTGAATGGCTACCATTCAAAATAGTTTCATCTCTCTGACCCCCAGAAAACATTAACTGTGTGCTGCTGGAACATTTCTCCACGAAATCAGCGAAATCATCGCCTTCGGACATTACTGCCCTCCATCCAGAAGCGGTTGAAATTGACCACAGAGCAATTGCAGCAGACCTGTCCTCGACTGATGGAGTGGAGTGATCGATAGTAAGCAATCAAACGTGATTTACTGCAAAAATGATCCGTAGGTGATGAAGAGGTGAACTGGAGGTGATCCAGAGTTCATCTAGAGGGGGTCCTGAGGTGATTCAGAGGTGATCTAAAAGTGATCAAAAGTGTGACCCATGGGTGGTCCACAGGTAATCAAGAGGTAATCAGCAGAGTTGATCCATAGAATTAATCCCCAGAGGTGATCCACGGTACTGATCCAAAGAGGTGATCCAGAGTTGATCGAGAAATGATCCAGCGATGGTCCAGAAGTGATAAAGAGGTGATCCAGAAGCGATCCAAGGATAATCTAACTGTGATCCAGAGATGATCCAGAGCCAGAAAGAGTAGAAATTACCCTCAGAACAATCACAGCAAGGCTAGCTCTCTCTCTCTCTCTCTCTCCGGCTTAGGGGGCAAGCGATCAGCAGCGATTTCCTAGAATTATATATAATTATGAACATCAGAGCACCCGCTGCAGTTTTAGATTCCATGATCGCTGCTATTTTTCACTGCTGAATATCCAGTGGCTACTGGCTTCTCTGCACAGTGAAACACACCTTTCTATTTTTTCTCGTATTTTGATAATTGTTCCCTCTTTGGTCCGAGCATTCTTCCCGTCATGGGAGTCAAAATAAATGCGAAATAATCATATGAACTCCAAATATGATCAGCTTACTAACATGAAGATGAAAAGTAAAAATCATATTACAAATATAAATTTCAGTGGCTAAGATATGGCGCCAATCCTCGAAATAGCTTACTTGTACTAACAACTCATGTTTAATCATTTACTGCCTCTGCTAAAGTACCTATCTCTGTACGGTCACGTATTGTTTACACATCAGAAAACCTGATGGGAAGAAGTTTGTTTCTTTGATACAAGTAACAGCAGTAGGTAGATACAAGCATCAACAGTAGTAGGGATATACGGCTTCGAGTAGGATATACATTCTATTTTTGAAAGAATAGATCAAAAGAGAACAGCTTCCAGCGACAAATACGCACCAATATTCTGATATAGCCATCATCGATCACTTTGATATACGCGCACGTATGGCATAGATGGTGCCATGTTAGCTGTAATCGTCCCTCACTTGCTACTAATCAGTAGTAAAGTAGACCGCTAGTTTCTGAATAATTAGTTATCAATCAACCCTGGGGCACAACAACAAATGGCTGGAACTCCTAAATTAATTTTCTCTTGGTATTGGTCATAGTAAGGTCAGAGCGTGCCGATTGGTTCGAGGTAAATATAGTGAAAATAATCCGCGTCACTCTTTGGGAATCTTGCAAATGTCGTATGTTCTGTCTTACTATCAATTGACTACAGGGATGGCGAATTGCCTGTGCGCTGAAATATGTACTAAGTGAAAGTTGCAATACGCGTTACAGAAAAAGTCCCGTGTACACTGTGAAAAGCGTTATTCAGAAACCAGCACGCATTCTCGTGTACCGACTATAAATACCCGCCTTACGTACAGCGCGAGAACGGCTGTGTTCGCTAAAGCAGGTTTTCTGCCGGTGAACACGAAAGCGGTTTGAGACACCGCTTTACTTAGTGCTGCATCACCTAGTTATTATCCTAACCAATGCTAGGGGTAACGTTTTGGAACAAATCCCACCCTACATGAGAAAAATGTTATCTTAGAGCCAGGGAGGTTTCTCGGGTACCGACTAGAAATACCTACCACTGACCTGCTCGAACAGCAGAAATATGGGATTTTCATGCAGCATAAGCAGGTAAAAGGGAGGTAGTTCCCGCCCGCACGAATGATATACGTACGCGCTTGTTTTTGGAACAACTCCTTTCCAGCAAATGGGCAGGCCCTTTATAGCAGCGTTCTCAGAGCATCAGTGAGTACACACTGAGTACTCTCTAGTAATGTACCCAAACCGCAGCGAAATTATTAGCCATCCCAGAAGTTAAAGTCGTAAATCAGTTTCTAGAGTGACCAGATACATATTGTATAAGTGAATGCTTCAATCAAACGCGGTTGGCTGTGAAGACTAGAGGAAATAGTTTTTCTTACCAAATATTGCACATACGGCTGGATATCTCATCTTCAGAAATCAATATGCTTCTGGATGAAATACTCAGAATATTAACTAGAGAGTCAAGTATTTATTTACGATAATAATTTCAATTATTAATTTATTTAATTCAATGAATTTTTGGGAGGGTATCAAATCAAGGAGTTCGCCCCGGGCATCCCGAGACCTCGGCACGCCCCTGCGCAGCGGATACTATATTTTAAATAAAAAAAAACGTATCTTTTTTAGGCTTAGCAACCATTTCTTCTTGGTAGAAGCCTTAACATCATTAACTAATGATTTTTCTGCGAGTTGTTATCTGAATTGCAGTAAATAAAACCGATATTTTATATAGGCTGAGATGACGGGTGTAATTAACGATCTGGCTTCAGTCTTGTTTTCAGGGCAACGAGGGTTCAAACCGTGCAGAAAAGTCACAATTTCTATTATTTGATTAGTTCGTTTACAAATAAAATGGGCTAATGACAACAGTTACTATTTCGTAGGTTGTATAAACATAACTAACAGGCGATATACCAATGTCATAATACTCTTGTTATATTCAGGGAGAAGATGTTTATCAATGAGGGTTGGGGGGCGCAGGTGGTTAAACCTTTCATCAAAATGGAGCCATAATTTTTCATGACCTGTGGTCGGCTGCAGCCTCACTTAATCCTCTGGGTCAGTGGGTATAAATCCGCAGCACGAACCAGTGCCCGTGGGAGTCCCAGTTGAGGGTGCGATCAAGTTGACTTTATACCTTTATTTTTACCATGCAATGATGTTGGATACCTCGCTTAAACGCTGTAAATGCAAACTAGACTTGTTATTGATTGTTCAATGTATACTGCAATAACCGTGATAAGAAATTGTAATGTTCTCTACTTCACTTAGTCACCGGCTACAACTTAAAAAAAAGTGTCCTTAATCTTCCTCTGAGCGTAGAAAATACAGCCTCAAAAACCGAATGAGTGCCACAGATGAGCAATGTAAGTAATCTCGAATGCATATTTTAAATTATTTTAACCTATTCTAAATATATTTAGAATATATCGTGTTATCAGGATGTACCGTGAGCAGCCGTGCAGAATTTAAACACTCACCCTACAATCTATAGCGTCTAGGACGCCTATCTTGGAAATCAGGACCAGTAAATTTCACGGAATTTCACTGGAATGAAAAAAAAAATTCCAGGAATTTTTTCTGGTCCCCTAAAATCCTGGGAAGTAGACTACAATAATATTTGCAGCTCTGGCACCTAGAAATGTGGATTACTGTGGATATTTCGGCATTCAAAAACAATTCTTTGAAATTTTTTCCGGGAAAATACCGAGAAATACTGCTCCCACTTGGCCGAAAAAAAGAATCCTAATACGCAATTTTCCACAAAGTATTGTAATAGTTTCGCGGTTCGGGGGGCGAGATTATTCAACAAAATGTCACGTCACATCCGAAATGTCACCGGTACAGAGACTGTGAAATTTAAAAACTTACTGCATGCATACTTACTGAAAGTGCCAGATAAACCTGTTGTAAGCGGCTACGTGAACTGTGAGGATAGCTCACTGTTAGCCATCCCGCTGGTCACGGACTGCGGCATCACCTCTGCGCAAGATGGGTTGCGTGCATAACGCCACCTGGACCGCGTCCGATGTATCATCAAGGTAATCAAGTTATGTTATACGATATATACCAGCAATATAGCCCTATAACTAGAGCTGGGTGGTTGCGGCCACCTTCCATCAAGCCCAAGACTAAAAGCAGATAGTAGATGGCAGATCTGCGTCCCTTTTTTCAAGTTAAAAAAATATCTTGATGCGAGTTCAGATGGCAATGGGGCAACTTGTAGCTTCTGAAGTTGGGGAGCTTCGCACTTGCGTTCCAGAAAATTTGTAATATTTTCGTTCACTAAAAGATAGAACAGCCTATTGGTAATACTACCGCCACATTACTAATGCAATGGAAATTCCGCAATACTTAATTGCCAAAACCGATAGTACCTCAGGTGTCCCGGGTTATTTTGGAAGGTCCAGGTGGTGTACACAGATGCACGCCATATCAAGTGCCTGTAGAGGCCTATCTGCTTTGGCTGCTTCCTATCAGGACCTATATAGGGTATTACCTTCTGGAGAACAAAGATCAAAATGATATAGACAATTCAAGAAAACACAGTATGTCAAAACTATGCCACACATTGATTTCTCAAACGCGTTATAGAGCTGACACTCACGACTTTTTGATTATTATCGGCGTTGGTTATTTTTGTCATTGTACATTTCTAATCATTTTCATGCTTCAAAAATGTGCTTCCATTCGATGCAATAAAATTAAACAAGAAATTTTTAGTTTTAGCAGCAGGAGGAAGCAAGTTTCACTCGTAAAGGCATATGTTCAGGGTTTTTCTTCTTTTTCAATTCAACCTGACAAATTGGGGCCATCTGCAAATCATTAGATCGATCTCGAGTATGCAGAGCTTAGGCATCTTCAACAATTTCGCCTCTATTATACAAACGATTTTTTCGGCACTCCGAGTGGGATAATATTCACCTCGGGGCAGAATATCACCAAAAGTTCAGCATAGATGCGATTTTCGTGTTGCCCGAACTTAAATTCTTTTTCAGGGAATTTCAGATCAGTGTTGATGATGATGAGGAGGAGGAGGAGATGAAGGAATGCAGTAATCATGAGCTGCCACATCACTTATGGTATATCCTAAATTCACCTGCCTCAGTGGACCGTGTATTTATATTTACGAGCCTCATCGCCCAAGGACTAGTTCAAATGTCACTTGTAACGGTTCCTTTCCTTGAGAATTTGACCTGCGACGGTACCAAACTTGCCGCATTTACCGTTGGCATCGAGGTGCTACTAAATCTCACTCAGATGCAGCTAAGGGTAGCGCAGTGTAACTCATTGCACTTCACTCATGCTTTCTTCTTTTTACAGTAGTTCCTTCAGGACGTCTGGTTTGACTGAGGCGCGGCCCATCTGTTAAACTGCAGTGATAACGTAAGTGGACCGGAGCTTGAAGTACTCGGATGCAGGCTCGAAACTCCTCAACTTATTTAGTCCATGGCGCTTACGCTCCACTCCCTTGAAGGCTACCCAATAACAGGTACACAATGTTTTCGTTTTATTTAAATCAATTTTATTTTCAGGCAGATTTACTTCCATTTATTCAATGCGCGCCTTAGGCATCATTCTAGCATAAGTAGTATAGGTACCGTACTTAGTACGTCGATAACAAAACTTGGTACTTGTACGTAGAGATTCTTAAATATTGCTCTGGTAATTTTTTCAAAGTATGTCAATCAATAATCAAGTTCGTACTTTCTCCTTTTTTTTGTACATTGACATAAAATTCTGTCAATTTTTACCGTGCAAAAGTGTTCCATGAATGATAACGCTCTCATTCTTTCAGCAGATATAAATACGATTACTGTAAATTGTAGTTTTCTTTATGCACGTACTCCTTATTGATGCACTGGCCACATAGTTTTCTGATAACTTCCTTACCTGAGTTATGTCATATCATTTGGCTCAGCAATTTGTTCAAGCACCTATATCTAACGCCAATAATGGCAATATACTCTCAATTAAAAACACAATCACCATTTATAACCAAATGTTTGCAACACCAATAAGACTAAGTATACCGCGCCAGGAGATGAGTAGAGTAGAGTTACTTTCCTTTGGCATCTTCAACTTTCTATGACGAATTGTCACCTGTATGCCATCCAAATGTGGGTAGGCATTGTTACATAGCTAAGCTTTATACAGAACAATGTGGCTTTTCTTCGAGCCGAGGCCACCCCTGATTTCCTGGAACCATGTCAGGGCACAGGTCTCATATGCATCCAGCACAATCAGACCTGCTTGAAAGATTGACTAGCTGTTTAGGGTACTGGGAGATAGATAATATAGCGGCCACACTACGCAGCAGTCGCACGAAGGAACGTTTAGCTCGCCCGTCGCTCATGCTGCTGTATCTATGCTACCGACACTCTCGGCATGTTGGGTAGACGTGCGAGCCTGATGTCTATTTTTTTAAGCTGAGCGTGCGATTGTAGAGTGTAGCTTCGGACTAATTTACAACCTTGTAAGCCAACGGTCACTTTAAAACAATTATTCTTCCTGGCGTTGGGCGTGAATCATGAACCTCTATTATCACGGGTGTTTCTACGTTCCAGGTTGCATTTTATTAAACCTCCTTTTGACTGGAATACAGGACGTACAGGTTCTATAGTTCAAAGGAGTACCGTAGTTATTAACCACCTGGTGAAGAAAGTTGTTATTGACCAAACTTTCCAGAGTCTAAAGCCCGCTGCAGACGATAATCTTTTGTCCTGTGTTTTCACTTCACAGCTGGGTCGCTGGGTCTGTGTAAAGAACAAAAAATGCACTGCTTTTTGAGTTGCCATTCGCACAAAATTTGAAAAGCTCCCAAGCAACTGTGCTGGTGAGGCTTACTGAGCCCGCTCAAATAACGACTAACATTTCATGGAAACTTTTGTCAGACACAGAGTTGGGTTTGCAGAGACACAACGAAATAGTCGGACGCGGTGAAGCGAACACGCAGGACAAAAGACTATCGTCTGCTGCAGGCTTAAGCAACACTCGCCTCCAGGGTACAGCCGAAATTCAAACAACGAGAGATATACACAAAGTCCGTAAAAAGGATACCAATATGTTTGGAAAGAAAAACAGTTCACTTAATCAAGATGAGACACGGCAGAGGGAGAGTACTGGTGGTTTGTTTTGAGGAAGACGAGCAATTGATCTATTATAGGAATTTGGACATCATAGAGTGAATTATGATTCTAGAAATCTGCGTTATTAGCCGTTATCATTTATTGCAACAATAGAACGTGTCGAAAAATCAATGAATTCGGCTGTGCATTTTGTACATTGTTTTTTTATTCTTTTCCGCCGCATCTTGTATTTCTGCCGATCTCACCAATGTATGATTAATTACAACCCTTACAATTAATATGACGCACTGCACCACTCCACTCAAGCTCTTTTCGTTCACTTTTTAGTGAACAGAATTTCAACTTCAAGGTACTAGCTGGTGGCTTTGTGAGCCAGTTTTACGTTGCACGACTGATGTAGTCTATTGATTCGTTCGAATGAGCATTTGGCGTACAAGGCACTGATATAACGGGTGTCAGTAGGTGGAAGAAGGCTTCGTCTTACCAGCCTATCTAGTTACTACATAACGCATTGTGGTTCGAATTATGTTCTGAGGGAACCCGTTTAATTTCAGAGATGATGATGGTACAGTTTCTCGTTCTTGTTCGGTGTTCTCTTCGCTGCACAAAATATGAACTCTAGTTACTAAGGAGTTCGTACGCTAGATTTTTTTATTTATTTAGTGGATAGTTGGAAAGTTCACATATCTGTTGGTTTTCGGTATACAGGAAATTTTAACGCGATATTTTCTTTCATCTCAAGTTGAAGATGTTGGAACGGAAGGATGTTAGTTTCCGTCATTTCGAGAGTGAATTGAATATTAGGATTGATGTTGGTGAAATGGTGATGAAGCAACTCTTCATTTTCTCTTTGTATAATGGCAATATAGGTCTATCGTCAACACATTGCAATTCCATATAAGGGCAGCGCATGAAGGATTTTCAAACATTTTCTCTTCGATGTGCAGCCCTGGGGCCGTGGCCAACGCTACTGACACGTTGCTGCCCACAGGAATGCCTTGAATTTGGCGGTATTCGTGACCGTTTAAGTAAAAATACGTGCATTTGAGGCAAAGTGAAACTAGGTCCAGTAGATCTGACTGGTGGAACGAAGTAGAAGCTGTCTACGAGGAGACTTTATTGAGGTGTTCCCTTAGGCTTGTGACCCTCGAAAGCTTGGTCAACAAAAAACTGATAACTACTTTTCTAAACCTCCTTGCCAGATTGAAGTATTGTGGAGTGTACGTTAATGATTTTACTGTACTTTTGAAACTGATCGTTTTATTTAATATACATATTAAACAGTTCATGTGTAAGTGAATGATTTCGATTTTCAAGTTTATGACTTGATTACGTAAAGTAATGACTTTACAATTCAAACAGATAAGTTAACTCAACAGATTGCTCAAAACACTATAGTGGAAACCAATTTTGATGCATATATTATATTTATTATAATTGTGTACATACATAATGTAATAGCGCGGTTACTTCCACTTCGACCACTTTGGTGCACCTTCTTTTTTTCCGTCAATCGATCTCACTAACTAATGTTTGACAAATGCTGTAAGTGTATATTGCTTGAGCTCCGGCACTAATTACCAGCTTCATTGTTAGCATGATGCAAGTTCGGATGTCCTGGAGGGACTTAGATGAGGTTATCTGTTGTCGGCCCTAAATGCTATACTTTTAACGAACGTAATAAATACAATAAAAAGTTCTATTATTTTCATTTTTTCGGCACAGTATCGGCTTCGTCAAAGTAAAGAAAAAACTTTCGAACTGCCCGCAACCTGTAACAATAAATACAGCATAGTCTGCAATTTCAGTCCAGATAAAATATCGAAGGCAGCAAAAAATAATTGCGAGGATGCACTCTCCACAGCGCGTACAAAATCATCATCACTGAAAACGTACCTCTAAAGAAAGAGTAGCAGTAGAGGAATAGTGAAGACAGTAAAATTGGTGCTGTGAAAAGAGAAAAAAATTGTTGGTTGGCTTGGTTTACAACATTAGGAGCGATAGAGAATGGAAAACGACTCAGGCGGTTTAGAAAAGACTATTTATCTTCAAATGGATCCAGAAAAATAGTGACAGTGTTGCCAGACAAGCGGATTTACGGATTGATTCTTCGCCATAAACTAATATCCATTACGCGCGGTATTCAAGATTTTGTAAGCAGTGTATAGTGTGTAGGTCTATATTATTATTCTGTTTGTGGTTCCAGCTATTCATCCGTTCATTTGTAACTTTACTCAATAGTGGATAGAGGAAGAAAATAGCTCGTCCCAGATGCGGGCTCCATATTAACAGGAGTCAGTCTTAACCCGTTACTGAATATCGCCCAATTGTTTGAACACTATTAATAGTAATATTCTTACGAGAAATTAGGGAGTAAAGTTACTTTACTCGTTATGGGTTAAGCGTTTGTTTCATGCTTGTCCAAGATTTTCTGTCTAGCTGGGGATATAATATTATCTTCAGTTCTGCAGCTATGATCAGGAGCCGAGCATAAAAGTAGAAGCAATATCTGCTATGTGGAATTTTCACTAGTCTCTTGAAATTGCGTCGAGCCAGAAATAGTCGAGCTTTTGGAATGAATATATTCGCAGGTAATGGGCCTTATTATACCAAGACTGAGGCACGTCAAAAGAACCACATCTATATCTGGGGCCTCATCAGTGTCGCTTGCCTTGCAGTCAGAAGGCTTCAGACTTTTGCCCTGGTCGAGGTTTGATATCGGTGATGATTTCTATCATTAGCTTCAATCGCCAAGGAAATCTTAAGAAGCACCTTGAGCATTGTTCCAATTTCGCAGGGGATGAACTTAAGAGTTTTGGGCAAACTGAGGTTCAGATTTTCTGCCCAGTTTTATCATTAGTGATCGATCCTAAGGCAATTCTGGAGACCTACCAAGCGATTGGCTACCATGCAGGTGACAGGTGATAGGCAGTTAGGCTCTCAGGGCTCTCAATGCTATTTTGACTCGTTTTTTATGATATAAGATATAACCTTCCGTCAAGAATAAGAAACTGTTTACGTATCTTGCTAAATTTTAGTGTGATATGATGTATATACTTATTTTGGAGATTGTGAAGGACGTGCATTTGGCTATCGTATTCGTGCTTGACCGATTGGCAGCAAGACTCATTTTGTCATCATCAAAACTGTCTATGGAAATTTATAGTTATGCAATTGTTACAGTTATGACAAGCAAAAGCATTTAATCTAACTCTGACATTGCGCTGAATTTATTTTCATAATCGTTATTGATTGATACGAGTTTCAGAAATTTGTTATCCAACCCTGCTAGTAATCCTCTGCTCTCCATGTTTTAGGGTTTCATACTTTCCAATTGATGTACTTAAGACGATGAATATAAATTCACCCTCTTCTATATCCTCCATACTTCTCTCATAAATTCGTATCAATTATTTACGAAAGCTTCCGATAACAAAGGTACTAATAAAGTGTCATAAAACGTTATTAATGGAGCATTTGCAATAAGTTCAGGAAATAGGAGCATGCAGTTGGATAGATGAAACAAAGCTTTAGGCTAGTGAATCGTGTCGCCGAAATTCAGTCCAGAGACTCGGATGATATAGAAGCAAGAATTAACTAGTGATTTGTTTCTTTCATTTGACGATACCGACAATACTCTGGGAATATTTATTTTCTACCGATAAAGCTTTCTTTATTACTAAAACATTGATCCATACTGTGACATACGTGGCGCCTGCCAGAACTGCACCCGTGGTAACGGGGGAATTATGGGGTCACCACTTCAAGTGCTGATTGGCACCAACTTTTTTCAATAAATGCTATCAAGCACATAATATTATGCATCATTGCCAAAGAGTCTCCCAAATATTGTTTGAACGCTTAGCTAAACTGAATTCCAGTTTATATTTCTTTACAAGATTTAAAGGTAGACATACCCTGCATCTAACTTTACATACTAGCTGTAGATATATCACGACTAACTGAAAATGGCATCAATCGCCGTCACAAGACAACGGGGAACGTACCACACGTGTACCACACGTGTACCACACGTGAAATGTAGCGAGAATTTTAAAACTTTTCGAAAATAAGCCACAATATCTCGGGCAAATATGTGAAGCGAAATGAAACTGTTTTCCTGACAACAAACATGTGGATCCCACATTATCCATGGTCCTATTAATACAGGCATGCCTAGATCTAAGTTTCGCAGAAATGGCACTACTAGTAACGTTCTCAGACAGCTACCTACAATGGTAGTTCTTTGCATTCGCTCAGTCAGACTGCATTTCTCTGTAGGTAGAAATAACTAACGTCGATTGTTAACACATTTGGTGTCAGTGATACCGAGATGCCTGCCGTACGATCATTCACTCTCTCGTAAACAGTTGTTATAGGAAAAGCTCATTTTTAGCTAGTCAACTTGACCACACCCCCTACTGGGAAACCTAGATACACTGGTTCGTGCTGCGGATATAGGCCAACTGGCCATAGAAAAACATACGGCTGCATCGATCCTGAAGACCTATGTGGCGCTGAAATTGTAGAAGGGAATTCAAAATCGCCCCACTACTTTTCCAGCTGATAACTGGGTCTGTCACAAGTTTCACTTACATTATCAATATAAACAATTTTTGTTCGTCAGAGTCAGAGCAAGTTATATTCGTAATTCTTTTTGCTTCAAATATTTATAAAAATTTCTAAAGATTACAAGTTGACCACAAATTGGTGATTAGAAATACACTTGACTAGCGAGAGGTTTTTTTTTTTGCTCGCCACTAAACGAGGTTCCATTTACGTGTACCAAACTGTAATTTAATAAATTAATAAATGCAATGAAAACATTCAAAACAAATACATCGGTGGTATTATTTATTTTATCAAAATACACGATTCACGTTAACAATTACCAAGTAGAGTTATTTGAAGATACAGGCTATGTACAGCGGAGTTAATATAGGACTGTTACATTTGGGCATTTGTCCTATGTATTTACCTTCATGGCCTACTTCAATCTGCATACTAAGCATTGATTAAATTTTATTATGTTCCTGAAAAATCAAAATATCCTAAAATAAGAACTAACATCCTATTATTCTATATCGGAAGAAATGGTTCTACCTTTGGAATATGGAGCCAGAACTATAAACGCTTTTCTAAAAATAATTTCTAGTAATACGTTCCCCAGAAGATAGTCACATTTTATTAAAAATCGGTGACTAGTACGCGTAATTAACCAAATGGTCATACTCTTATTAATCGTTATTTCTACGCCGTCCTTGTGAAGAGTAATTTTACTAATTATGAACATCTCAATTCAAATTCTTAGCGCAACACAAAGCTTGCAGCGATCCATCTATATGCTGTGCCTTCTGATGTAGATTTCAAGGTATTCCTTCGTATTCTAGAAGTTGAATATGAAGAAATTACAGGAAAAGATGTACTATATTTCCACTGACCCATGGCGAGCGGAAATTATTCCGAAAATACTCGCTCGTGTTCCGAAAATACTCGCTCGTGTTCCGAAAATACTCGCTCGTGTTCCGAAAATACTCGCTCGTGTTCCGAAAATACTCGCTCGTGTTCCGAAAATACTCGCTCGTGTTCCGAAAATAATCGCTCGTGTTCTGAGCCGTAAAAAAAATCGCTTGCGAGATAAAGTTGACGGAAGACAGCATCGCACTTATGCTGATCACTGGTCAATCAATGAAAGTTACTGAAGCAAAGATTCTGGCAGACGCTTAGAACTGCTACTTTCGTATGGCACAAAATTGTTACTTTGCAATGGGTGCAGCACTGTTACTCTCTGTACAGAGCTGTAACCCTGCAGAATAGTAACTGACAACAACTAACGATACAGCATAATTGCTGTATAGCGCCATGGCAAACTGTTTGTCTACTGTGTCATTGCAGCAGTGGTGACGCTTGTGGCCAATTGCGGCCCTGCCATAACAAAAAAAGGCTGAAGACCTCCGGCCTTTTTCTTACCAGGCCGCAAGTGGCCGCAACTGCCCACCTTTGCTAAACAAACTCACTATCTTCAGTAATTCGAAACCAATGGCTACGCATTGCTATGATACAAAGTTATTTCAGAGTTCCGACTACTTGTCCTACATAAAGCACATATGGTTACTACACATTCTGTACTGTAAGATTCTCACGTACAATAAATACTTCAAAAAATTAAACTAAAACTAAAAGGGTTTCGCATCACTGCAAGCTGTACACTATAATAGCATTACATTTACTAATCATACTACCAACCTTCATATACATAACGCATCTTTCGATCGTTATTTTCTCTTAAAGACTTAAGAGTATAACAGAGAGAGATCTCAGCAAATTTACAACTCAGAAATGCGAACATTTCTTCATAAGAGGATCAGCCCCAGCGCTGCAGCCAGAGGGTGTGCAAGCCAAACGAACGTTTCATTCAACAGAATTGTCACCACTGCATTCTAGGGGCAAGTTCAGGTTGCCCATTTCAATGCATATTTAGCTACTTAGTTCAGTTAGCTTTAAGCTGTCCGGAATTGCCCAGAGCTATGGATTTGGACTTTGGATCAAATTTCAGGCGTTAACAGCGAACAGATTATGCTTTAGACAGCACTGAATTCAATTCTACCGCTGTGATGTCATGTAAAATTTTTACTATGAGGAGAAGACTGGTGAGTATTTTAGGAGTAAATGTCCAGAGCATGTTCATTTTAGACACGCTTGTCTCTGTAACCTCGCCGAGCTGCTCTATCCCTTATCTCACACTAGGTATTTAAAAAATCACTCATTTTAACTCCATTGTGCTTCATTGCACGGCACGGTAGCAAGATTTAGGAGCTAAAAATAGGAAGCATAAATTTTGTTCATGAGTCGCAAGTACCTCACTACACTAAACGCTCAATCTTCAACATTTCAGCTACATGAGGAATTTCTCATGCACCTCGGCTGGTGAATTCTTAGATTGAAGCTTTCCAATAGCGTGTCCCAAGTTATATATCTTGCATATCAATGTATATATATTGAAATGGCCTCTCAATAATAACCTACCTTCTGCGAAGGGCCGCTAAAGACGTTCATTGGAATTGACTTGCACAACTCATGACTGCCGCCGCTCAGACACTGTATCAGCATTCCACAAATATTCTGGAGGGTTCATTCGCTTGAACCACTAATGATGATAAGTCATGGACACAAGGAATTTAAAATAAATTATACGGTTACATAACTTCACTTGGTCAAGGTGAAAAAATTCGACTATATACTTATTATTTTTGACACTCGACTGAAAGCTCGCATCGAAAATTTAAGGTACTATCTATAAAGGTATTATGGTATTATAAAGGTAAAAGGTAAAACCAACTTGACCGCATACCCCAGCTAGAAAATCTACGTGCACTGCTTCGTGCTGTAGACAGATACCTGCCTGGCCCAAAAGGAGTACACGGCTGCAGTCATTCCCTAATTATTATCAGAGATTGAAGGCTATTACGACAACTGTGATCCCAGACCTCCCCAATTCCTGATTAATAATGGAAACATTATTTCCCGAGTTAAATCAGAGCATATCAACCAATAAAGCCACCAGAATAGCGAGAGTCGTTGAATATCTCAACAAGCTCCCTAAATGATGTTTTAATTAATGCGAGGCTTAATTAATAAGCTTGTTTTCTATTGTGCACTAAACCAAATTATGCAATCACCTCCGGTACACTAAATGTATCAACACGTACCCGAAAATCTGCAGTTAATTTAACTAAATGTTTCAACCAAACAAACTGGGTTATGAAGGCCATAGATGTTAGATCTTCTTAATAAATGTAGCACACATGACTGCATCTCTTAGCCCTGTAAATCAAATCGTTCCTGGTTGAGTTATTTGGTACATAAACTAGAGAGTTTACTTGGGCAATATAAGTAAGTAATTTGAATTATTATCTTGCGACTGAACATTTTTTCCCGATACTGGAATAAGTCGTATATAAAAATCACATCTGAATATCAGATATGGTATTACAAGAATATCTTGTGGCTAAGGTAAAGCATAAGTTAGAAGGTAGATGATCTTATACATGGTAAAGAAAATGGCTAGCACTTTCTATTTTTGACTTATCACATACTGTATTTAGGCTAGTTTTTAACGGAGGGAAGTAAACGTAAATCCATCAGGAAATTTCGGTAAATAGGAAGAAAATAACTCAAGGTTTACTAACGGCATTATAAAAAAAAATCGATAGCAATTAGAATTTGATTTTACGCTCATTCGTTGCTTCTCTATGAACCTGATGGTGGGTTACTCGCAAAGGAATATAAATATCAGTGAGCATTACAGCACTAAACTCTATCACTAAATTCAGAAAGTTTGTGCCTTGCCGAACTGAAACAAGTGCAGATTTACTGCCCATAAATGAGTTGAACAGCATTACGCGAATTTAATGGTAGTGCTAAATGCTTAGACCGCAACATTACTGTTGCGGCCTATGACTCAATGTTATCATATTTTAAATTATCCTTTCGTAACTGACCAAATATTACATTGAACTGAACCTGTTTAAGAGAGCAGTTAATTTCTTGATCAGTGCAGAGCACTACGTGTGCTAATCTTTTACCAAAGACAGAAATCTCTACTTCGGATCAAAACTCTTCAGTGCTGTATTGCATAACATTGCATAATTACAAAGTTAACTACATCCTAACACTCTAAGCAATGTGTGGAACGTAAGAAACCCCAGGCTTCATGTTTTCAAGAGTCATCAACTAACTTGCAAACATTTAATTTATTTTGATAACTGATTTTAGTTTAAGTCCATAATATACGGATAAATATGGAGAGAACATCCAGTGGTCTGAGGTGGTATCAAATTCTGGTTAAATTTGCTTTTCTGTTGATCTCCTGACGATGCCATGTTGCCTTCAGCACACCGGCTGGTGAAGCTTGTCTTCTCAGTGATTTGTCACTTTGTAGCTATAGGGCAGATACCGTTCTGTATTTAGTATCCGGTATTGGTTTCAAGCGCGATGAACCACCTGAGTTACAGGAACCACGGCTGTACCCAAACTGTTCTAAGGAAATAGTTAGCTCATGAGCAACCAAGGAACCAAAAAAAAACAATAATAATAAACTTGAAATGAGATACCAGTTTCTCGGTGGCTGTTGCATTATCCACACGGCGTGTTCGAATGGCTCACTTCCAAGGAAATAATCTATAATCCGCCTAGCTTAACTTTCCCAAATCATGAGTCCTGAATATTGCAGTTGCCACTTTGGATCAAGCTAGTTATGCAGTTCGAAGTGTCAATTCCAACGTTCAAGAATAGAGTTTCCGACAAGTTAAAGCTCTTCTGCTGAGATTATCTCAGTGAAAGTGGACCAACCGAACCGTACTGCAGTGTCAGGCATAACTTACGTGGAATTACTGGGGGCGACTACTCTACCAATCGAAATATCTGTGGTCTATACAATCTCTGGCTGATCCGCACCACTGAGTCTCTTCCAAGATAGGACAGGGTCTGCCCTGGCGGCGGGCGTGCTTCTTCACCTTTCGAGTGCGCACCTGTCAATAGAGGGCAATCATGAGTTTCGCAGTAGAGTCCATGGCATTATTGTCTAATATTTAGCGGGGAAAGTGAGAACATTTACCCTTTTTAAGTAACACATTGCTGGATTTTACTATTAGTAACCACAACGCATAAAAATTTTATGCTTTTTCGTGAACATAATGGAACACCTCTTAATTCCATAACGCAAATCCCTACAACGCCTCGAGGCGTAAAGCCATCACCCGCGGTGGGAGCAAATTTCATCGCTATCATTTTTGATGGCCGGCTAATCCTAGTTCTTTGGCGTGGTCACATCGAGGACAGCCCACCAGACTCCCTGCAAAAAATCATGAACATAGCTGAACTCCTTTTACCTTTCTTGGGTGGAAAGCAGATTTCACCGCTGTCATTTTTGATGGCCAGCTAGGCCCAGTTTTTTGACATGGGTCACATCTAGGGCAACCCACCAAGCTCCCTAGAAAAAAATATGAAGATTGCTCAACTCCTTCGGCCACTTTTTCGGTGGACAAATATATATATATATATTTTTCACCCGCGAATGAAGTGAGAGAGGTGATAATGTTTTCGTTGAAGATTCAATTAAATATATAAATATTTGTATATATATTTGTATGTCTGTCCAACCAAAAAAAGTCGAAGGAATAGAGCAATCTTCATAATTTTTTTTTATGGGAGCTCGGTGGCTTGCCCTATATATGACCCACGTCAGAAAACTGGGCCTAGCTGACCATAAAAAATGATGGCGTTGAATTACCTACACCGCGGCCAATTTGCCTCCACCGCACAGATCGTCTGGAGAATGGGGCGTTCAATTTTTTCTTATGTTATTATTGAAGAGCTAATTCATGGAAGGAATGCGGCTGTGCCCTAACCTCGTTCATCAGAAATGACTTCGTTGAATTGGCCCATAACCGCGGGTGATGGTCTCACGCCACCGAGGTGTTCTAGTAATATATATATATATTTACTTAAATCTTCAACGGAAACATTATCGCCTCTCTCACTTCGTTCACGGGTGATAACAAGTTGCCTCCTCAGTGTTCAGCTCGACGACCGCCATATGTGCTCTACTCGCTAACAGCTCAGTGTCTCGATCCTCAACTCACCCACAATCTATCTTCAACTCACCTGCTCGCCGATGTCGCAAGTCTTGCTGCAGGGCGACCACGCCGTCCATTCGCTCACCACGCAATCCCTCCTCGCGCGACCTGCTCAGTATCATATTGTTCAGCCTCTCCTTGATTAACAGGAAGCTGCTTGATATGAAGAACATTTCTGTATATAAGTGGAGAGGTTAATCGTTCTTTTTCAGATAGTTAAGTTGACCTGAAAATGTACTTTCGTACCCCGAAAAGGGAAAAAGTGGGCATATTTTACGTAGCTTAGGCTCATTTTGTCGATTCAGAGTTAAGCCTAGAGACGTAACTTAGGTGTCATTCAAATTCAAAAGTAAATTTAATATCCTTTCGAATTGTAAGGAAATGTCATTGCCCTAGGTGTGATAGATTTTGAGTAATGAGTGCAAATGTTAAAATAACTTAGCCAAATAGGTCGATTTTGGACCGGGGCCTACCCTTCCAGGGGACCTAACTCCTCGAAAAAGAACAGCGGGCCTTGACTGCTATGTAAAAAATAAAAGTTCTTAGAATGAGGAATCGAACGAGGTATAAAGTTCCGGGTTTTTCATTGCACAAGTGGGTTCAGGAGGCATTTCGAATGCAACATTTAAAAAAGACCGGGATAGGTTAAGATAACATAACTTGACAAATTATCGCCATGATCCACCAGGATGGTGAGGGTACGGTAGCCAGCAGGGATTATAAGAACGATTTGTCAGTTTGGTATTGTTTTTTGTTACGTTCATACAGAAATTTCAGAGCCACTAGGCCACCTTACAATGAAGAATGCTCAGGGAATTTGATGGACATATATCACTAGAAAGTGAGATTTTAAGTGAGTATAACTTTGTTGAAGCTTCTCTACTAACTACTGCTCTTTTAAATGTTACTGAGTTTATTAATTGGCTCCAAAAGCATAGCACGATAGTAGACATGCTATGCTTGTTTTTTTTTTTTTTTTTCAAAGAAGTGCAGAGTTATCTCACCGAATCCCTAATATTATAGAACCGATATTATAAATGTTTTTTGTTTTCACTGTTTGCCAGCAGTGGATATTTGCTCAGATGTATGTCGAGCAGAAAAATTTCCATAATAGTTTACATTTAAAGAAGTAATTAAGAAGAAATTCAAAAAACAGTCTGAATAGAGTTATCTTTTAAAAGACAAATATAGACTCACCGATAGAGATTTTCCTCTCTGTGTAGTTTCTCATGCCGTATACTTATTAAGTTATGTATTAGCACACAGTAAGAGTAACTAAATACTATTGTTCTTGCTGAATCACCAATAAGATGTTCAGCACGCATCCAAATAAGTATAGTGGAGCGTGGATTCCTTAGGCGATTCTCTTATACAAAGCTCTATATAAAAGCGAGAGTAAGCATGCTAAAAGTGAAATTTAGGTTATTGCATACCTGACTGATTACTCCAAATTCTTTCTATGGTTTTTAGTCTGTAGACTTTCTTATGAAACCATGAAGTGGAGGAAGGATAAGTCTACCGAATCCTTTATGGTATCAAGCCCTTATGAATAAACACATCGATATTCTTTATTTTTCACTGTAATTAGTGTATAGATGTTGAATATGTTGGTGGTACGGCACAACTCGTATTGATTTCCCTGTAGAGTGGGGTGGCCTAGAACGAGACGAATTTTTGCAGTAAAGTATAACAGTTAAATCTTAGGTAGTTAGGTATTTCGTTAGGGCATATAACTGAGTCCAGAACGGTCATCCAAAACGATAGGTGCATCATGCCCAAAGTTGGACCTTAATGTATGAAAGAAACGTTCATGTTCTCTAAAGCTGGAATAACTATACAGTTACAGTACAGTAAACAAGTCATTCGTTATCAATTTAAAACCAAATTCCCGTCATTTACTATGACCTTCAATGTAATAGCTGACTGGTAGCATTTCAAACTAGAGCACTCTGAGAGCGCATACCTCCGCCAAGCGAGGCAACGGTAACGAAAAATTCAATTTGGCTTTGTAATCATGTTTTTCTTTGGATCAACTCCAAAATCTATTCATTTGTGCCCTGTAATGTAATTAACAGCTTGTGAAATTTTCTTGAAGATCCGTTAATCACTTTTTGAGTTAAATTGCTAACAAGCATTATGACAAACATGAGTCAAACAGACAAAGGAACGAACCAATCTGCATCTATAGGACCAATCGTTTATGTCCTATAATTTTCATAAAGATCCATTCTTAATTTTTTGAGTAATTGTGCTAACAAACGAACAAAAAAAAAACAGATCACTCAAAAAATTTGGTCATTTACTCTTCCTAATGTACCTAACAACTCATGTAAATTTCATCAAAATTCGTCCATAACTTTTTGAGTTATCTTGGTGACAGACAAAGCCGACGAAACATAACCTCCTTGGCGGAGGTAATCACTGTGTTTGTTCCCGGGAAGTATCAGCGGCAGGAGCACTGCATCAGACCTGTCACTCTTGGATACGTACAGTAGGTATCAGTTCACCGAGAACAGACCTTTCAAAGCTCTGTCTTAATTGCTTACAATGGACAAAAGATAGATAGATACAATAATATGTATCTACCGTTAACTTAGGGCGACTGCTTACTGTACGATAATCAGACAATCATGCAGAAAAAACATGCAAAAGCTTGCGGAGAAGAATGAAGCATGCACGCCAGGACCAGGAGTATGGCTAACAACAGTAGTCCCACTTACGTGTAGCCATCTTCCTGCCTCTCCTGTTTTTCTTATATCTTCTCTTGGAGAATTTGTTCATTAGGCTGTTGATGAGCGCATGCTTTGACGAAGACCTCGTCCTGGTGGGTACGGTAGTGACTGCTGGTGCTGGTGAAGTGAGCACGTCGTTACTCACAACAAAGTCGTCTTCCAGGCGGGTGTTGCGCGGGCGACCTGCGGACCTGCCCTGCTGGACCGTGTACTCCACCCGGTGGGAAGATGAGGAGATGCTGTGTTGGTTGTACACTTGTCGGGCTGGTGAGGGAGATGCGTCGAACTCGCGGGCCAGCTCATACTCTCGGACCTGTGATGTAGCAAGTACGTACATGATATCCCTCTACGCCAGTGATTTTCTGGATATCCCTTAACGCCAGCGATTTTTTTAAGTTTTTCTGTATACACGTATATTAAAAATTCTCTACAAAGCACAATAGCAAAGTTCAATCCAAGAGACTAATTCTCTCATTACGAGAATAAATTTTAATCAATGGACCTCTTTCACGCTACCCCTCCTCCAAGTGCAGCACTAGGCTATATAGCCTTTAAGAAACTTATATGATGCCTATTTCTACATCACAGTGCTGCTTTCTCTCAATCTCCTATTGACTAATTACTGTCACTGAATGGA
The DNA here is from genome assembly GCA_001587735.2 of Parhyale hawaiensis. Lineage (NCBI taxonomy): Eukaryota > Metazoa > Arthropoda > Malacostraca > Amphipoda > Hyalidae > Parhyale > Parhyale hawaiensis. Next base: position 17,108,232 of record LQNS02015105.1, read on the forward strand.
ATTGCTTGACCTTACATCGTTATCCTCCTACGACCTCGGCGAGTCCCATCTTCTTCCTCAACCGTCCTACCAGTCCACAAACCCGCCACTACGCACTGACGGGCTGCTGGGGGATGGTCGGCCAGTTGGGAGATGTAAACGTAAACCCGTTATCTGATCCTGCATCCAAAGGATCCACCTGGAAAGCAAAAAAGCAGATTTTAACAAGTTGTTTGAAAATTACCGTCTAAGAGATTTCGACAATTTGCGATCCTAAAGCCTTCAGGCAACTGTAAAGTTGATAGAAATGACATAGGTACTGACAGTCTCACGAAGAGAATGGTAGAAGTGCCATGAGGATGCTATAAGAATTTAAAATATCTTTCCCTCGAGGACTATTACAAATAATTCGGCGGATTGAAGGGGTCTCTACGTTCGAAATTATCCCCATTGCTTCGTCTTGCAAGCAAATATTTAAAAGAAAATTTTGTTTTGATGCAGTAATATGAATTCTATATCTTGTCTATCTTCCACTGGAAAATAATAAATTAGAAAGATTCTCAATATCTAAAATATATATTCAGCCATCGCCTAATCGAGTTTCTATTTGAACCGGAAGTACAATACGACGATGACCATCTATTTCTACGCAGTTTTGAATTGAACGCCAGGGCAAGAGCCTAGAGGAAACCGAAACCTACGCTTCGTTTCCCCTCTGAAAACGGGTATATTCGTCAGTCCATTGTCCAATATTTAAACTATTTACTTACCTCCAGAATGACTGATTCCAGCCAGAGGCCTTCGACGCACAGGTTGAAGGAATCAACACCAATGAACCAGTCCGGCGACGGCACCACTCGAGCCACCAGCGACACCTAGTCATGGGAAAGGACACTGTGAGCTCTTGAAAATATTTTTATCTAAATGTCTACTATGCTCAAGAATAGTCAATACTGACCCAAATTTTCGGGTTATATATAAAACATGATTATTATAAATGTGGCTACATATTGCTACGGAATGAAAGTGAGGAAGTTATACGTAGATCATGCATGCTTTTTTCAGAATATTTGGTTAATCAGTACATAGAAGCACGTCAGACGATCCCACATCGAAATGACGTTTGTTCCTTCGACGCTGTCAAGGTAATAATTGTCGCATTTGCTTCCTGTCACATTATTAAGTTGCGCTAGCCCGCTACTAGACCCATACGCTGCACTCTCGCTGTTACCCAACCCACATTCCAAGTGAGGGTTCACGAAGTCCACGCCAAAAATTTCAATTACTTCTTTTTGGTAGATGCACACGAGGCATGTGACGTATGGGAATCGTTAACATATAAGTGTGATATAAATAAATAAATAATAAATAACTTTTATTTAGAACCCAATGGGTTCACAAAATACGCTTACAAGCTCACAAGTACAAACAAAGTAGCCAAAGTTCAACCTAGTAATTAGGCCCAGTCACAAATATTGGTGGCCACGCACAACGAGAATAAAGAGATACACTCAGCCTACACCTGCAGACACGAATGGCATTGAGCAGCTCAATCTCACACAGGAGCACAGGTATTAAACAAGAGAGAAAGAACTCTTCGCTGCATTGGTACAGAGAATTTAACAGATTACCGTTGTACAGTGTGATTGAGACACACCGTTTCATTATAGCTAGCCTGGCCAAGAGGCTTGTAACTGAAACACCAACAAACTTTACCCTTACTGCTACTACACAACTAGCAACATAGTACCACTACAAACACATAGGCTATGTTGTAAACGATTGACACGGTTTCGGATCACACAGCTGTCTCACCATGGAGTGGTTTCCATCAATAAAGAATTCGGCCTCAGTCTGTCCGCTGCCTTCGGTAATTGGAGGAGCGTTGAATTCGTCAAAGATGCCTCCCTCGCCTTGGCTCTCCTGATCCAATAAGTTGGTGTCTCCCTGCTCAGCGAAGGTCTTAAGACCGGGAGATACAGATTCTCCAACTCTGAAGAGGCGGTAGCTGTCGTTGTGTGATCTCCCTGGAAGTCAAATAAACATCATGAATGTCTTTGAAAAAAGTAGGTGTGCAAGTGAGTTAATGCTACGAGATGATTTTAAGTACACAATATAAAAATTAGTGATTATCAAAGATTGTGCTATTCAACTGAGAGTGTACGCAAAGTATTAATACTGTTAAAATCGTGGGCTTTATTCGCTTGACGCAGTACAGGTTTATGCAGAAGAAAGGATGATAACTGCTACCAACATAAAGCTGTATTGACGCAATAAGCCTATAATTCTAATGCTAAAGAAAACAAATGTGATGAGCTGAGACAATTTCTATACTCCGCAGATCGTGAACTCGTTCATATAAAAATTTTTTCAGTTAGTAAACAGGTGTCCCAGTAACGAATTCTACCAATCCGCTTTCAAAGACGCAACCGTAACGGCCCAAGTGTTATTGTAAAACACTCAAAGAAGTGTTGACACTCTTCATAGTTCTTCATATAGAGTGTTTATAGTTACTGTACAGTATATCATTTGCCGTTCTACTGTATATAACCACTGACAAGTATCTTCTATGAGTATGCCCGAAAACCCTTTGAAGAACAGAACACAACTAGGCATCTGCTTAATTCATGGCCTTTAGAGTCCTATCAGGATATTCCCGAAGATGGGACTTTTTGTATCAGACAAGGATATCGTACGAATACCATATTCTGGCACACGAAACTACTAATGTTGGGTAACTTTAAAGAAAACAAGTTTTAGACATTTACCTGACCTGACTCACTAAATTTGGAATTGAAGGTCTATTTTTCGTTTTTTTTTTTCTCTCTCTCTCTCTTCCCATTGACCTCTTGGTACCAGACGAGTCTACGGATACCTACATTTTTTCAAGAACCCAGCCAAGTCGGATGTATGGATGTTGCGCAAATTTCTACCAACATCCTTTGTGCAGAATTGCTTCACACCTCGCTGCCAATACCTTATAAATATTGCCGTGTCATGTGTCGCTACAGGTATTATCTTATAATATCCTCATGGTGCCAGTAAATTCTCCCATAAAAAGCCATTATAGTGTTGTGTTGGCTTGTCAAACACGCCCCAACTTCTGTTTTCTTCGATAAGATTTAGCGAATAGAGTACAGAAAGAGAGTTTGTTTTGCGCCTGGTCACAC
>LQNS02015105.1:17146127-17185865 GCA_001587735.2 Parhyale hawaiensis
CCCCACCTTTCCCAAACTTCGCTCGTTCCGATATGTTTGTTTACGCGACACCAGCCGCCGAGCCGAAATGAACAGACTCGCTTCTTTCTAAAGTACTCAACCTCGTGACACTGAGCAGATGCCTCTACTGCCTCTAACGGCTTTTCGCGTCGAATATTACACATTTGTGATGTATGCGCAGTCGTGCAAATCTATATTTATATATGTATGTACATATTTTCCTTTCTTTTGCGAATCAATGTTTTCATAACACAGCACCAAAGATGTGTCTGTTATATGAGTTCACTGTGCGCAAGTTGAATAAACTATTAACGAAGGAAAAGGGCTAGGTCTGAGCAGAACCCCAAACAAGAGTTTGGAACTAGTTTGTTTCTTTGAAATAAGTAGTTTTTCGTGCCATTTCATGACGTTTCGGGCCATTAGTTATGAAATGATCACCAGAAATTTCATGAAACGTTTATAATGAATCCCAGTCGGAAAGTTTTGGGCGATTAGCTGACATTATCCCCTGCTGCCCTCCCTATGGATATCGGACGCATGGCTATGTTCTTTTGATGGGTAAACAAAGATTCTCGCAGGAGACTTGATGCGACGCTGATGAGTCATGGCAGAGAAACACAGCGCTGCTATTGGCTGTAGTTTTTTTTTTTGGGAAGGAAAACTTGCCAGCGATTTGCATAAAGAAATAGAGTGAAACTAAACCCAATAGGCTTGCCTTGTTAGAAACTTCAGACAGGTGCGTTAGATCAAGTTTCAGGTGTTAACCTTAAATCTAATAAAAAAATGAGGTTTTTGAATGTCGCCGACGAAATCAATGCCAAAACACTTAAAAGAGATTAAAAACAAAGAAACTATGTAATGTTGCTGTCCCAAGTTCCAAACAAGGCAAGTTTAGCGCGAAATTAGATTAATTCGACTTTGCAGTGCCGGTCGAATGCATGTAAAGTGTCTCTGGTAAGTCGTGACAAAGCAGAATTTTCTTACTAAGTCAGTTTCAGTCTTTTAGGGAGACTTAACACCCCTGACAAGTCTTTGTAAGAAGGAATACTATAGGAGATAGCATTCGATGGTATTTTTTGCAGTCTTAGCACCGTGAAAAGCATATTGTTGGAACTTTCTACCTAAAGTCTTTTTGAGAAACTTAGCATCCCTGACAAGAAAGGCCAACGAAGCTCTGTATTGACCCCGAAGTACTCGTTGCAGCTCCACCAAGCACGCGTCGCGTCCGAAGAAGGAGTCGAGCACCGGCCAAGGGCATGACACTCATGAGCTGCAGAGTACTGTTGGGATACCCCCACTGTAGCTTAGTTACCTGCTGTGCGTCGAAAGTTATTTGTTCACTGTAAGTTGCCAGAGCATACCTCCACTGAAAGTAATATACCCGTAGTACATAATTATGAAGTTAATTATTTGGCCGTTCGAAGCACAGTTACAGTGACTAACTAGCTTACATACCTCAGGTCCATAATACGTAATATTATCACCTCCGCCGAGGAGGTTATGTTTTTATCGAGTTTCTCTGTCTGTCTCTTTGTCTATCACCAAGATAATTCAAAAAGTGATGACCGGATCTCTACAAAATTTACAGGGATTGTTAGGCATGTGGTGGTGAAGCTAGATCTGTTCAACCGTTTGTTTGTTTGTTTGTCTCTTTGTTCTTAGTACAGTAACTCAAAATTTATGAACGGATTTTTACGAGACTTATAGACATGAGTTGCTAGGTATATTTAGGTTTGATAGGTTTATTACACACAGATATACATTACAATACTGAAGACTTCCAGATTACAATACACATACAGTAATATATCTGCATAACCCATAGAAAAGTATATGTTAAAAGATATAAATTGTTAAATATTTGTGATGATCAGTTGGTCTGTTTTGTGTGTTTGGCTCATGTTTGTCGGCAAAATAACTCCAAAAGGTATGAACAGATACGCAAGAAAATTATAGAAGATGTTATTACTGTCAATAGGCACAAATGACCAAATATTGGTGCTGATAAAAAGAAACTAATAGTTTCAGAACCAATCTGAATTGTTTGTTAACGTTGCTTGCCTGACGGAGGTATGCAATCTCAGAGCGCTCTAGTTAACATTGTTTTGCGGCTGGAGGTTGTCATCTAGAGCACCTCAACTCCCATGGAGCACTGACACAGCATGCAACCAACGATTATAATCTATAACCTATAATTAAGTGTGACTTCTTTTTTTCAAAACATTTCGTACAAAAGTCTACGGGAGCAGCGCGCCCTGTGTCGTGCCCCCCCCCCGCTCACAGGGAAGTTGGCAGTCACTTCAGTGTATGAGGGCGGGAGTGATGCATGTTGTGCAGGACATCGTAGATTGTTGTAGGGAAGAGAACCTTAACTAGAACCTGATGAATGGCGACATGAGAGGTGCTCTGCACTTCTGTTTACTCTCAACACGCATCTATTTATAGCTGCCGCTATAGTTGGCTCCGTTAACGGGACAATGTACCGTTTTGGACAGTTAAAGAAAACGGGATGACGTGTATGTGAAAGAAATGTTTACATAACAGCGTAAAGATCGATTATTCCGTAGAAATAAAATAAATGTGCATCGGGTGGTTTTTCCCTCCAAAATGCAGTGAATAACTCTCTTATTGTCCTGCTGAAATTTTTACTGACGATGACGTTTAAGTCGAAACAGTTGTTTATTGAAAATCCTTACACATAACAAAAAAAAAAAAAAAATCAACCAGCTGAGATTACAAACCCAACAGAAGGGACTTTATTCACCCTCTGAAAATATCTTTCCTCTTCAACATCATAATTGCTTCTTTTTCTTATTCTTCTATCTCCTCACCTTCATATATTTTAAGTGCCGTTCTCATAGCAACTTTACGAATACAATATTGGGACAGGTCTTTTCGCCGTTGGTCATTTCGCCGTCGGTCATTTCGCCGTCGGTCTTTTCGCAGTTAGGTCATTTTGCCGTGAAGGCATTTCGCCGTGATGTAAGATCAATGTCTTGATTATACATAAATTATATCCAACCACGCCCCACCTAATATGCTGTTCTTACTAACTAGGAAAAGTTTCAGCTTCTAGCCCATATAGCAAGCCGTGCAGCAAAACTACCCCGGAAAAGAGAGGATAATGAAAAGAAAAGGTGGAATAAAATTAAAAATACAGTAACTTAAAATTCAAAAATGCACAACGTTGCCGATTTCTGTCATTTACTAAGATGAAATAATGATAAAAAACATCAAACTAACGTATAATCAACTAGGGCACTCTGAGAGCTCATACCTTCACCAAGCGAGGCAACGGTAGCAAAATATTTACATTGGCTCTGAAATCATAATTTTCTTTGTAAAAACTCCAAAATATAATCATTCGTGCCTTTTGATAGTAATAACTGCTTGCGCAATTTTCTTGAAGATCCGTTCATAAGTTTTTGAGTTATACTGCTAAGAAACGTCATGACAAACATGAGTCAAACATACAAATGAACAAACCGATCTGCACCAAAATTTAATAATTTAATTTTTTTTAACGTTACTAACAACCCCTATAAATTTCATAAAGAGCCATTCAATATTTTTTGAGTTATTGTGCTAACAAGCATAAAATTAAACACAGTGACAAACGAACGAACAAACGGATCATTACCAAAATTTGGTCATTTACTCTTTGTTATATACCTAACAACTCATGTTAATTTTACAAAAATCCATCCAAAACTTTTTGAGTTATGGCATGGAGAAAAATGAGGTAGACAAACAAACAAACAAACGGATGGACATATCTTCACTAAAAGTTAACCATCTGTTTCTTGTTTCTCCTAACATACCTAACAATCCCTGTAAATTTCGTCTAAATCGGTTCATAACTTTTTGAGCTATCTTGGTGACAGACAGACAGAGAGACAAACACGACGAAAACACAACCTCCTCGGCGGAGGTAAAAATACAGTATGAACTTCAGAATAAAATGCACAAAATACAGAGGCTAAATCTATATAAGATTGCCTGGATGTTACAAGTGATTAAGATATGTCAGGTTATGATGCGTGAAGGAAGGCTATACGGATGGATTGATTATATACGTTAAGATATATCTATATTTTTAGAGACAAATATAAGCATGCTATTTTCGGTGTGTATGGTTTTGTTCTAGGCTTTCTAGTGACATCTTTCTGTCTTGGCGTTTTTGCTCACATCTTGCTACAAAGAGGGTGAATTGAAACAGTATCTCATTCACAGTTTCTTCATTTCTGAATTTATTAAAACTTAGTTTCTCATGTGATTCATATTTTTTCAAACATTTTACGCTGTCATTAATTTCCTATATTAAAAATAAATGAAAAATAAAAATTAGGAAGTTAAAATAGAAGAGAAAAGAACAACTGTACAATAAGTTTGGCTGTAATATATAGCACCGAAAATTTCCATAGACAAAATTATATGGATTTCATGACGGCAGACTCATATGATAAGCTCTTGATCCCTAAATAAGTAGTGTTCAACGGCCGAATGCATTGCTTAATCCGTTTGTACAGTAAAAAAACATCCAGTTTCTGAGTCGTAATTCACTGCAACGTTAAAGATAGATCCGAAACTAAAACGCAAGGTGGTATTTACCCAAGCAGGTAATATGACGGCAAAGATTTTAATGAATCTTTTTGGCGGACACGAAGCTGTGTTAACGAGGACGCCATAATGCAATCGGACCCTGAGTATTATGTTTGGGGATCAAAACTCTGTCGTATGAACCGACGACACGAGCGTCAGTGCACTTATTCGCTTTTCCTTCTAATTATTTCAAATTTTTGCTACATTTTAATCGCTCTAAAAGTAATTTAGATGGGCACAGGATTGCTGTATCGGAATCGGTAAGATTCGGATACTTTTTTAAGGCCAGGGGTTGGAATCTGAGCCAGCAGGAGTCGGAGGTTTTTGGGATCCAACCAGTTAGAATTAATCGCTGGTTGCACTCAGGAATTGGCATCGCGCTGGGTCCGTTTGACTCCGCAGCCATGGCTGGGCGTGGCGCCCCCTTGAGCTCACAGAAAGAAAGATCTGAGGGGGCTTTATGGCAAAGAGGAGCTGGTATAGACTGGGCGATATTAACAGCAGTCAATTAACGCCAAAATTCAAAGGCCTGCGTTCGTATGCGCGAACGAATAAGGAGACTGGGGCGGATCCCTCCTGGACACAAGGGAGCGCCAGTCTGGAATAGGCTGGAAAGGGCAGCTGTATGCTGCGAGCTTTTACTAGCCTTAAAAGGACCAAATGAAAACGGTGATTCTCGTACTAATTGCATTGTTTGAAACGTAGTTTAGAAAGTACGATTTACTTAATAGGGTTAAGGATGATGTCTCTGACGTGCCACTTCAAATTGTAACGCAATATTTCGCTTATCTCTGAGGTGCTTTCAATTCACCTTTGTAGATACGGAATCCACTTCAATCTTGATTTTGATTTGGAGTTAACCAGGTGAGTGGTGGACCAAGGACGCTTCAGAGGTTAAAAAATGTCTTACAGTTATAAATTTCTCTCTAAACAGAATTAAAGCTTCCAAATTGTAAATCTGAATTTTGCTAATACTGTCCAAAACTCTACTGTGATCAGTCACTATTGAACGAAATCTGGGTTGAACGTAACTCCATAACGGCTAATTAAACTGAGATATCTGTTATAGAGATGACGACTGTTTCGAACATCTTTTAGGAGGAAAGTTCATCCTAATATTTCATGCTAAACCAGGTTACAATTCAAAGTCGTCGACCAAAGGCGCTGATTTATGGCTGCTGCCATCCGTAGGTTTTTAGTATAAGCAGGGCTGGTCAGCATTGAAGCGTTTTCTCCAAAATTGGTTTCTTAATGAAAGGAAAACCTCAGTATGATGTAATGTGAGAACGAATGCTGCAAGCAGGTTGAATCGATCGCATACGACAGTAAGATAATGTCACTGCAGTAACATTTGATGAATTTTCAACACAAACTAAAACTATATCGGTGATCAATTTAAAACAGAAGCGGTTTTGGTGATAAATTTTTCGCAAAATTATAAACGAGTGATACATATCAGAAGAAACCAAATAGTGACAATAAATTTTCGATAGAATCTACATGGCAGTCCACAATTTTCATCCACAAAACTTGTTTGAATCACGTTCTTAACAAGGTAACTATTAGCGATAAAATTTCAACCCATGATTAGTCGTTAACAGAAACCATATATGGAATTCGCAATAGGGTATGGTTTATAAATATTTATTGGAATGAAACATTGTTACAAAATTGGCAATAGACTCTATATACTGTACACTGGTGAAACATTTTCAATCAAAAACACAGTGTATATGAGAAAAATATTCTACTGAAAACATATAAAGGGGAGAATTTTCGACACATTTTGCTTATTGGGGATAAAGTTTAAAAAAATGAATTGCATATAAGTGATCAATTTTCAGCAGAAACTATACAGCGATAATTTTTTATTACAGAAGCACAACTCGTATGTAACTAGTAAAATTTAAAAGAAGCTATTCAAATGTATATATATATATAAACATATAATTAAATTTTTGTAGAAACGCAGAACTTTTGAACAAGCTCGAATATGAAACGAACCTTGTTAGAGGGAAACGGCTTGGAGGAGTGGTAACTATGCCAAATTTTGTTGTTGTGGTTAATAAACATAGATGGATCAAAATGCTCATAAATATGGCAATAACCTCTGTTATTCATTTCATAGGAAATAAATTGAAATTTTCTAGCTAGACATCCACCGATCGAATGTGACATCATCTTATAGCATAGCGTAATTATATCGGGACTGTTACGTTAGAAGCAGAAAAGCAATTAAAATTAATTAAAAGGCTATAAATATTATGTTTTTAAATGGGCGTAATCTTGATGTTATTTGAACGGCTGTTACTGTAATGCAAATAGCATGATGATAGCTGATATTTTATTAGTAGCTGGTGATAACAGAATTGTTATTTCAATGGAGATTATGGAATTAGTAAGTGAATAACGGTAAATGAAACATCACTTAAAATGGAAATAATTGTAATGTACTTTTTAATGGTAATAGCTATAACGTTATTTAAATGGAAGTAATACTACTGCATTCCCAGGAAAAACAATTGTTATGTTATTTGAATGTTAGTAATTATTACTAAGTATATCGGCATAGCGATTACTTGTATTGCAGTATAATTGTGAGACGGAAGCACTACATGAACCTGGTATGCGAACCGCGAGCATGCTAATTAGTACTACTACGACTACTCATGTATCAATGAGGTCAGTTGTATAATTAATTATTTGAAAGACTATCCAAGAGTCCTTTAATCCTAAAATAGTAAAGGACCGACAGAGTATGCATGAGGGAACGTTTTTGAGTGCTCTGGTCCAGCGTGTAAACCGTACGTAAGCTAGAGTCTTCGCACGATGTCCAGGTGGTGTTATTCACGTGACCCCAGTTGAGCCGAGTCAACACCATGTTGAGTTCCTCCAGCTGGGTTGCTGCTTATGGCCAACAGGAGAACCATACGCGATTCAACTTTCTCCGCAGTACACGTAAACGTTGACAGTTGGTTCATCTGACATTTTGGTTCAACTTCAGTCCAACTAATATTTGAATTTTATAACTATTATACCTGTGGCATTTCGCATATACCGAGGCATTTTGATAATAAAGTTATTATAAAGTTATTACCTCCGCAAAGGAGGTTATGTTTTCGTCGTGTTTGTCTGTCTGTCTATTTGTCTGTCACCAAGATAACTCAAAAAGTTATGAACCGATTTGGATGAAATTTGCAGGGATTGTTAGGTGTGTTAGGAGGAACAGTTGATTAACTTTTGGTGAAGATATGTAAATCCTTTGTTTGTTTGTTTGTCTGCCTCATTTTTCTCGACGCTATAACTCAAAAAGTTATGGATGGATTTTGATGAAATTAACATGAGTTGTTAGGTATATAACAAAGAGTAAATGATCCAAATTTTGATAATGATTCGCTTGTTCGTTCCTTCGTTTGTCACTGTTTTTAATTTTATGCTTGTTAGCACAATAACTCAAAAAATAATGAATGGATCTTTACGAAATTTATAGGAGTTGTTAGTAATGCTAAAAGACATAAATGATCAAATTTTGGTGAAGATCGGTTTGTTCGTTTGTATGTTTGTATCATGTTTGTCATAACGTTTGTTAACAGTATAACTTAAAAAGTTATGAANTTTGTTTGTCTGTCACCAAGATAACTCAAAAAGTTATGAACCGATTTGGATGAAATTTGCAGGGATTGTTAGGTGTGTTAGGAGGAACAGTTGATTAACTTTTGGTGAAGATATGTAAATCCGTTTGTTTGTTTGTTTGTCCGCCTCATTTTTCTCGACGCTATAACTCAAAAAGTTATGGATGGATCTTGATGAAATTAACATGAGTTGTTAGGTATATAACAAAGAGTAAATGATCCAAATTTTGATAATGATTCGCTTGTTCGTTCCTTCGTCTGTCACTGTTTTTAATTTTATGCTTGTTAGCACAATAACTCAAAAAATAAAGAATGGATCTTTACGAAATTTATAGGAGTTGTTAGTAATGCTAAAAGACATAAATGATCAAATTTTTGTGAAGATCGGTTTGTTCGTTTGTATGTTTGTATCATGTTTGTCATAACGTTTGTTAACAGTATAACTTAAAAAGTTATGAACAGATCTTCAAGAAAATTGAACAAGCTGTTAATAATATGAAAAGGCATAAATGATTAAATTTTGGAGTCTATACGAAGAAAATTATGGTTTCAAAGCCAATTTGAATTTTTTGCTACCGTTGCTTCACTTGGCGGAGGTATGCGCTCTCATAGTGCTGTAGTTGGACTATTTTATTGTTTCCCACCATCTCTGTTCGGGATGTGTTACTCACAAGTCTGCCCTGTTCGGCAACGCACCGGTCGTTCATACTTACACTAATACGCTTCAGTATTTCTAAAGAATGCAGTGCATAAAAATAGAGCGTTCAATATTTGTGTAAATAATGGAGGACTAGTAGCTGTTAGTCTCCCTCTTGTTTACCGGGAAGTTCAGCTGTGAATGTCAACCGCAAGTTGGTTTGGGTCTATTTTTGTACTCTGCATTCACAGACGGGTACAGTCTTTTATCCATGCCTCGGTGGCAGTAGTAATTATTTCCGAAGAGTCTGCATCACTTGGGCTTCACTCGATGAGAAACTGTTCGTAGCGTCTAGCTGCAAGCAAGCAGGCATGGTGTTATTTGAATGATTAGCAGTTTCCTTTAATCGTAAAAAGTGAAGGAAGGACGGCGCGTGGATGGACGGAGGCAGGCAGGCTGTGTGTGTGAGTGGTGCACTATAGCCTCATGCACGCGCACGCCTCCAATGCGACTACATAAGCAGACGGCGCGCTCGGCAGGCTCTTAGATTGTTTGTACGCGTCGCTCGGTGAACTGAGGAGCCTGAGCAACGGCGACAGCAGATCGTGCAGTTCCCTGTTGTTGTGAGGCTGGGGCCAGACGTTAGGCAGACGTTTCTGCTATAGTCAAGGCAACGTACGTAGAGCGAGGGTCCGTGTTGTCTGCTCTCCAAGAACTCAGTGCCACTAACTGAAGCAGTGATCTTCCGTCTCCCAGAGAGTGATTTGCGCTCGAAAGTTCAAAATCTTGAGACATTTTGAGGCAAAGTTGTTCGAGTTTTTTTTTATGTTTCTTGCTAACGAGTCCGTTCTTTCAGAATTTTGACAGACGCTGAAAATGAGATACTGGAAGTCCGCCGAAACGGAGTGCAGCTGGCGATAGTTCAGTGAGGTGAAGAAGGCGTCAGTCTTGATTGACAACGAAACATTTGCTTCTAAAATTTTGCGTTGAAGTTCCAAGTGTAGGAAGAATCGACGAAGCTCGACGCTAAACTTTCACAGTAGCATTTTAGCCCAAATCACAATGTCGAAGATTTTCTTAAGTCTACTTGGGGTGCTGCTATGCAGCATAAAGGGAACACAAAGCTCTGAGGCCTGCAGCCCTGACAGACTGACAGTGTACAGAGTTCACCTCAACACCATGTGGACTCGGGATGCTTTTCCTAAGCAATATCCAGAATGGCGACCTCCAGCCCAGTGGTCCAAACTGCTAGGTAAGTTTACCTTAATGGCTGCTTGCTTTACACCTGCGTCGGCTTAAGGTGATTTAAGCTAATTGGTATAGCGCTTCTGATGCTAATTGCTAAAAGGTGCGATACTCTCAGAGGCTGTTTTTTTCTTAGATTGAGGTCGAGAGGGAGCCAGGTGTGCACAGTGTCAAGGTTTGGTGCTTTTGTATCGGTGGACTATGGAGATCTTGCTGAGCTTTGGGGAAACAATAAATTTTAACTTTTGTATCGGCGAGCTGGGAAGATTTTGGAAAACGCGAAAACAAAAGATGGTAACTTTTGTATCAGTCAACTATGGAAATCCTGCTGCGGGGGCGTGGAAGCAATAGATTTTAATCTTCGTATAGGTGAATTATGGAGATCATGCTAGGAGCGGAAGCAGTAGAATGTTACTTATGTTTCGCCGGACTAGTGAGATCTTCCTGGCCGCGTAAACAATAGAATCGCACTTTTTACCTCTAAATCTTGTGTTTTCTGCATTCTTAGTACCAAACATTTGTTAATCTTAGTAATTCATCTAGGTAACATTTCAAATATTTAATTCAAGTTTTGCTATGAGGTCACTCTTCTATGAAATGAATACAAATGCAGTATTTTCCAAATTAGACCTATAATAGTAGATGAAGGTACCGTACGTCAGTCTTGAATGTGTTTAATGCGCTAGGCAATAATAGGCAATACATTTATCTCTACAAAGTGTTACTAACCTTCAGTTCAGCCTATAGTAGCAAAATTATCAATGATGGGTAACTCTACGCGTGCCAGACATTTTTGAAAGCTTCTATAAGTCATGAATAATAAAATAAATGAGTTGAAAAACATTTTTTTGAGATGAAAATCATGACTTATGCATGTGATGTGCGGCATAAAAACGCAACTGGAATACTGCCTAGAAAACAAGAAGAATTTGAATATTTAATACAATAGTGGGAGTACTGATTTTTCGCTCGAGCAGCTTACATAAGTAATAAAATATTCAAGGCATGTTCGACTGGAGGCCAAAATTAAGCCGTCGAGTGTTGACTTGTTCGGAACTTGAGGCAGGTGTGCTGGCTTCGACCTGCTAAGTTTCAGGCATCGGGCCTAAATCGGTGACCCTTGATAGGCCTTGAAACTCTCAGAAGCTCAATCTTGCTCCGTACTATAGGGTTTTCAGCTGGCTCCACGTAATCGTTTTGCTTCTAACACTGGAATCACATTGCAAAGGAGCAAGGCCAAAAAGTTTATATCTGACGAATCGGACAAGTCACGTCTCAAAGTCATAACCTGGGCGCCTAATCGAACATGCCTTCAATGCTCTTATTCAATCATCAGTCTATGTAACCCGATAATGTGGTCAGTCAGACCTGCAACTCTTGTGTGTCACTGTCAAAATTATCGGGAATTCCTTATTTAAATCCGCAAGCTTGCTAGTAGCGTGGAAAGGATTTTTATTTGGCATTTACTGTAATAAAACAGAAGGTTCTTTTCGTTAACGAAATTAATTTGCTGGATATAATTTGTATGGTATTGTTGTTTTGAGTTTCCAACGTCGTGATTGTAATTTTTCTATAATGTTTAAAAAGCTCTTTTTAAGAAACAGTAACCGTTTTGAGTATGATTTACTTCATACTTACTTCTCAAGGTACACTAAGGAAATCTACGAAACGTTGTGGTTGATAGAGAACTGTTTTTTTTTTATACGAAACGTACAGTACTCTACCACTATCTCGATACTACTTCATGTTACTTAACGAAATCTCCAACGTTATCACGACAGCAAGACTTGCAGAGCTAGTCGCTCCGTTCCTAAGCAATAAATTACAGTGACCGCTGCCCAAGAAATGAAGCGTTACGCACTGTGGTCAGCAGTCGTAGGCGTAAAGAAAGATGCTCTTTTTATTACAAGATCAGGAGCCATCGCCTAATTAAGTCATGATGAGATCAAATAAGTTGCGATGAGCGCCGTGTTAAGTGCGTTGCATCGCTGGTATGGTCATCTCTCTGCTTGACTCATTGTGGTGGCCTCGAGGCTGGTTTTTGCGAAGATGGTCGGACGGACCTTCCAGTCAGCCTGGCATTACGGTCGAGTTGTGGGTAGGTGGCACAGTAGGGGGGAGATTTTTCGGCCCATTAGACATTACGGTCGAGGTGTGTGTTATAAAATATAGACACAGGAACAGGGAGAACTTTCAGTCTCTGTCATTACAGTTCCGTTTTGTGTACACAGGACAAAGTAAACGCAAACAAAGAGAGAGAGAGAAAAAAAATTATCTCGTCACTCTGCATGGTTCTACGGTGGGCTTGTAAGCACTTTAATGTCAAAATACATAGATAAGATTAGATAGGCGGCAGTAGACGAACCAAGAGGCCCATTCCCAAAGAGACACCGGGACTTACACCCCGGCACTCTATGAGCTATTGCCATTATGTTAGTAGGATGTAGAGGACTGGAGAAACGAGAAGAGAAAAAGTGGAAGACAAAAGAGAAAAAAAGAAAAAATAAAAATGAACGGGAAGAAGAATCTCCGACAAAGAGATGGTCATGAATGCCCGCAACATGCATCATCTTACAAAGAGGAGTCGAAATCTCATTACATGCAGCACACAGTTTTGGGTCAATCAGAGCTTCTCCGAACATAGGCAAGGACTGTTCTTTCATCATACTCAATGGATACAAAAAGAAAAATGCTAAATTATTTTGCTCTGTGCCAAAAGATCCTTAAAAATGGTACTTCACGTAGAAAATCTTTATTAATGCAGTTCGTATAGAAAAATCTTCAAATAAGCTTGGTTAAGGGGGTCGTTTAGGCGAAAATGGTCATAATCATCAATTTTCTGTTTTTTGCTCAAAAAGTGTCTTCAGGTATGGGGGCATTACGTCCTAAATTTTTAGGGGGCTAGCGGCACTAGAACCCCCCCAAAATGGGGGGAGAAATGGGTCCACNGAATGTTACTTATGTTTCGCCGGACTAGTGAGATCTTCC
Organism: Parhyale hawaiensis; assembly: GCA_001587735.2. Classification (NCBI taxonomy): domain Eukaryota; kingdom Metazoa; phylum Arthropoda; class Malacostraca; order Amphipoda; family Hyalidae; genus Parhyale; species Parhyale hawaiensis. The sequence continues at coordinate 17,159,232 of LQNS02015105.1, forward strand.
TGGCCGCGTAAACAATAGAATCGCACTTTTTACCTCTAAATCTTGTGTTTTCTGCATTCTTAGTACCAAACATTTGTTAATCTTAGTAATTCATCTAGGTAACATTTGAAGTATCCAATTAAAGTTTTGCTATGAGGTCACTCTTCTATGAAATGAATACAGATGCAGTTTTTTTTCAAGTTAGAACTGTAATAGTATATGAAAGTACCGTACGCCAGTCTTGAATATGTTTAATGCGCTAGGCAATAATAGGCAATACATTTATCTCTACAAAGTGTTACTAACCTTCAGTTCAGCCTATAGTAGCAAAATTATCAATGATGGGTAAATCTACGCGTGCCACACATTTTTGAAAGCTTCTATAAGTCATGAATAATAAAAAAAATGAGTTGAAAAATATTTTTTGAGATGAAAATCATGACTTATGCATGTGATGTTCGGCATAAAAACGCAACTGGAATACTGCCTAGAAAACAAAAAGAATTTGAATATTTGATACAATAGTGGGAGTACTGATTTTTCGCTCGAGCAGCTTACATAAGTAATAAAATATTCAAGGCATGTTCGACTGGAGGCCAAAATTAAGCCGTCGAGTGTTGACATGTTCGAAACTTCAGGCAGGTGCGCTGGCTTCGACCTGCTACATTGAGTTTCAGGCATCAGTCGGTTACCCTTGATAGGCCTTGAAAATCTCAGAAGTTCAATCTTGCTCCGCACTACAGAGTTTTCAGCAGGCTCCACCTAATCGTTTTGCTTCTAACACTGGAATCACATTGCAAAGGGGCAAAGCCAAAATGATTTTATGAGACGAATCGGACAAGTCAAATCTCAAAGTCATAACCTGGGTGTCCAATCGAACATGCCTGCAATGCTCTTATTCAATCTTCAGTCTTTGTAACCCGATAATGGGGTCAGTCAGACCTGGAGCTTTTGTATGTCGCAGTCAAAATTTTTCGTTAATTTCTTATTTAAATCCGCAAGCTTTCTAGTAGCGTGGAAGGGATCTTCATTCGGCATTTACTGTAATAAAACAGGTTTTTTTTTCGTTAACAGTATTAATTTCCTGGATACAATTTGTATGGTATTGTTCTTCTGAGTTTCCAACGTCACGATTGTAATTTTTCTAAAATATTCACCAAAACTCTTCAAAAGAAACAGTAACCGTTTTGAATATGATTTATTTCATACTTACTTCTCAAGGTACACTAAGGAAATCTACGAAACGTTGTGGTTGATAGAGAACTGTTTTTTTTTATACGAAACGTACAGTACTCCACCGCTATCTCGATACTACCTCATGTTACTTAACGAAATCTCCACGTTATCACGACAGCAAGACTTGCAGAGCTATAGTCGCTCCGTTCCTAAGCAATAAATTGCAGTGACCGCTGCCCAAGAAATGAAGCGTTACGCACTGTGGTCTGCAGTCGTAGGCGTAAAGAAAGATGCTCTTTTTATAACAAGATCAGCAGCCATCGCCTAATTAAGTCATGATGAGATCAAATAACTTGCGATGAGCGCCGTGTTAAGTGCGTTGCATCGCTGGTATGGTCATCTCTCTGCTTGACTCATTCTGGCGGCCTCGGGGCAGGTTTTTGCGAAGATGGTCGGTCGGACGGACCTTCCAGCCATCCTGGCGTTACAGTCGCGTTGTGGGTAGTTGGCACGGTAGGGGGGGGGGGAGAGCTTTCGGCCGATCTGACATTACGGTCGAGGTGTGTGTTATAAAATATAGACACAGGAACAGGGAGAACTTTCAGTCTCTGTCATTACAGTCCCGTGGTGTGTACACAGGACAAAGTAAGCGCAAACAATTAAAGAGAGAGAAAAACTTATCTCGTCACTCTGCATGGTTTCACGTTGGGCTTGTAAGCGCTTTAAAGTCATAATACATCATAATACAAGGAGGAGTCGAAATCTCATTACCTATATGCAGCAAACAGTTTTGGGTCAATCAGAGCTTTTCCGAACATAGGTTAGGACTGTTCTTCCATCATACTCAATGTATACAAAAGGAAAAATACTAAATTATTTTGCTCTGTGCCAAAAGATCCTTGAATAATGGTGCTTCACGTAGAAAATCTTTCTTAATGCAGTTCGCATAGAAAAATCCTCAAATAAGCTTACATATAGCTATATCCAATAAATATTGTGCTCCCCAGAGCAATAATCATCAAATTTTCTGTTAGTTTCAATACACGGCAGCGAAAAGAACAGGCAGGGACCAATAGGGTCCACGCTCACTGCGTTTGCCACGCACAAAAGATTCTCATGGCAATAGAAGACTCAAGGAACTGCACAGCCGCATGGCAATCAAACGATGCCATCGCAAACGGAAGTGCAAATGAGAAGAATCGCGACCCTACAAGGAAATTAAACCTTGCTGGCGCCCCAGTACTGGAGCCTCGGCTACTTCTTTCGCAATCTGCTGCACTAAATTAATTTTATCAAGTAGTTACAGACTCGTACTAGTCAAGCAAGTTGGTACCAATGGCTCTTCAGATAATATTCGCTGGAATTTTGATAATTAGACCATGGGTGCTTTAATTAGTGAAGTTCAGTGAACGAGGGACACATTACTTTCAAGAGCCAGAAACGCTTTTGCTACTCGTTGTTAACTGAAATTACGTCAATCCACTTTCAAGTGTGAACTCTTTCGCTGCGTAAGATGTCCTTTTAACTTGGGTTTTATCATTGGACGAAGTTACAAGCCCACATCAGTAGTGCTCGGTTGAGGTAACAAGGGCAACTACCTTTTTTTTGCCGCTTGTTAATTGTGCATTTAAATTAGAGTAAATACACTCTCAAATGCTAACTTTTTGCTACGTCGACATTATTGTAATTAACAGATAAAATTAAACAAAAGCAAAGCCCAAGATGAACGTCATTAATTGATGGAGGAAAACGAGCAGAGAAAGAAGGGCCACAAATAATTGGGGAGAGCGTTGGCGCCAACAAGAAGCACCTATAGTGGCCAGTTGTCACAGCTGTGCGGCGCTGCCCATTCGCTACCGATGGGCAGTGGTCGATAGAAAACCCTTCGCTGCGATTCTTCTCGATCGTAGCAATGTCCTCAAATGAATGCGGAAGTGTCGCGACAACCTAATCGACTGACCATAAAATCATCCTTTAGCGGGCATTGTTTGTTTGAAGCCAAAAAGCCGGGACTGTCCGCTGGGCAGTTGGAGTCCACAGTTAAGACGTCGCCGGTTCAGCGTGTCAAGTTGGCTTATCATCAACTCCACATCTAAACCAAACTCCTGAACTCTAAATTACGAGTTCATTGTTGGACTCTTACAGATGGAGGAAGCACTTGAGCCAGTGATAGCTTGAAGTAAAGCACGCCTGGGCAAGTAATGTGGTCAAGGAGGCAGTTAGAATATTATCATATCAGAGCATGCATTGGAGAATGCGAATTGTAAGGAGGTGCTGCACATTGGTTACAAGGTGTCAGGCTACATATATGGGCCTGTTTGAATATTAATCAATGCATCAATTTGGGAAGGATACAAATGGCGCTGTGATTGAAGTAGTGTGATGGCATCCTGATTTTAAAGAGGTTGTTGGCAGTCAGGAAAGATGAACATAGGGTAAATTTCGATGATGTTAAGCGTGATACGAGGGCTGCACTAGGGTGAGTGATTGGTTGATTCCAATGACATACGTTGAATGAAACTGTAGAATAATATTAGCTTGAAAGTTAAGTTCTTGCCTTTTTTAAACAATTTGGAATGTTAGAACCGGTAAGAAGTTAGTTTCCGAGCTTATACTTGAAGATTGTGGTACTGCTAATGAACAAGGGAGCCTGATAAGGCACGACTTAGGTGTATGGTCGGCAGCAGAGGTAGCAATGTTACAGTTTGAAAAATATACGCAGCGAAACTTTTGAAAGGAAAAAAATTGATGGAAATTACTGCTGCAAGTTTGTGCTAAGTTCACAAGGCCATGCAAGGATGATAACCGCGCGTAATTTGACTCATTACCTGTAGTTCAATCAATTGGAAACCGCCATTAGAAACGGTGCTTCACCTATGACAACTGAAAAATATCGTGCATTCATATCGAACCGAGATTTAGCGACGATTTCACAGCAGCATCACGGAGGTGCCAGGCTTCGCTTGAGTGAGGGAGATATATACGTTAGTTCTACCATTCAGTGCCTACATTCAGAGCATTGGTGCTATTTCGTGTTTCGACTCGTCGCTTGCCCACGGTGTATAACCAAAACCAATTTATTAATAGCATAAATTAAGATACACTTAATCGCTTCACAATGTTGGTTTCCATCTCTAACAAGCATCAGTGATGCTCAGCAACAGCCTTGGTTGTCAACTTGGCCTGTAACGTTGATTGGAACGGGTGTGTGTGCCAGAGGAGACGCTGCAGGGACTGTGTGGGCCGTCGGAGAGCGTAGGTTGAGGACCAAGAGCAGAGCGGGGGCTGCACGCACTGCAATACAACAGCCTGCAACAACATCTTCTTTTGCTGTATCAACTCAGTACGCCACGATCACTGAAATCTTCCCGAACTTACAGCTGTTCGAATCAACGCGTGGTCCACACACGTAGACACGACTGACAAGCTCATCGCCAGATGTGGTGTCGGTGCGGGATGTGAACATGAGGTGCTGACATGAACACTGGCAAGAGACGAGCAAACGACGAGGAAAAATGCTTGTTTATTCCATTTTACTGATTTTTGTGGATCTGGACTTCGTGTTTTGTGTATCAAAGCTTTTTTTAGAAGTAGTAGTAGAAGCATCGGGAGTTTTGGTTAACACTGTCCACCACAAGGAAATTATATCAGTTTCGATCGATATTTTCTAATGACAAACAAAAAACTATGCTTAATGGCGTATCAGGCAAGGATATATTTATATATATAAATATTTTTACTCTAACTTTGCGTCGCAGTTATACTAATAACAAAGTAAAGGTTCATTATTCTTGAAATTTTTCATGCCATTACAGTATCTCAAAACATTTCAATATAGAAATGCACTTCCAACATCAAAGCACACCCACACTGTTAGTAAACTTTCCGTAACGCTGACATCACGAGCAGAAGCGTGCGCAGTGTCAGATTTTCCGGTGGCGGAGATCCGAGCTCCGGACGTCCCTTGCATATTTATGCTAACATCTTTCTCCGAAGCGTCGCAGCCTGCACAGGTGAAGCCGTAAACAGGAAATGGCCTAGTCAATCTTATCGGTTACGTTATCGTTACTTGGGACGACCGCACGAATGGGCAATTACCTCAAGTGTCTAAAGCACCAGTGACTTGTTGATTTATGGAAACGTTTACAGTTTTTTTTTATAACTCTACTCATACAAACTGGGCTTATTTTGAATTGAGAAAATCCAGTTAAGGTGTAAAGAAATCCACAGACAGAAAGTGAGGAGCCATTTTGAGATATCTAGCAATATAAGTCATAGAGAAATTATACTCCAGAGGAGACTATCACGTTGTTCAGATAGTTCCTGTAATATAGTGATGAACAACCAGTTGTTCACTAACAATTGATTTTAAAACTTTTAACTTCCCAGTGCATGGTTATCACGTTGCACGTGATTCCGACGTGTTAGTTATACTAACTTCTTTACTGTATCGTGAAGCGTCTACTAACCCACCACTCAAAGTCCTTTACGACAGTCCTTAACGACTCTCCAGACGACCTCACATGAAACCACTTAATACGAAATAGAGCCAATTTACGTACGTAGGTCGAACCAATGACTCTTAAAGATATCCGCTTCAGGTACGCACTACGATCAGCTCTGTGTCTGCAACCTTTACAACATACTCATGATCAGTTCTGGGAAGCGCACTAAGTTCCGAAGACCACTTTGGGCAAATGCGTATGTCTGAACATGATTCATGGCTAGCGTCGCAACCTTCGTCCTTAGCAGGAGACCTCCAGGTCTTTAAAGCTAATGTTAACATAGCAACAGCGAGGTTCCTTGCTGCGCTTGTCCCGCCTTCGCTTCATCCCGTAAGCGAAATTTTACGGGATGTTCAAAGTTCAGCTNAACATGATTCATGGCCAGCGTCGCAACCTTCGTCCTTAGCAGGAGACCTCCAGGTCTTTAAAGCTAATGTTAACATAGCAACAGCGAGGTTCCTTGCTGCGCTTGTCCCGCCTTCGCTTCATCCCGTAAGCGAAATTTTACTGGATTTTCAAAGTTCAGCTGTTCTCATGTTCAGCGTTTGCAATAATTAATGCGTGTTTAGTTCATGAACTCAAGTTAGGATTACAACAATGCATGTCTGTACACGGTTTGCCACTTGATGATACTAAAAATTACGTTGTGTACTAACGTATCATCGCTGATAGCACAATGGGTTTCAGTCAGGGTTTTTTATCTGAAACAAGTCTGTTTTTCATGAGCGATTCCTTTCACTTCATTAAAAGATTCAAGTATGTTCTGTCAATGTCCTGTAAATACGTTAGACGTAACCGCCGATGTTTCTGTTGCTGGAATGAGCTGCCCTTACCTTGATGATATACGTAGCGAGACATTTCCCTATAATTGTTCCGCTATGATTTTCCGTTGTAGAGCCTCATTTGAGCTGTGAAGGTTAAAGACCATAGACACAGATGACAGGGTGTGCATATCGTCGTGCTGCGCGGTCCTGTTCCGGGAACAGCCAAAAGAGTCGGCACATTCATCTTAGGACAAACACAACGGCTCGGCTCCTGTCCTTAATTGCTTCCCTCATGACGAGATTGCTGTTACTCGATGTCTGGCTTATAATGTAGCGCTGATGTCGTTGCTTAGAGCTTCACAAATCTTATGATCAAACTCGCGCCGCCAGGGAAGACCTCGTGTACACTAGCAAGGGTGCGGGTGTGCAAACGTCTCTGGTGTAGTGGAGGCGCCCCTGTGTCTACCGTCTTCAGGGGCGCGTGGGAGGAGGGAACCTATACGCGTCTCCGCGTGTGGTCTTCCCTTCTTTATTCCAAGCACGGCTATCGGTCACTACGCGCAATGCCAATAAGGAAAACAAGCACAAATTCTCGCCGACATATAACTGTCCTTCTTCGGTTTAATGGAGGCACTAAAAGTGGGTATTACCAACGCTGAAGATGTCGCAGCTTTATACTGGCTGGCGGATAGCACCTAACGGCGTATTTTGACGGGGAGATCCTTTGTTGTCGTCTCGCTGGGTCAACAAGGGTAGGTTTGTGTAAAGCTCGTGCTTGAGACGGGGTCACAGTTAAAGTATTTTGTCTGAAAGCAAATCAAAGCTAAGAACTTTTTATGACGCAAGCTTGCAGCGTTTATCGCTGATCTCAGTCACGGATGGGCTCCTTCGACGCATTAGAATTCGTCGTAGTAGATCCATAAGACGTGATTTCTTTTAATATTGGCGCATTCTCAATTACTACACACGATACGAACGTTGTTTTTTTCTTGAAGGTAATTGCAGCATAACACTTTAGGATTACAGGACAATTACTTGGCTATTTCTTTAGCAGCGGGACACTCATAAGACTGGTTAATGAAGACACAGTTAAAAGAATTGTTTCATACAATAAAAGTGAAGAAAGCATCTGTGAAAGAATCGAGAATACTTCACTACAGCATAACTGCCCACGGCAACAATCTGACAGGCACTGATTCCAGAACAGACAATGTCCGTTGGACGTGGACAAACATCACACTGTTGCCCATATGGCCTCGCTTTTGCATCGCTACTATGTTTTGTAGCGGTGCACTGATCAAGTAACAGTGTTTTGGGCTTACTTATTGTGAGCTGAACTGTGAACATAAAACGATCCTCTGTAGCAGGGAAGGAAAGATCAACGAAAAAAACATGATTTTGATGGATTGTGGGAGAATTTGAAAGAATTCTTGTATCTACAGAGTTAATGGCAATTTCGAATAACTCTTAGATCCATGAATTAGTTGCTAGATACACAATTCTCCTCATTCCAATATTAAATGTACAGAACAGTAGGGCACGTTGTTCTTTCTCAGCATCACAATTTTTGTGCTTAAGCTTTGTTGAACTTTCGGGCTGTTCGCGTTGCACTACAGCTTATGTAGTTGTTGTCAATAGGGCGAGACGTGGGGCACAATGTAGTTAACTTTTGGTGTAAATGCGACAACCAAGCACTTGGCTTAATTTATATTTCGGTAAATATGGTTATACTGAAGATTTTGTGGATTGGGATAATTGACCATTCAGTGAACCAAGTACCGAGCACTGTATATGACTTGTAGAATAGAATAATTATACTGAAAAAGAGACCCCTGAAAACGTGATGGATTTTGGCTAAGAGGCCACGACCATTTATTCTGCGTATCAGGACTTGAATTTCACTATCAGAAGGAGCATAAACAATGTTAGGTCTTTTTAGCTTTTATTCTTCCATACTATTTACTCTCAAACGACTACTTACGGAACCATGACTTACACTCTCAAATAATTATACTGAAGACCCCCTTATGTATTTTGGGTGAACGGCCAGAGCCATTCATTGGTGCACCAGGAACCAAGCACTGCACGTGACTCATATTTTGGTACATGTAATACTGACAGAGGCCGAGGAACGGGCACGTACGTAGACTGGTCTGCTACTGCCATTAGCATCCGTGTGGCGCTTCGGGCTGCATTAGCTTTGCGTCTCTCTCATACTGCACATACTTGCTCTCATTGTACTGACGGGTCATAGCAGTGGCAGCGTCATGCTGCAGTCACACTACACAACCACAAGCTCAACTTGTGAGTGAACGTTCAGTTCGCCCATTGTTTAACTTTTTAAGATATTTTTATGGCGTAGTTTATTTCCAACATTTCAAATAGCGCTATTATTAGAAGTAAAGCAGATTGAAGAGTTAACTTAAGTACTTTCCAGAGGTCTCCTGGGTATACCGACTGTCACTCTGTAATTGGGCCGACGTGCGACGTGAACGTCTGATCATGCTTCGAACGTACGGTTGTACATTTAGTGGGGCGTCGGCATCAAAAGCAACGCGACCTAATTAAACGACACATTCTGAAGAAGCGGCTGCATTAACACAGAAGTTGAAAAAAATAGACCCAATAGGATTAGAATGCACTCTGTGAATTATGAGAAATTAAAACCAAAGATATTCGTCCAATGACATTCAGGTGGTGTTACGTAAGCAACCCGATGGTACTGGATAATGTAAATGGATAGACAAGGAAGACGGCACTTTCTCAGTAGTTGTCGTAGTGTAAAATTTGAAACAGTTGATAAAACAATAATAAGTGACACTCTCTGATAAGTTATAATAGCGAAAAAGTTGCAAAAATGAGGGTAATAGCATTAGAAGGCGATTTTTGAGTAATTAATGTAGTGAAGAATTTGAGGTTATGGATACATATAGTATTAGATAACAATTTATGAGTTGTTATAATAGATTACAATAGGCATGACGTTATCATTATATGAAAATTGTTTTAAGTGGTGCTTTCGGAGTAGCGACACCAGTGTAAGCTAAATACTATTATGTAAAACTCATTTTTGAGGATACTTAATAGATAGCAAGAAAAAAGGCGAGAGCTTAGCGCACATACGGTACATATTTACCGAGCTGCATATTGAAGCATATCCCTTCAATTGTGGCGAACACTGCAATTGAAAGGCGCAGTTGGGTGCAAAAGCGTGGCATATTGAAGGTAACCTTGAGCTCGGATAGCCAAATATGATGTTTACATTTATTATTTCAGTGAAAAAGAACTTTCACTTCGCAGCAAAATAATCCATGAGCGGAGCGCGCTCACTTTCAAGTGAGTCTCATATTTCTTTGCATTAACAAACGACACGTTTATGGAATCTCTGGGACGTAGCAGAGACCAGAGCTCTGTCGGGTCGATACGAAGAGCGAACTTATTAGGCAGTAAAGTACTTTGACCCTGTCTGCAGAACCAAAAAGATGCTCTTATGACCACTCCAGACTTCCACTTGCGATAACTCTCCCCTGCTCTTCAGATGAGCAACACCCAAGTTTGACCTCTGCTACGCACCACGCCAGCCACGGGCCCTGGTGGGACAAGCTCTGGCTTGCGTCTCGGTGAGGGAGAGTATTTGTGTCCGAACCAGAAGACCTTAGTCTGCCTTGGAGATATGAATGTGAGGGTCAATGAACACGATCTGAGGAGATTACCTTAAACTGTTTAGAATGCTTAGACAAAATTAGAAAGAATAAACTTAAATCTATCCAATTAAAAGGCAGTGTCAGTGACTCGCAGAAAACCGAAACGCGAGCCTTGTCTCTTCTCAGGGAATGATTCACTTTGTCTGCCAATTTTTCAATGTCTGATCAACTATTGGTTGCAGCTTGATCAATTATGCTACCAACCAAGCGAAAAAAAAGCATTAAGGGATATCTGCTGCACCCGCTAAAGAGTGATTACGCACATGGCACAGTCAATTGAGGTGTTATCATACCACTCTTCTAAACTCGATGTCAACAATGTGACGTCAATAGCCATGACGTCATCATGAACCAGTAGCAACGCTTCAATTACGCGGAGTGTGCCTCCAATCATGGCCACCACTAACAATGCACCAATATGTCATGAGCTTAAAGGAAACGGAGATCTCCTCCTGGTTGACTTCCATAGTTATTTTCTTCCTAGGAATAAAATTTTCTCTTTCATTTCGCTCTATCGTAATTATGCACTATTGCAACTGCTACATATATGTACAATGAAAACAATTCCCTGTCAGCTACGAGAAGTGGATGGCACGCAGTACGATAACAAAAGCGAGTTCGAACGAGTGTTACTTGCTGAGAAAACTCGTGCTGCGAATATTTTCTCTGTCTGCTCGCATGAGGAGGGAATGGCTTGATGGTTAAATGACCTCGGTCTGTTGTCTGAAGACCGTTATTGTTATGGTCGCATGCAAGCTCAACAACAAGACAGAAATGGATAAAATAAAGCCTATTCCTTTCACAGTTAAGATTAGCTAGAAGTTTTTGATGATTTATCCTAAAAAATAACAAACTGTCACAACTACGAGCGCAAATTTATCCATGATTTCGATAATGACTGCGGTCTGTTGACAACAATCCAAATGGTTCACCGGCAATCCTCGGTCAAACATGCAACATGCTGCATCGTTACAACTTGGCTCAATACTGGAGTGTGTCCAATTTAAGACGTTGATTCGCTTGCTAAATCTCGCAACTTCATTCGACTATCGTATGAACACGCCTTCATCAAGTATCAAACTCTCTACTGAATACTTTTCAAAGGAATGAATAAAAGTGGACGAGCAAAGTTTCAACTCCGGTATGCCTGAACAGTTCGTTTTCACACAGACGAACTAACGAGCTTGTCAGTATCAGAACTTTAATTAACACGTTTAGACAACTGCAGAGCATCGAGAGCATGCAAACGAACAGCTTGCAACTACTGCTTGGGAAGCTCGTCGGTCATATCAGGTTCTGCAGTCATTACGGGAATTAGCGATTCTGGACACGTACTCTGCCCAGTTAAAACAACCCACCTCCTATTGTGTTCAGCTGCTTAATAAAAACCAAGGACTGCGCCAATTAATATGGAGCCGTTGAGGCTTATTATGTGACCACTAAGGCTTCATTATGGAACAGATCCATCAATGTATTATAGCAAGGCTGAGGCTTTTGGTTAGGGTGTGCTGAGATAATCGTAGAAGTCGATGATTAGAGTTTTATTATGGAACAGATCAGTCATTGTCTATGTGTGTATTATTGGAAGATTGAGGCTATTGGCTCGTGTGTTGATCATGTCAGTCGATTGTTTTTGTCATATGAGGACGGCATGCCGAAAATTCCACTAGAATATAGTATTACGTAAAATTATACCGTAACGCTTTGGTTTCCACAGCTCTGCTGTTGGAAAATGACTTATGATTATATCCTTGCAGAAAATACATTTTTACTCTTCAGAATATCATTTTTGCGTGCTAACTTCAGTAAATTAACAACCTTTAACAATTTTTATTGCTCCGGCCACTGGAACTTTTAAGCAAATAAGCAACCCTCCGTTTCTGACAATAATAAATGAAAGCTTGCAGGCCTACCTCTATAAATAGATACCGTCAGCAGCGACAAGGTCAGACACTTATGCACAGCTTTATTTAAAAGAGTAAATTCTTACATGCCAGCTCAACTGAATATAAAAATTGCGGCACAGTTTACTGTCTCATTCCTACTTGCTTTCTCGAAGAAACTCTTTGTGGAGGCCAGGGGTTATCGCTGGCTCAATAGCAGGCATATCTGTTGCATGTTGGCTAGAGGGTAGCAATGCAGGCGAGCCAGTTAAGAGGTCAGCTTATGATAGAATTTCTCACTACCATGGCCACCTCAAAGCGCCAGCTTCTCATTTGCGATGTTTTCTATTCAAGGATCACACGATGATCCTCCATTATCGGAGATGAGTCCAATTCGGGAGCAGAAAAATAGTCTGAGCTTAGCCTTGAAATATAAAAATAATGTACATAGCTTGGGAATTCTGTAAGAATGTGCAGAGGAGGGCTGTTGTCGTGGACACGGTTTCTGGCTTGCAGATAAGATGCAGCGGGTTCATGTATTTTCATGCACCATCGCAGTCTTACTGATAAATTGCCCCAAGTTTATGTATTTTTGGGCGAGATTCCAGTCCTACTGATAAATTGCACCAAGTTTACGTGTTACGAGCATGTCCACGAGGTTGTTGTTTATAAGATATGCAACAACTTTACGTGTATTTGCTAGTATGTATATCTTTCTTATTGGTAGTGATAAGATGCACCCAGTTAATGCATCTTCGGTTATTAGCGCAGTCTTCTGATAAATTGCCTAAAGTTCACGAAATTTTCGCAGTGACCGTAACCAATTTTCACTCACAATTCGAGGTCACGAGGTCACGCATACTTACGTTGGATAATTTTTATAGAGTGTTCCATTTTACAACAAGACGGTTATTTAATATGGCCGAGTAACGCATGGCCAAGGAATGAAGGAAATGTATTCTCAATGGACATTTTTGATTGTGTTTAGTTACTCCTACAATAGCGGAGGTGACATTGTTTTCATATATTGCTGATGCAGAATTTTTCTTAGCGCAGCTAGTGGCCACCAGGGCTACAAATTAGAACTGACTGTACTTAATTTACGAGTTTGTCTGGATTACTGGATTTAATTCAATCGCAGCGTGTCTCGATTTGTATGTAAAAATGTCGCTTGTCGAGGTTTTCTTCTAACGCATACATATATCAATGTTGGTATTCACTTAAATATACCAAGAACAATTGTGAAATGTGACAATTATTACGACGGACTACACAACATTTGACGACCCTCTCGAAGGTCCAAATTCATGCTACGGCTGACTGATGAAACTTCAATAAACTGTTATTTAATTACCAGTGGATCTTCCAGAATGACGCAAACTGCTCATGCATGGTGATGCACAGAGTGTATTCGTAAGCAAAAAGCACAAATTTGCCCGTATAGATCGTCGGTGGACGATAATAATTCCATTTTAGGATACTATAATGACCTAAAAGTGATTGCAATGAACGTATTCTTCCACCGATGGTATGACCCTATGAATTTGTGTTTCTTGCTAATAAGTGACTTCTTATGAATAGCTTCTTTTTTCTCTGTCCCAATGGTTCTTGTAAACCATTTAATAAAACTTTACTTATTCAGGCTTAGGAATCACTTGCGAAGAGAGGACCGTGATGTATAGTGAGATTATTATATTACTTGCAAACAATTTAGGAATTCCAATAGGGGAAACTGTAATAGTTAAAGGCAATAAACCGGTTCGCGTTTTCAGGTTCTTCATTTCTCGCCTTGTTGCGATGCTTGTACAGAGCTCATAGCTCTAGAAAGAAAAAGGTAATGACGAGAGACGCCTTATATTTAGATATGCATCGCAATGTAGAGGCAATACTGACTACTGTATATTTTTCTCATTTTAGTATAAAGAGTATGTGAATATTATCATTATTATTAAGGCAGTAATGAAGTGACTGGCACTGTTTCTAGAGTGTACAACTGGCAATAGAGCATTGCGATGCTATCGGAGCTCATGGCACAGTTGCAGAAGTAACAGGCCCGTCCCTTCCTCCCACACCATGCACTTGTTTGGCACAAACTCATGTGTTACTTCTGGAACAACTTTCTCCCAACTTTTGGCATTTTTTTGTGGCGAAAATATGTCCGTACTCCATGAACCTTGTTCTCCTCGATGCCTAGTTGTTTTGAAGACGTCCACGATTGGCCCACTGCAATAAACATGTATAGTTTAGCTTTAAATCCTGGGTGTCGATTTCCATTTAAATCGAATTTGTTTTGGGCTGTAATCCCAAAGAGATTACCGAAATGGCCATTGAATGCCCACGATTGAAGTTGTGGACAAGTTAAATCTATGCAGACTGAATGAGATCCGATGTATTTTATGAATCGAAGACTACGCGAGTTATTGCCAGTCCTGGGCTTCATTCATTTACTCTTCCCGCATAGTGAATTATTTTTAAAATTCATTTTGACGCAATTTGCGTTCTCAAAACTTATATGTCCCGCATTAAGAACCTTAAGAACAAAATTGCGTCACAAATAACCATAAAATTAAACGTTCGTGGGAGCCATGTTGTAGTTCAATAGCAGGATAATACGGAAAATATTCCAATGGTAACTGCGTGAAAGATGTGAGTATTCGTCAGCAGAACATTAAATATGCAGGTTTCAAAATGTCATGTTTATCTCTATTGTATGCAAAGCTCACAACTAAAATAATGGTATTTGTTGCTAAAGCGAGACGTGTTTCATAGTTCTAACGTTTGGTCTGAGTGCAGGTGGTTCATGGGTGTATTCACCGCAAAGGTGTAAACGATTTGTAAGAAAAGTATATAGGTCAGAATCTCGATGATCGCATTTATTGCTTTTAATGCAACAAATAACGTTGATCTGAAGGCGCTTACTCGTCACAGTAGAATATAATCGCTTAAAGCGACTATACGCACTCAATCTGAGTTCGGGAGTGGCAAGCTAAACAAAGATCTTCGTTCTCGACGAGTACGATTACGTTCATTTAATTAGAGACTATCACGATCGTTTGCGTACCAGGGCTCGATTATATCTCAGCCATGGCTGTACCAGCTGTTCTGATGACAACGATATTGGGTCTGCGAAGCTCGAATATTCATTTGGATAGTACTCATGGAGATGAATTTAAAAGAGTTTAAAAAGACCCAAAACAAAATGCCGGAAATTACATTCTGGCAATGAACTGAGGCATAAGAAGCAGATGCATTTGTGGCTACCTTTTACTATTTCAACAGAGGGCGGAAGAAGATAGACAAAAATAACTAAGCATTTGGGAAATTAGCCGGGAGAATACGTTTATTTGGCTATCGTGTGGCCAAGCAGTAGGTGGATCAGTGTACGATGACTCGCAGAGTTACAAAGCTGCAAGGACATTTCCAGAATAGACCCCAAAGTTGCCAACAGTTGAGGTAGAACGGTTCACGACACTGGCGTCTGTTTCAAGCCCAGATATACGAGTGAGGTTTGACCCACATGGCCGGAGTCCAGTGACTCATTTTGATACTCTGGTCCAGCTCGAGCTTAGTACCATTTGCAAATATGGGCAGGGTGTGAGGAAGACGCCATTTGTGGACTACGTAGGCCCACTTGCCTCCCAAAGAGGAGAGACGGCGCTTGGTTCAGAAGGTATTGGTAGTCCAATGGGCAGCTCAAAGAGGTTGATGACCCTATTCAGCAGTATAAAAGTAGTCTTCTGACAGTGCATAGCGTTTGTTGCTTAGACATTTTGTATCAATCGTAGTGCATAAGGTAATGCAGGTATGACCCTATCATGGAGTTAACCCTCCTGGATATCCTAAAGAAATGATGCTGGGTTCATAGTATTAGAATGCTATCGGTGCGGTTACTTTTTCTAAGTCGGCTCGTCTGACGTTTAAAATCAACGTTACTATTCCTATGAGGATTTGAACTTGAATTTTATCTTGACACGTATCACTTTGTCTGGTAGCACAATGTACAGTATACATGTATGGCATGAATGGAGGGACGCAAGAGTGTTCATTAACGCAGTGTAATTATAAACAAACAAATATCATTTATTATCTCGTATACAGGGTACAATGGATACACCTATCGAGGTTTTCTTTTTGCCTTAATTCTAGAATTTTGAAGATCCAGTAGTGTGAAGNCCTGGCCTCTCGGTGCTGGAGTGCTCCACGCAGTGTAAATCCGTAGCGTGCCGTCCGGGGAATCGAACCCGGGCCTCCGTTGATGCGATGCCGAACCGTTGTCACTTCACCACCGAGAGGGTATATACAATAACTTCGAGTCATGGAAATCGATATGAACTGCTGTACTGTAGCTCCTTATTAAGAATGAATTCCAAACGCATTTCTCTCACTAATTATAAAGCTCCAGTTCCTGACGTTCTTTTGTAAACTAATGGTACTCCTTCTCCTAGAGAGAAACACCGTAAATGTTTTAGTATTGTTGTATTATCTCATTGCAGAGCTTCAAAGAAACAATAATAAATGAGAGCAAAACAGCATGGTGCGGTAAAAATATGTAACAACGTTACTTTAGTTGTATTGTATTTTCTGAAGCAGTCGAGGAGCTTCGGAAAGACCCTCAAACATTAAATGAGTTGACGATAAGCTTCAGTTAAACATTTAATTTTGCACAAAAATGAAATTTATCAATAGGTAACAACTTTTCCAGTGTTCCCTATATGGACTTAAGTTTGCCACCGCAGTACATCATTCGTATTTTCTTGTCTGAGATTCCGCCACAGCAGCATTCTTTCTGCAAGGATATTTCTAACTTTTTGCATAGAACAACATTTTGAAAGCCTTTTTGTTTGAAGCAGCGTGGCAAAATAAAACTTATAGCACTAACTGCTAACTACTTTTGCGCAATTTTCCCATTTGCTATCATTGTATCCATGCAAAAAATACAGGACTCTACCACCACCAACTCTCAGCTCTTACCCGCAAAGTTACATTTATTCTTTACCCTGTCTGCTATAAGTGATGTCATGTCAATATTGCTTGTTGGGTATTAGATTCTTATCGCTAATATAATTACCATAAACATTGCATTAGTCAGGCATATTTTTCGGACAAAATGTGAAGGTTTCCTTATGGGTGAATTCTCTTAGCCGGACTGCTATATATATAAGGACACCCACTGCCAAAGCGACGCGCTATAAAATAAGCAAACATATTGGTAGACATGGACATCTTACCGCAAGAATGCAGATGCTTTACCTGCTCCAAGTGGTGAGCAGGTCTTACGTGTAGAGACGTTACTGCCTTGACAGTTACTTGCAATCCAAGGTGAGCAACACAGCCTAAATATAAGAATAGATCTAGGCAGCACTGTGCTCTTGTCATTGCTATAGATGATGATAAGTATATGCCATTGCCGGGCACTATTTTGTTTTGTATACTGCGCACAAAGGAAAAAGCTTCAGAGTAACATTGCTAATGGTAAAGAAGGGTGCTGCTAATGGTAAAGAAGGGTGCTGCTAATGGTAAAGGAGGGTGTTGCTAATGGTAAGGAAGGGTGTTGCTAATGGTAAAGAAGGGTGTTGCTAATGGTAAAGAAGGGTGTTGCTAATGGTAAAGAAGGGTGTTGCTAATGGTAAAGAAGGGTGTTGCTAATAGTAGCAGTAAAGCAAACATTTGTGAGAACTGTATTGTGATACAGAGGACATAATCTTATACATGTTCTGGGCAGTGCATGTCAGTTAATGAAAAATTTCAAGGATTTGTCAACACCAATGAAAAAGGAGAAAAAGAAAACCAACAAGAATCTAGCCGCACTCCATGAGTTATTTTATGCTACGTATATGTTAGTTCAGCATATCGGTATTTAATCATATTTTCGTGGTCTGTGGTTAACTCAAAGGAATTTATCATTTGTACTGCAAGGAAAGCGAAGTAATGCTGTGAGACTGTTTTCGAAATGCTGTATACTGCGTATATAAATTTTTGCATAGGAACAATGATTATGATAGACGTTGTGATGAACACTTGTGAAAACTACATTCACCAACCATTTTTACCTATGAAATAGAGATAATTCACATCTTGCCAAGAATGTGGCTAAGAAATTTTCTCATTTCAGCTGGACAAACACGTGTATTATGATATGGTGCGGGGAGGTTCAAGCAGTGACTCCGACTCTTAACTGTACAATAAAGTCTTATTAAAACGCTAATAGGCGACTATTTAGAATACAACCGTGCGCAGTTTCCTAATGGGTACTTCCATGCATGGTCATTAGACTTTATAACCAGAGATAGCCAGGCTTATCGGCATACCTGGGTCCGCCCAGCAGCCAATAGGGAACCTGTTGCGGGACTACCGACCGACTTGGTGGAGCTCATGCAGTTGGTCCAACCACCTCTTACCGTTTCGCCAAGTCATCCTTGTGTGAAAGCAACCATGTCTTATGTTGTTTTATAATAGGGACTAGTGTCCCGTGCCGTCATTATAAATGATGGCAAAAAATTAAGAATTCACCAAGATCCCCGCCGTCTCCTGTGCTTGTTACTCTTTAGAAGGCTTCTTAAATGTAAATTCAGCAGTCTGTCTAAACAATCTATACTGTAATAAGAGAGCTGTCTGTCCGTCAGTCCGTCTGTCCGAAGATTCATTTTTCCTGTATCTAATACCAAAGAAAAAGATTCCAAGGTACCCAACTTTTCTTTTTGCCAAAAAGGGGCAAGCAGACAGAGTTCTTTTTCCCCCTATCTAATACTGAAGAAAAAGATTCCAAGGAATCCAACTTTTTCTCGCCGTTTGAAATCTGAATTTTCTCCTATCTTATTCCCATAGAGCGTGACAGGAAAGATATAAATATAGTTATAAATAAATAGATAAATAAATAAAACACGACGTGAATTATTATATAGTACTGATTAGCTTGTGCATGTTTAAGCGACACCATCAAAGTGTTAATGAGTAAAAGAAAGAAACATATCGAGATATGCGTGGAACCCATGTACGAGGGTGTCCCCAAACAGAATCAATGCATGAGGATAGCAAGTCGGAGAAGAAGAGGAAGAACACTAAGTGATCATCAGTAGGAGTATTGAAATGGAAGACAGCAGAGTGGGTCCATGGCTCAGGCAAAGGCATCTTCGGCTTCTAGCAAACGAATGTCATATTGCTTTTCATTATGAAATTTGATGAGAGTCATTTTACACAATTATTTTATCCATGTCCTAGTACACCTTCTTTGGAAGCATTCATGTCATATCGCAGCATTGTCTATAGGCCTATATTGCTTCTCATTGTCGAATTTGATCAGCATTATTATTCATAAATTTTATTGTTGCTATTTTCCTATAGTATTTTAGGTGTTATAAACATTGTTTGCCACCAATGCCTGATGATTATTATCTGTTTCCGACTAGTCATCTTTTTTTAAACATGAATATAAGTTGCAAACGTTCTCTAGATGTTGCCATCAATTTAATATTGTCTGAACCCTACTAGAATTACTTGTAACCGTAAGGTTAGATTAGGTTAGGTTAGGTAAGGCTAGGTTAGGTTAGGCTAGGTTAGGTTAGGCTGTTGAAGCATAGCTATTAATTCTGCCATCACACTACGTTTGAATTTAAATTACATTAAGCATCATTTTGGCAGGAAGAGCAATATCGTTTTGTTCAACCAACATTTGGCTTGATTATATAGAAACATACCTCTAAAGACGCCCTTACGATTTGCTCCTATTGTACCACTATTACCGACTTGGTAAATTTCTTATAAGTTTTTTATAATCTTGTCTGTCCATAATATTTCTACATAGATAACTACTTTCGTCTCGCAGTGCCTGCATTTATACTAAGTAGCACAGAAATATAAATTACACAGAGTAAAACTGCTAAACAAAACTCTGGGCTTCGGTGCCATAGCCGACACGTTCATAACTTTTTACTCCCGTATAAAAAGACCAGGCATTAGGTGGATCCTATGCAGGCAGGCTCGCTATCAACAGGTGTTCGGCGTAGCCACGGAGTCCAACAGCTGAGAGCTCACTCTTCGAAGGACGATCTGCATGGTGGCAACGCCCAAGTTTGCTACATAAATACGCCAGTAAGATCATTCCAGCCAGCGAGCGAAGCAGGAATGCGGTTTGCAAAAATTAGACCTAATCAAGCAGTATGTGCTCAGTATTTAAGAGGGTTATCATTATACCCGGCCCGTGAATACTGAAGCAAGGGAATACCTTGTGATGCACTATATTAAATCTAAATTAATGATCCTTTGCGTGGTCCTTTTCCTATGAATTCTACATCATTGAAATTTACTTGAAGAGCTTGTTGACAATAAATGTTTTAGCTTTCGTTTGGTTATGTGCAAAATGAATGAAAAGATTATAAAAAGTAACATTTTTTAACCATATCAGTTTAATTTTTGAGCACTCAGGGGATGCGTCCCTGGTAAGCCGCAATTAATCGTTACATTTCGAACACTAAAACTATTTCCAGGTGTTAAGGAATAAACCATTTTAATTCAAGTTATTTCACTTTTTTAGCTGTCGTTTAGTAAAATTCAAACGCACTGAACGAAACATAATTTTAAACTAAGAAAAATAATTCATAAATTTTTAATATACCTAGAAATATGAAAGTCTGAGATACTAAATGTGAAAAAATATACGCACATGGAGTAAACCATGCGCCAATTATTACCCCAAGATTTTGTTTCCATCTCACACTGATGGTAACAGGCAAAAATTTACCCGCTCTGGAGTAACTGCATAAAACCATGGCGAATCTGGAAAACATAGTCGATGATTGGTCAGCATGCTGCTCTTTAGGTTACAGATAACCTCGTCGCATCAAGTGAAGTCGCTCAGTAATATCTGTGATATCGTCTACAAAACTGTCAGCTACGTTGTGCACATTTAAATGTCTATCGCCAGCAGCTAAAAGCCAAAAAGCTATATTATTTTGGAGACCTATAGGGCATAAATCGTAAAACCACAAGGCTGCAGCATCTTTCCGGCAGCAGCACTCTTTTTGGAATCGCTCAAGGATCACACATCACGGCTATTAACAGACCCACCGTCCACTATTTATAGGAACGGGAATGGTCTTGAACCCTGTGTATGTATGTCAAGATTGGTGTACAACAAAGGTTTACCCAGACTGTATGGCTAGGGCTGTTCCGTTAGCCATCAAGGTCAAACCTCGCACATCCCACGTATGTGTGTTGCAGCGGCCATGCACAGTGTACCAGATTACGGGACCAAAAATACGTAGCTGGTAGTGACGTAGAAACACATGAGTCAAGTGGGTGCCCGGGCACCTGGGTGGTTGACCATGGGGGACATTATGAGTGATATACGAGCAGGCGATGTTGCCAGCCATGCATGGCCATGGATTCCTGTACTTCGGGTTTGCTAGCGCGATCTCGCGGATTGCCATATTAGGAATTATGGAGTTGGGGTCGGCCTATTGAACGTCACATAGAGTTGGATCCTCGTGGTGCCGCCGTCAAGTGTTATATCTGAGAGTGGAATTGTTTTAGTTGTTTTGTAGCCTGAAATTGAGTGACAGCGATAATATGGTTGGAAAAAGAGGCATTCTGACGCAATTGTACGTCCATCTTATGAACGGACGTTCAGCCTGCGGATCGTTCACTGAGGTTCATTCCTATAGTATCTTGGCTAACGGCTTTCGCTGTGCATCAAAACGACGTACGAGCTGAACTTTCGTTCATTTATTGACCGTACGATTGCATAGCTTGGTGACGGTATGACGGTATAAGAAAAATTTCACCTTCTGTGATGTTTGGGACTGTGTGTGAAACTCCTGTTATTTCGTTACCCGTCTCACTGAATTCACACAGAGGGTGTAAGTCGCATTAGCAATTACTGCGATAGATAATGCAGTTGGGCAGTAGTTATTTATTACGTTTTTCTTCCATCGGCCCATTTTACTTCTGTAACAATTCGTGCTTCACAGTATCGTACAACAATTATTTAAATGAGATAGAATAGGGAGATGCCTTAGCGTTCCCTTAGATGAGGAAATTTCGCCTGCATTGGGTGGCCGAGACGAAGTTGGCTCAATCTATTCCGATCGGGTGAATGCGTCGGTAAATGAATCTGGACTTCAGAACGACGACGTGGCCTGGCACGAGCCGATTGTTGGCCTGTGTTGAAAGTCGACATCGAGTATTTGTTACTACAGGCCGAACCGCTGAAGCTACTAAGCTAGTACAGTGAGAAATTTAAGGCGTGTTTTATTTCATAACCCAACTCGCTTTACCGTGCACTGACTGTTTATGCCTGCCTTGGCCTGCACAGTGCACGGGAAGTCACGCTCGGTGTGCGAATACAGCACGCCTTATAATTATGTCTTGCCTGACTCGACGAACAAAAAATTCGCCACCTCAGCCCCGAACCTCTAGTTTAGGGAAGCATCTCTTAGAGGTACAACATAAAGTAATCTGGTCAATCATGCTATAACTTGTGAGGAGGAGAGGCATCTAAGACGTAGCTTCCATAAGAGTTAATATATCGTATTGCATAGCACGTAGTCAGTAAATTGTTCACAGAGTCTCAGTAAGAATGCAGCATCGCAGAGGGTCCATTCCGGGTGGAAGCAAATTTAACTTATATGACATTGTGATAGAAAGGTGATATGCTTTAGAATTCCTTTAGGTTCCGATAGTTTTAGTATTTAGGTTTGCGGCCCTTTGCTCTAGCATTTCCTTAGAAACGAGTATCCTTTAAATTCAAACTGATCGATTTTCACTCCAAGACAATAAATCTTTAGCAATGCTTAACTCTCTGTTTTCTAAATATTTCTAAGTATCGGATAGGCTCGTAGTGCCAGGTCGAGACTTGTTGCGACCAGTTGTTGACTACTAGTTTTGTGCCTTCCAATTAAAGCTATTCATCAAGATTTCATGTCTTCAGCTGTGATAAATTACACAGTAGTGCCGAGTGGCATTAACTCAAGCTGTTAATCAAGATTAGAGTGATAAATTTCTCGGTTGTCCACTCCAACGCTAGGCAGATCAGACCCTTCCAGAAATCACCCTCAAGCTGCAACATATGCGACGCAGTACTAAAATGACTATTCTGATTGTGCTATACTTTTCATATACAAGACACTCATGTTAGCAATGCACGCTTTCTCAGGCGCTGCAAAATTCCCGGAACATATTCTTCAAAGCGCAACTTTTATATTTTACGACTTAGGAAAGACCGGCATGACTGGTTCGAGTATAGGAAAATTACCCACAAAAAAAAAGTACGAGGAGGCGGCAAGGTGAGATGCAGTCATGGGGTGGGCTAAGAATATCGAACTCAGCGGGGCATTGTTCATTATTGTCACTAGGGGGTGTTTGGTTAGGATGGGACAGGAGACGTTGGTATAGAGACGAGACCTGCACCTCAGCTTGCATAGCTAATGGTGAGAAATGTAAGGCCAGCATCCCTTCAGCAACTTGATATCATGCATTAACCGATAGCTCACAGCTCTTAGATGACCTTGGCGATAGCTTTGGAGGTTTCCACTTCGAATAAAGCGCATTAAGTCTCGCTCGACTGCTTCTGAAGCCTATGAAAAGATCCAGACTTGCTGGCCTGCATTGGCTAAAGGATTCTAGAAGAGAGGTTCGTGAATGTTCTTCAGGACTTGAGGAAAGGAGAGAAGAAAAGAATCTTTGAGTGGCACATTCAAATAAAATTTATGTTATTATACATGATTTTCCAGTCATGCTTGGATGCAGCGGCAGGTTTTTGAGCTACTGATTGATTTTTATTGACGTGACCTTTAACTATATCATGCAGTGTCTCATGAACCCAACAACGCGATGACGTACAGGAGAAACTGATTCATACCGGCTGCAATACTGTAATGATTGAATTTCAAGGGTGATTACAAAAATAACTTATACAAACTGGTTACAAGCGGACAAATTCAGCACATGTAGGATATGTGTATCAGTCTACAGAGACTGTATCTGGATTGAGAACCCCAGTGAAACAGAGGCACAGAGCGTATCAGTATACCGAGATGCCAAATGCACTAGCAGGCAGCAGAGAAGCCAGGTCAAGAAGAGGCAGGTACAGAGCGCAGGGACTAGTAAGGGCTAGTAAGGACCGAGATGCCCTTCTGACCTCACGATTTGGATGCTTCCCTACAAATTCCCAGACGGCAATAACTCCGTTTGAAGATGTATGCTGGCCAAGGGTTATTAAAAAACATATTCTCCCTTGTTGTCCGTCTGGGGTTGATCCTGAGTGATGCGTAGGGTTTCAAACGTTGAAGCTTTTGGCAACTGTGTCGGGATAAAAAGGCTGAAAATCGTTAGGTTAAATTTCTTTAGGTTAAATGTTTACACTTGTTGATGTTCACACCGTGTTAATACTTGCATGTGTACTGATTATGAAACTGGGATACATTAGGCATGAATGCTCAGATGAGCCGGAATTATTGTTTTCAGAAGTATCCTAACTTCAATTCAGAATTTAACACTTACTGCATCTGTTTACAATAAGAGTTAGCTTCAAATTGTAGACTACCTGTGATGAGTTTGAACGCGGAACTGATTTACTCAAGATGCATGTTATTTAGTTAAATACTGTCTAAAACTAAGTTTCGGCTGTTATGTGCCACTTTACATTAGAGCAATGCGGAACCAGCTTGAACACCGAGATAAAATGTGCAATAAATATTCAATAATTGTCTAACTGACTGAAATTATCTTCACTTAATAAGCAGAGTTAGAGTCCGCAAGTACAAACAATACAAACAATAAATCAGTATAAAGTATTACCGATAATTATCAATAGAGGCAGCGAACCTACAAGCTTGGCCATGACGAGTTTCTTCTACCACAGATGGTATGCATCGTAACTATGACACGATATCAGTGTAATTAGATGCAACGGTACAATGCAGCACATAACTTATACTTTGCACAAAGTGAAACTAAAACAAACTCAATAGTGTAATTATTAAAATTATGGGAAGCGCACTAAAATGTACCGATCAATGCAACCTTTAGGAAAGGAATATAAAATCATAATATTATTATTTATGACACAAAAACAATGCAATTAAGTATATCTTCTACTAGAAGCTAATTTATACCTTTATCGAAGTGCAATTTATGTCAATAATTAGCATTAAAGTGAGAAAGGAATTCGATTGCCGATTTGTCTCTTTGAATATTTTTTTTCCAGGAATGAAGCGAATCGGTGGTAAAGGAACCGAATTGGTGGTAATGGCGGCTTTCGAAGCCAACAAGTTGTTTCTTACTTCGAAAACGTTGACGCGTTGGATTCAGTAGTCAGTCTATGAGTGATGGCAGTTTCCACTCATTCTAAGATACTAGCAAATAGATGAGCTGCTGTGATCACCGGAAAGCACAGTTCATGAAAATATGATAGCTTTTGAGCATGTGAAAACATGGATGAATCGCGTAGAGCCTCAAAATTGCTGTCTTACTGACGGTGTCCGAAAGCTCATGAAAACTTTAAAATTTCGATCTTTTTGCCCCGTCTACGAGCATAATAATATTATCTGTTGTACACCGCTCCGAGTGAGAGGAAGACTCATGGGCTTCTGGTAGACGGAAATTGTAATGGTTTTCAGGATGTGATTGTGGCGAATTGTGGACCATTCTTAATATGGAGTTGCAGGGCAATATACGCATTGCGTGTTAACAGTACTATGAATGAGAGTTGGGGCAAGACAACACTGTTAAAAGGCAACTTCAAATAACCCCCAAAATAATGTCTAAAATGCTCGTAACCGTACATTCTTGTACAACGCAACGCGCCATCCCAAAATGAGCTGGCAAGAAGCGATATTTTTTCCCAGGCTGTTCTAAACTTTTGATTTGTGTAGCCGACGTCCAGAAAGCGAATAACTTACTTGACATTTTGCCTTGTTGTCTGACCTTTCAGATGTCATGCTTGAGCAGGACGTTCTGAAGCAGGAAAATATGTTGGTTATTAGAAATCGTTAAGGCACGGAAGAAGCATACATGTTTTTTTTTTTCGGCTGAGTCTGTGCATTATTAAGTCTTCTACGTCAAGTCTTTCGGGCTTATCTAAGGTGGAAGATGTATTTGGAACTTATTCGAAGAGAACAAGTTTTAGCTTATCGAGTTAGGTTCCTGCTGTCCTATTGCCCACTTAGTACTGTAAAAGTATTTGGCAGATGGCTGTGCAAGCCGGTTTGAAACAGCTAGACTTTGCTCACGAGTTCGATCTTTTTTCTGTATTTTGTTTGTCATTCAACTCGTGGGAGGTAACGCTAACCAAGTGACAGTCATGGCTTGTCCCTACATGCACAAGAACCGCAGGACAGGCGACGACCGCATCACTGTTTTTGCATCTCAAGTGACGCTGAAGAAGTGCAAAGGAACTGCCATATAGATACATGCCGGGTCCGCTTATATGTACACCGTGTTGAGCTCTACGTATATAGTGCAGCTATAGCTGGGTGTTTGTACAGGGGTCCGTATGCCCCTCTTCCCCCCTCCAGCCCTCTATCAGAAAGGTCAGGGAGCTTAGCAGCAGGCGGTAGCGATCATTTAGTGCAACCTTGCGGGAGGTGAGGGCACACCCGGAAATATTCATTCATTTGGACTATTAGAT
>LQNS02015105.1:17209012-17221267 GCA_001587735.2 Parhyale hawaiensis
GTTTGTATAATAGAGGCGAAATTGTTGAAGATGCCTAAGCTCTGCATACTCGAGATCGATCTAATGATTTGCAGATGGCCCCAATTTGTCAGGTTGAATTGAAAAAGAAGAAAAACCCTGAACATATACATGCCTTTACGAGTGAAACTTGCTTCCTCCTGCTGCTAAAACTAAAAGTTTCTAGTTTAATTTTATTTCATAGAATGGAAGCACATTTTTGAAGCATGAAAAGGATTAGAAATAACAATGACAAAAATAACCAACGCCGATAATAATCAAAAAGTCGTGAGTGTCAGCTCTATAACGCGTTTGAGAAATTAATGTGCGGTATAGTTTTGACATACTGTGTTTCCTTTGAATGGTCTATATTATTTTGATCTTTGTTCTCCAGAAGGTAATACACCCTATATAGGACCTGATAGGAAGCAGCCAAAGCAGATAGGCCTCTACAGGCACTTGATATGGCGTGTATCTGTATACACCACCTGGACCTTCCAAAATAACCCGGGACACCTAAGGTACTATCGTTTTTGGCAATTAAGTATTGCGGAATTTCCATTGCATTAGTAATGTGGCGGGAGTATTACCAATAGGCTGTTCTATCTTTTAGTGAACGAAAATATTACAAATTTTCTGGAACGCAAGTGCGAAGCTCCCAACTTCAGAAGCTTCAATTTGCCCCATTGCCATCAGAACTCGCATTAAGACGCAGATTTGCCGTCCACTAT
This sequence comes from Parhyale hawaiensis, assembly GCA_001587735.2. Lineage (NCBI taxonomy): Eukaryota > Metazoa > Arthropoda > Malacostraca > Amphipoda > Hyalidae > Parhyale > Parhyale hawaiensis. Next base: position 17,209,741 of record LQNS02015105.1, read on the forward strand.
CTGTTTTTAGTCTTGGGCTTGATGGAAGGTGGCCGCAACCACCCAGCTCTAGTTATAGGGCTATATTGCTGGTATATATCGTATAACATACCTTGATTACCTTGATGATACTGAGGACGCCGTCCAGGTGGCGTTATGCACGCAACCCATCTTGCGCAGAGGTGATGCTGCAGTCCGTGACCAGCGGGATGGCTAACAGCGAGTTATCCTCACAGTTCACGTAGCCCCTTACAACAGGTTTATCTATCTGGCACTTTCAGTAAGTATGCGTCCAGGAAGTTTTTAAATTTCACAGTCTCTGTACCGGTGACATTTCGGAAGTGACGTGACATTTTGTTGACTAATCTCGCCCCCCGAACCGCGAAACTATTAGAATACTTTGTGGCCATTGCGTATTAGGATTCTTTTTTCGGCCAAGTGGGAGCAGTATTTCTCGGTATTTCCAAGGAAAAAATTTCAAAGAATTGTTTTTGAATGCCGAAATATCCACAGTAATCCACATTTCTAGGTGCCGGAGCTGCAAATAGTATTATAGACTACTTCCCAGGATTTTAGGGGACCAGAAAAAATTCCTGTAAATTTCATCCGAGTGAAACTCCGTGAAATTTACTGGTCCTGATTTCCAAGATAGGCGTCCCAGACGCTATATATTGTAGGGTGAGTGCGTAAATTCTGCACGGCTCCTCACGGTATACTCTGATAACACGATATGTTCTAAATAAATTTAGAATAAGGTAAAATAATTTAAAATATGCATTCGAGATTACTTATATTGCCCATTTGTGGCACTCATTAGGTTTTGAGGCTGTATTTTCTACGCCTAGAGGAAGATTAAGACCACTTTTTTTTGAAGTTGTAGCCGGCGACTAAGCGAAGTAGAGAACATTACAATTTCTTATCACGGTTATTGCAGTATACATTGAACAATCAAAAACAAGCCTAGTTTGTATTTACAGCGTTTAAGCGAGGTATTCAACACCACTGCACGGTAAAAATAAAGGTATAAGGTCAACTTGATCGCACCCTCAACTGGGAATCCCACGGACACTCGTTCGTGCTGCGGATTTAGACCTACTGACCCAGAGGAGTAAGTGAGGCTGCAGCCGACCACGGGTCATGAAAAACTATGGCGCCATTTTGATGAAAGGTTCAACCACCGCTTCCCCCCCACCCGAACCCTCATTGATAAACAACTTCTCCCTGAATATAACAAGAGTATTATGATATTGGCAAATCGCCGGTTAGTTATGTTTATTCAACCTACGAAACAGTAACTATTGTCATTGGCCCATTTCATTTGTAAACGAACTAATCAAATAATAGAAATTGTGACTATTCTGCACGGTTTGAACCCTCGTTGCCCTGAAACCAGGACTGTAGTCAGATCGTTAATTATACCCATCATCACAGCCTCTATAAAATATCGGTTTTATTGGCTGCAATTCAGGGAACCACTCGCAGAAAATTCATTAGTTAACGTTGTTAAAGCTTCTACCAAGAAGAAATTGTTGTTGAGCCTAAAGAAGATACGTTTTTTTATTCAAAACACAGTATCCGCTGCGCAGGGGAGTGCAGAGGTCTCGGGATGCCCGGGACCAACTTCTTGATTTGATACCCTCCCAAAAAATTAATTGAATTAAAGAAATTAATAATTGAAATTATTATCGTAAACAAATACTTGATTCTCAAGTTAATGTTCTGAGTATTTCATCCAGAAGCATATTGATTTCTGAAGCTAAGATATCCAGCCATATGCGCAATATTTGGTAAGAAAAACTATTTCCTTTAGTCTTCACGGCCAACCGCGTTAGATTGAAACATTCCCTTGTACAATATGTATCTGGTCACTCTAGAAACTGATTTATTATCTTAACTTCTGGGATGGCTAATAATTTCGCTACGGTTTGGGTACATTACTAGAGAGTACTCAGTGTGTACTCACTGATGCTCTGAGAACGCTGCTATACAGGACCTGCCCATCAGCTGGAAAGGAGTCGCTCCAAAAACAAGCGCGTATATCATGCGTGCTGGCGGGAACTACCTTCATTTAACCTGCTCGTGTACCAAGAAAATCCCATATATCTGCTGTTCGAGCAGGTCAGTGGTAGGTATTTCTAATCTGTACTCGAGAACCCTTCCTGGTTATAAGATAACATATTTCTCAGGCAGGGTGGGATTTGTTCCAAAACGTTACCCCTAGCATTTGTTAGAATAATAACTAGGTGCTGCGATGAGTAAAGCGGTGTCTCAAACCCAGCTCGTTTCCGTGTTCACCGGCAGAAAACCTGCTTTAGCGAAAACAGCTATTCTCCCGCTGTACGAACACACACTAAGGCGGGCATTTCAAGTCTGTACACGAGAATGCGTGCTGGTTTCTGAATAACGCTTTTCACAGTGTACACGGGACTTTTTCTGTAACGCGTATTGCAACTTTCACTTAGTACATATTTCAGCGCACAGTAAATTCGCCAACCCTGCAGTCAATTGATAGTTAGACAGAACATATGACATTTGCATGATTCCCAAAGAAGTGACGTGGAATATTTTCAGTATATATACCTCGAACCAATCGGCAGGCTCTGACCTTACTATGACTATTACCTATGGAGAATTAATTTAGGAGTTCCAGCCATTTGTTGCTGTGCCCCAGGGTTGATTGACGACTAATTGTTCAGAAACTGGCGGTCTACTTTACTACCGATTAGTAGCCAGCGAGGGACGATTACAGCTAACATGGCTCCATCTATGCCATACGTGCACGTACATCAAAGTGATTGATGATGGCTATATCAGAATATGGGTACGTATTTGTCGCTGGAAGCTGTTCTCTTTTGATCTATACTTTCCAAAATAGAATGTACTGTATATCCTACTCGAAGCTGCAAGGAAATTGCGGTCCCTACTACTGTTGGTGCTTGTATCTACCTACTGCTGGTACTTGTATCAAAGAAACAAACTTCTTCCCATCAGGTTTTCTGATGTGTATACAATACGTGACCGTGTAGAGATAGGTACTTTAGCAGAGGCAGTAAATGATCACACATGAGTACAAGTAATCTATTTCGAGGATTTGGCGCCATATCTTAGCTACTGACATTTATATTTGCAATATTTTTTTACTTATCATCTTCATGTTAGTAAGCTGATCATATTTGGAGTTCATATGATTATTTCGCATTTATTTTGAGTGCCATGACAGAAAGAATGTCGGACCAAAGAGGGAACAATTATCAAAATACGAGAAAAAATAGAAAGGTGTGTTTCACTGTGCAGAGAAGCCACTGGATATTCAGCAGTGAAAAATAGCAGCGATCATGGAATCTAAAGCTGCAGCGCGTGCTCTGATGTTCATAATTATATATAATTCTAGGAAATCGCTGTTGATCGCTTGTCCCCTAAGCCGGAGAGAGAGAGAGAGCTAGCTTTGCTGTGATTGTTCTGAGGGTAATTTCTACCCTTTCTGGCTCTGGATCATCTCTGGATCACAGTTAGATTATCCCTGGATCGCTTCTGGATCACCTCTTCATCACTTCTGGATCATCGCTGGATCATTTCTTGATCACCTCTGGATCAGTTCCGTGGATCACCTCTGGGGATTAGTTCTATGGATCAACTCTGCTGATTACCTATTGATTACCTGTGGACCACCCATGGATCACCCTTTTGATCACTTTTAGATCACCATTGAATCACCTCAGGACCCCCTCTAGATGTACTCTGGATCACCTCCAGTTCACCTCTTCATCACCTACGGATCATTTTTGCAGTAAATCACGTTTGATTGCTTACTATCGATCACTCCACTCCATCAGTCGAGGACAGCTCTGCTGCAATTGCTCTGTGGTCAATTTCAACCGCTTCTGGATGGAGGACAGTAATGTCCGAAGGCGATGATTTCGCTGATTTCGTGGAGAAATGTTCCAGCAGCACACAGTTAATGTTTTCTGGGGGTCAGAGAGATAAAACTATTTTGAATGGTAGCCATTCAGTACAGAGGTGACCCTGTTTTCCGATCGACTTCTTACTCGAATGTATTGGCATTTAAACCTGCATATTTAGGAAATAAGAATATAGGGCCTCTTTTCTTAAGTGCATTACCGTTAAGACAGGTTCACAAAAAAGTTTTTGCTGTCTATAAAAGTATTTAAATCATAGGCAAGCCAGACCGCCAATAACTATTTCTGCTTTCTAAGCAATAGCATCCGGCACAATTCAATGACGTCATTGGCGCCAGCTAGGCCTTAAGAACATGAAATCAGTAATACATTAACTAATATTAACTTGCAACCACATCAGGTGGTTGCAAGTTGAAGCGTATACTGACCTGCATAATATCTTATTATCTAGTGGAAGCGTGCGTGAAAATATTCACGCAACAATAGATATATAAATTTACTTAATATAGGCCGGTACGGAATCTTCTCGTCTTTGAATTGCTTCTTCTTCATCACAAGAAATGTGTGATTACATTTCTTCATTGATTGTACTTTCCTTACTAAAATACATATAGAGGAAAACGCTACGACGGCCAGATCAAATTATCGTAAGAGATACGCGCTTTCTACTGAGCAGTACACTTTAATTCGTCTTCAGCACATGCACTCCTTTCCTTCCTTACATACAGTACCTAGACATAAGTATTTGCACAACTCTATTTTTTATGTATTTTAAAAAAATTAGGGACTGCTTTAGGATAATTAATGCAGGAAGTTTATATAACATATATATATATATATTTAATAGAATATTTAAACAGAACAGTCAAATGTGCACTTAACAAAAAAATTTAACACATGTATAAGTAATGAGGGTACAAAAGTATTTGACCAAAATTAATATGATGTGGAGTCTTTGATATTTAACAGTATATTTTGAATAAATTAGTTTGGAAATTATTCTAGAACGTTCACGAAACGTCTCGAAACAAATTCAATGTAAACAAACCACAGCCGGTGCAATCATTACCTCTCTAGACCTCGTTGAAGTCGCGCACACTCTCACTACAATGCCCAAAGTTAAAGAAATCCTTGAAGCTACTCGTGAACGGATAATTCAACTTATTAACTTATAGAGTAATAGCAGAACGTGTCAATGTTCCTTTTTCAACGGTTGGAGAAATAGTCAGCAAACATCAAGTGACTGGGGCGGTCCCCAACCTGCCAAGAGCTGGAACTCCGCGTAAGATCATGGGTCGTCCTCGGCGCTACATGCTACGTAAGGTGACTAATGACTCGATGACAACTCTTGCTGACCTTCAGAGTGAACTGGCGTCTCAGCAAGAAAACTATTGTTAGGGAATTGAACCGTACGGGCATTCATTCTTACACTTCTCGCAAAACTCCTCTTCTTACAGCCGCTTAACCGGTGCTCCAAGCGCTGAAATTGCATGTTGTCTCAATTTGTTCTTCAGAACATGAATTTTCTCCTATTAGGCTCTTAACTGCGTGACGGAGAGACGGACCAACATTGGAGCAAGCAAGCGACCAACAACTGTGTTTTCTTATATAGTGGATCATCGTACAATAGTTTTACTTTCTCCTCTCTACGTTTCTTCTTTCCTCTGTTCCTTCCCTAATTAGTACATTAGTTACGCCATCAGTATTAGATAGGAAAAAATTAGGGTAACTGTGATACCGTCGCGAGAGGGAACAACAGCAGCCAGCTTAAGTGTAAGCAGCCACTGCTCGCAGATCTTGGTTAGCAGCTCGATGTCTGACTTCGGAAGAGGGTCGTCATTGCCAAGGAGGAAGGTGGAGGGTTGTTGCGTCGTCTTCAATCCATCGTTTATTCCCCCAATAAAGTTACGTCTTTTTTCGTGCTATTGCATCATCGCGTCGCTGGTGAATTCTGTGATCTAAACTATTAATCTAATGTACATGAAACACGACATACACTTAGAACGGAAATAATAGCTTTATCGCAGAATTGACCACATCTCGACTATTTGGCAATAAATTTCTGTGAAAATTGCACAGAAAGTTAAACTTATGATGCTTATAGTGTCTGTAAATTTTCAAACGACTAATCGAGCTGGTTCTAGAAAAATTATGTTTTTTTGTTAATTTTACTAATATTACTGAGCGACGGTAATAGCTTTTTTGACTAAAAAACACAATATTCACAGTTTTATATCACCAGGAGAGCAATTATGAAGACCACAAATGAGAAAAATATGTATTAAACAAGAAATCATTAATCAAAAGTTTACAATGACTGAGAAAGGTCTTATTTGCCAACATGACCCCCATGACGTTTAATAACTTCAATAACCCTTGAATCCATGCAGCCAGTTAGTTTCTTTATAGCAGAAGGTGGAACTGCCCTTGCTGCTGCAGCAACAGCATCCCACAAGACAGATTTTGAGTTGTACTGCCTTCCATCTGCTTATTTCCATTTTCAGAAGGGCCCAGAAGTTTTCAGTTGGGTTTAGATCAGGTGAGTACGGTGGCCAAACCATCAGTTTCTCTCCATGGAACCCCAAAGAGTCCAGAAATGCTGTGGTAGTACGGGTAGAGTGACAAGGCGCATTATCATGTCTGAAAATCAAGTTACGAAGCAACGAATGGGGTATGTCATCCAGCCATGGGACTAAGGCGTCCTTTAACATGTCCCAATGTGGTTCAGATGTAAGTTTCACGCCATCGATCCCCTATGATACCAGCCCATATCATTAAACCACCTCCCTGTTGTTGACGTTTTATGCGTTGATTACACTCACCTCTAGGTAGCACCCAACCCTTGCTCCACCCATCAGGTCCATCAAGGGTTGCCAGGGTTTCGTCGGTGAAAAGAACATGATTCAGGTTGATCTTCATGTATTTCTCTGCCCATAAAATCCTCAACATTATATGTCTTGGGGTCAGAGGATGCAATTTCAGAGGGGATTTGAGAGAAGCAATGCAGCGAAGGATGTCATTTCTTGTTGTTTCAGGCACTTCAGGAAGCCCAGCAGCCGTAAAAATTGATTTACTTGTTTGCACGGGTCTTTTACGCAGCTGACAAACAACATTTCTCATGTCTTTATCAGTAGCAGCCCTTGAATGCCCAGCAGCTGATCGTTTTTTCCGTGGTGAAGGGTCCTTCAAGAATCTTGTCACTGTGTCAATATGACGTCCTATTTTTCAGGCAATAAAATTAAGAGAGGTGCCTTTAGCGGTTTCTTTGATGATAATTTCTTTTTCTTTGTTAATTAGAGCTTTTCCACGTCCCAGTTTAGCAGAATATAGATGAAGCTATTATTCTCATTCACCTCAAAAAGAGAAAAAATACAAAGAGTTGTCAATCAGAATACACAGCAAAATGTAAACAAACTCCACAGTGTTGCAATACGATGTCACGATTTCTCTACAATTTACATGAAAATTTGATCGCACAAAAATGAGATTTGGTCAATTTTGTGCTACAGCTTTTATTTCCGTTCTAAGTGTATATATGAATATATGATGGCAAATACCATAAAATAGGTATTTATCACCCGCGAGCGAAGCGAAGAGCGGTAATAATGTTTTCGTTGAAGATTTAAGTATATTTGTATATTTGTCTGTCCACCCAAAAATAGGGAGAAGGAGTTGAGCAATGTTCATAATTGTTGCAGGGAGCCAGGTTGGTCAACAATGATGAGACTACACAAGGTTAACCTGCGGGTGGAGCCAAGCTGCGCTGCACCATGGGTAATGAGGCTTGTGACGTCACAAAATTCAAGTACGGTAATACGCAGCTTCTTTACATTTTTTCTCCATCTTATCATTCGGGCCTCCAGAGGGTCCTACTGTCCTACAATCTTTATACTTGCACAAAAATACGTATCAAAGCAACTACAAATTTTTTTAGCTTTCTGAAGGATAAAATTTTGAAAGACCGTTGTTTAAAAGGCTGTTAAATGAGCACATGAATTGAACTAGGCAAATACCCGCATGTGTCAGAAGCACTTTTGGAGTAAAGTTTATCGCCTTTAAAATGCAATCAATCAAGTGAGTTTTATCGAGAGTAATATGGCATTCTGAAGATGGGATCATATGACTGAAAACCTTAACATGTTTTCGATTTATTTTTGTCTTCTACCAATGATTTGCAATCCTCTATAATTTCAAGCCACAACAAGAAAAATGGTTCAAATGCGTATGATTAAACGCCGGGATAAAAGAACGATTTACCAAGATTTGTTTGGAAAACATTAAAGCATCAGAGCAACAAATTACTTTCCTTCCAGCGAAGTAATATGAAAGCGAGTCTATACATAATACGCAAAATGCCATACAATTGCTCGGTAAAATTAGTAAAAAACATCAGCTACATAAGGCGTCTTTTTGTGGCCACGCTCGTGATCAAAATCACTGTGATCATGATCATCGTGATCACTAAAAAGCACAAGGACGTTCAATGATTTTGTAAACAAGCCAGAGGCCGTGAGAGACCCAATGTCTATTTTCGAAAAATAAATTTCTATTGTATTTTTACGGAAAATGGTGGGAAATTGATTTCTTAGGAACTTTATTCACTTTGAAGTCATTGTATAAGTGAACTAGCAGTGCTTAAAACATTTTGAAAATACGCAGGCATAAAATTAACAAAACTTTAATTCTGGACGTCAATATTACAAACAATCATCATAACATTATTCAATTTATCCCTAAATATAAGAAAACATCACGAACTTGCTTTTCAAATTTTGAATTTTACTTGTCCAACGGCTGGAATCACTCTTTGATCACGTATGATTAGTCTGCGGAGGAAATCCGGCTGCGATCAATTCTCACCACTGATCACGGTTGATTGTTATCAGAATCACGTCAAAATGCGGTCACAAAAACGCGCAAATCATGCGCGATCAGGGGGAATCGTCCTCGCGGTGGTCACAAAAGGACGTCTATAGCTACCTACTTGAAAGCTGCGCGCGTTACACGGTTACAGCAGTATAAGTAACTGCCGTGTCCGTCTCACGTTTAATAACTTGGGAAAAAAATTACCCAACAATATTTTTCACTCCTAAACTGTCTTTCGGAACGATGTTGTTGAAACTGGTGAATGTAAAATCCATAATTTTTTCCAATGATGCGGTAGGTTTCACACTTAGAAGCGGAGGATCTGTCAACGACGTGTACCGAGGCCGTCGAGATAGAGACCCTCTTCTCGATGGTCTCGTGTGTACGCGACGGCACAGCTTAGGGCCACATTTTACAGACACTCTCCGAAATAATTGTGACAAAATTTTATCCTTGAGCAAGCTAAAAAAGTTCGTAAATGCTTGATACGTATTTTTGTGCAACTGTGAAGATTGTAGGACATGTAGGACACTCTGGAGAAATGATGGAGAAACAATGGAAAATAGCTGCGTATTACCGTACTTGAATTTTGTGACGTTATAAGCCTCGTTACCCATGGTACACCGCAGCTTGGCCCCGCCCCGTGGGTTAACCTTGTGTTGTCTCATCATTGCTGCAGGTAGGTTGACATAGATGTGAACAATGCCAAATAAACTGGAGTAAGCTGCGATCAAAAATGAGGGTGTTGAATTATGTCTGTCCTCCCAAAAAGATGCAGAAAGAGTTAATTGAGTCACACTAATAATTTTTTCCAGGCAGTCAGGCAGCCTGACTAAGATATAAAAAATGCCGAAAATCTAGAGTTAGCTAGCCATATAAAATGATGGCGTTGAATTTGTCGCCACCACTGGTGATGGTCTTACGCCACGAGGCGTTCTAGTTTATGACATAACTGTATGTAGAGTTTCTGGCAGTGGACGGTGTAGAGTCGACTACTTCTGAGGTCACAACCTACCCCACCCCTGCTGCACCAATTCTGCTCCTTCTTGTCGGGCTTAGTCGTTATTCCATTGTCTTAAGCTCACAACACGAGAGGGCTGGAACACAGGAACGTTTCATGACCTTAGAAACGATGTCTCACTGAGCGCGGCTACTTTTTTTTGGTCACACATAACGCTTGAAAATATGTGTCGCTGAGACTTGAAACTCACTCGAGATTATGAGAGGCGAAACTCTACAAGTGGCGCGCTTACTAGGGGACTAGCTGCAGATTTAAAGCAATATTACGATAGCATAAACTGGACAAGTCGAAGATGCGCCCGCGGCAGCGTAATCAGATACTTGAGAAACATGTCCCCGCATTCCGAATTTTGTGTGCGGCAGTCAGTATACTTTGGTAATGCCAGCATTCGCAAGCTTTGTTGTGATCTTGTAAACCCAAGTGCGTGTCTACCAAATATTTTACTAAAATGTTTGCCATCAAGTCAGCTAGCTTAACAAATGCTAAAGTTTTGGATATTTTCGGTAAGATGAAGAGTGTTATAAGACTTAGAAAGCTACAGACTTTTCTGCTCTTAATTAGATAAAAGCTATGGTAACGGATTCAGACGTTGAAAAGCATATGTGACGACAGTGAACAAAATAGAGACACTGTGCTTGCACTTGGCCGTATGAAGCCGCCAGTGACGTCAGAGTTCACCTTGGCTAATCAGACGCGTTAGTCGTCGAGCGGTGGGAGACCTGCCAATGTACGATTGCCTGTAACATCACTCATGGAGTCGATGTGGAGTGGGGACGTCTCTAAAGGAAAATGCTTATTCAATTACAACGCCAGCAAGTTGCTTGTAACACAGAGGAAACATGCGCACCGGGTCCACACCTCCATAAGGACAAGGCCTTGAAGCAGCACCTTGATAGTACCAGATCTGAACGCCAAAGAGGTTAAACGACGTTCAGGACGATATGCATGAGGCAATGATAACACATCTCTGGTCTGCTTCCCGTCAAAGTGAGCCGATAAGAGCTTCGCCTTAGCTCAGGGATTAGCAATGATACCACCAGCGAGACCAACAAGGGGCGGTAACGAAGGTTCAGCACTGAAAACTGAACCCATTAGCTCACTCCACCAACGACCTGGATGGTCAATACTTAGCAGAGATTCTCTGGAACGCTGCCTGTGAATAATAAACCCTCTTTAGAACAAACCAAAGCTTTACAAACCAAGCTTGTAACATCCATGAAAAATGAGCTGATCTCTAAACGAATTAAATTAAATTGTAAATAGGTAATTAAAAATTAGAGGTTTTTAGTATGAAAAATACCAAGTTAGAGCTGCCTCCAAAAAAGTAAACCTTAGCTAAGAAAAGTGTTACTAAAATAAAGAATGATAGACAAAGAAACTAACAGACAAATGGACAAACCCAGAAAAAAAAAACGGTGACTACTTGGTCGAGCCAATGTATGATATTCAAACGATTACAGGCATGAGCCGAGGTGTTGATGGCCTGCCATTTAGTGTTAACAGCATCCAGAATAAGGAAAATAGTTATTCACTATATGTATATTAGCGGGGAACGTATCAGCGAAATGCCACCGGCACGTATTTATTATTAACGATAAGAAAGGATGAGTTCAGCAGTATCAAAAAGGCTGTCGGGCAATTATGGCTGAGACAGCTAGTGCACTATCTACTCTAAGCTTCATCAAAGTTGTCTACGATACGAAAATATACATTTGCTCTTCACTGGTCTCAGGAGCAAAATCGG
>LQNS02015105.1:17223536-17234872 GCA_001587735.2 Parhyale hawaiensis
TTATAAGCTACCTTTGTATCTTTTATCCTTAACGTTTACTTCATACTGATGCAATCAGATCAGTCAAATTTGACGATAGCTAGCATCTCAGTTTCTCATTTTACATGCACACGAGCATTTGCAATGTCAGTAATGCTGGAAGTTGTGGATTTAGCGAACGCAGCTGCAACAACGAATAAAACGAACGTTAACATGAAATAATAATTTTAAACAGACCATCGGGAGATATATTCTCACAGAATGTAACCCTTCTCTGCATCGAAGTTTAAGCTAAGCGTCAGCAGATTTTTTATTTTCAGGTCATCTTTTGTTTCATTTTAGTAACAGCTTCCTACGCTACATGGAGATGTAAGGTTTGACTTAGCATTGTTGAAACTTTCAATTTACTCAAAATATTGAGTAAAGCTAATTGTAGTCGTGTACATGGCCATACGCGGCTTGAGAAGATTAACACAACGCTTCAGAACTGTGATATACAGCATATAGGATTTATCTTTCCAGCTCAAATTCATTAGCTATGGTTTCATATGTTAGCAATAATGGCGTTTATCTGAGTACCTTTTGTGTCTTGTACCCTGTGAGTTTTCGGTTGAAGTCCAGGTGACGTTTTCCATGTCACCTCACGTGTGTGTGGCGGCACGTTGCTCGATTTCTTCTGCTGTGCCACAGCTAGCGACGAAAATGAGAGCCAGCAGCGCCTTATCTCCGCAGTGCACGTAACCACTGACCACTGGCATATTTGACTTTTTTTTTCTAAATGACAATCATGCAAATTCTTTTAATTTTATAACTTTCATATCAGCTGCGTTTCGAATATGCTACGGCATAATTTTAAACAGTCTTGCTCCCCGTAAAGTAAAGCTGTAATTTATGTCGTCGCCATGGATTCGTCAGAATCTCCACTGGGAGTGCGCAAATCACTAGTCCTGAGTGAAAAATGAAAAGACAAGAAGGATATAACTCGAATGTTACTACTATTACGCTCTCGGTACTATCCATTTTACAGTAACAACACGTCCAAAACCTTTCATACCGAAACGTTTTCACACCGAAAAATATCGTGCCCAAAATTTTTCATGCCAAAAATTTTTCATGTCGGAAACTTGTGATGCCGAAAATCAGCAATGCCTTTTCCCCTTAGATTCCTTAGCGATGTCGTCTCCGCCTGCCAATAGCGGCGGTTACACAAATGGTGGATGCAATGACAACCCGAGTGATCTGCCACCTATGGACCATGCCACCTCGAAGTACGTGGACAACGGAGTGATCGCCTACACTTGCATAAGTGGAAGGTATTTTTTCAGTGGAGCCTCGCAGCACAACACCAGTTGTGACAGCGGCACCGGCAACTGGTCGCCAATACACGACCTGTGCGAACAAGGTAAGTGGATTCTAAAAGTTCTGATTCTTTAGAGCAGTGGTTCTTAACCTTTGTACTCCCACGCCCCTCTTAATGATTTATTTTGTCCTTAGGCCGAAACCCCTTGCGTTTTTAAATAAATGTGGTACCAAAATACGATCAAATAAGTAAAAAATAGTGCACTCTGAGAGTGCATATCTCCGCCCAGCAAGGCAACGGTAACGAAAAATTCAAGTGGCTCTGAAACCATAAAGATCTTTGCATCAACACCAAGACTTAATCATTTGTGCCTTTTGATAGTAAAGTGGCCGAAAACCAAATTTTTCCCCTGTGCCGCAAGAACAAAGTTTACTCCTGTGCCGTAAAAAACAAAGTTATTGCATAATTCGCTAATAACATCATTATTTTTGCATTCCTCGCAATATGATAAGAGGGTGCTGTGACGTGTGTTGCGCCACCCTTGCGCCAAGCACAAATCCCTGCTACACAGTCAGTCTCTGATCTATAAGAGCTCGAGCAGATCGAGTTCCATGCACGTACTTTACGCTGGCTCACTGGCCTCTACTTTGCTATTTTCCACTTATTTGGGACCATACAAAAAACCACCACGAAATAAAAATGGGTTGGAAGAAGCCTATAACTGAAAACAGACTCGGGCCCTCACTCTAATTGAACAGAGAGTACCGGTGAACTAGTAGCTGTCGAACTGAATGTCAGCCGAGTGTTCCTCTTCAAGCTTAAAAAAATTAGCTGCCCAACTCCCTGCCGGGACCATTCCGCCACACAAAGTGGGATTCGGGCGCAAGAGAAAGAGAACAGCAAGCTTCAACTCTTTACCCAACACTTTGTCAGTTCTTGCTGTTGTCTTTTTCCTGCACCCACATCCTACTTTGTGTGGCGCTGTGGTCATGGCACAGGGGTAAACTTTGTTTTTGTGGCCACGGTATTAACAGTTTCTACAACGTTTTTGAAGATCTGTTCATAATTTCCGGGTTATACTGCTAACAAGCATTATGACAAACACAAGCTCAGCACATCAAAGGACCAACCAATCTGTAACAAAATTTAATCATGTCTTTTAGCATTACTTCCAACTGTGAATTTCATAAAGATCCATTCGAAACAACTTTTTGAGTTGTGCTATCAAGCAAAAAAAGAAAAAGAAAAAACCGCGACAAATAAACGAATGAATAGATCACCATGAAAATTTTGTAACTTACTCTTCGTAATAAATCTAACAACTCATGTAGATTTCATGAAAATCCGTCAATAACCTCTTGAGTTAATAACACAAAGAAAAAATAGGCAGACAAACAGATGAACGAATTTCCATCAAAAGTTAAACATCTGTGACTGCTAACAGTTCTAACAATCTCTGTAAGTTTCGTAAGTATCCGGGCATAACTTTTGGGTTAACTTGGAAACAGAAAAACACGACAGATACATTACATAACCTCCTTGGCAAAGGTAATTAATGTAAATCAGGTTTTACTGCTGGGGCTTACGCCCCTTGTAATTGGCTCACGCACTCCTTCCCCCCCCCCAGGTTAATAACCACTGCTCTACAGAAATCCTAAAGGTAGATCAACCCTTCATTATCGGTTTCAATTATCTTGTACTAAATACGTTACACAGGCACATGTCCCTTCGAAACAGCGTCATGCGCTACTAATGCTCTAATGCTCAACATCATAACGGTTTCGATAATAATCTGGTACAATACATGATGCTCATCTTCCAAGCAATAAAATGTTATCATAAGCCTAAACAGACTGTGATGCACACTGTCTTACGTGCAGCTAATTTTGTTTAAGTGTTAGATAGATATCAACATAGTATACTACAGTTATAACGAATGGATATAGTGCAGTAATCGCGTGAGAATTACATTTCGGTAGAAGTAAATGAAATGTACGTTGTTTGTACCGTAGATTTAAGATCGCTGAGTTCTAATCTCAAGAAATAGTTCACTACGGAACTTAATTAGTTCAGAATTTTTCAGAGTACAGCTTTCCTATTCATCTTAGCACTTTCTTTTGGGCTGCAGAGCCCAGTGTGGACAGTGATAAATAAGCCCGGCATGAAAAAAAAAAAAAAATCTGCTGCAGAGAAAAAAAAAACAGCAAATCTTCACATTTTGTTGGTTAAAGTTAATCCAAATTTTACAGAGTGCTCTACGATCCGACATTGTGGGGATCTCTACGAGCGCATGCCGCTGTTGGATCCCGACGCGTGGTACGCCATGCAGCCGACCGGCGTTTTCTCTGACCCAACTGTCCTAGTGAGCATCTTTTTGCACTTCCTACACTCATAGTAGTTAATTTGATTTCAAAGTATGGTAATATAAAATAGTCACAGAGTACTGCATAGAGTATGAATTTTCCTAGTGCGGATAGTTTTTCATTTACATCAGCACTTTAGTTTTAGGTCTACTTTCAACATATGATGAAAGAAAATGATCACGGGTAGGTGATGCTGAGTATACGACGTATCCTAGTATCCTGGCGGGCATATTCTTTCACTGATCTTAACAGTGATTTATTTTGATTGTAACTATCTATCACATCTGTATAAGAAATTATTCGGGTAATAACTACATGGTGTACTGCTTAGCTTAGAAGTGACAAACTGTCGTTCGTTGTTCTCTAGGGGACATCGAAGCGATTTCGGGGACACAACTAAAATATCACTGGCATACTAACCTTCAACTACCGAGAGACCTCATGTTTGTCTCCTATTTCTAAGTTATTACCTCACTATTATCATGAATACAATTCTAAATAGCCGCTAATATGACAGGATTTACGAGCTGACTAAATGCCACCAGAGACACCCTCAAGGTAAAGATAAAACTTATTTGAGTGCACAGCCAAGCTATGAAATCCACATGCACTGGTTCGTGCAGCCGACAGATGCTCACTGGATTCAGATCAGCTCACGGCTGCAGTCGACCACAGCTTGTCAACTATGCCGTCAGAGATGGAAGGCTCATGAGTCAATTGCTAACTCTCTGGCATTCCTATTTAGGATAAAAGTTAGCACTTCCGCAACAGCGTCTGAGTGCTGAAGATACCGACTCAGCAAATCAAGCACAACCGCATGAAAGCAGACTCGCTCTCCGAAACTAGCATGGGCGAGCCTAGCAATAGAACATCATGCCACTGTGACAGACAAAAAATAAATAAAACAAAATAGTATGAGAACCCTTGACGGACCTGAGTTATGTCTTCTCTGATGCTAGTGTTCCAACGAATATAAGAAAATTTTCTTCATGTGTGTCATCCATATTAGTTTCAACATTCTGGCATACTATGAAATACCCGTAGCAATGATGCAAGTCAATGATTGTAAGTTCTGCAGCAGACTGGAGTTGTACTGTTTATTTATCTTTCGCTTGCCTGACCATATGAATTTAGCCCATTAAGATTGGTATTTGTTTTATTCAACTGGTGCCTTCTCTAATCTCAAGGTAGTGTAAATGTATTTCATCGGTTGCGTTTACAAGTTTTACCTTTCGGGAACTTTTTCCCGTCAACAGAAATTTGAATAAAAACTATAAAGGATGCCTAACAATTTTTTTATTTTAGATGATCTACGTTTTAAAAGGTGTTGACAGGGTGGGACCTAGAGGGCGACTGACCATGGTCCGCTATGGGGTTCTTATATAAGAGTTGGACGGTAAGGAAAGCGGAGGAAAGTGGGCTAGTGCAGTCGGAGGAAAAAGTCCCAGTCATGGGTTGTGACGAGTGGTACAGCTGTAGTCATTATATTGAGGCTAGGTTTTGTTGGATATATAGTGATGGTGATTCTAGGGCGGAGAGAAAAATCCTGTACAGTCGGATGGAAAATGTCGGTCATGGCTATAGCCTAAAAAGCGAATGTACAGAGCTGTGACGATGGGCCAGGTGTCAGCTCCTGTACAGTCAGTAGATGTGGAGCTAGTTAATCGGGGATAGTGTGAAGAGGTGCAGCTGAGGTCACAATGTTGAGGCTAAGTCTTGTTCTATGGGTATGAAGATTCTAGTGTTGTGAGTTCAATTGGATTAGAAGAGTCAGTGATTGAGAAGTCATTATTGCTGATGGGATGGTCGTTTTGCTCAGCATGCAGGCGGGGAGCTGAATGTGAGGGTTTTGCGAGTGGTAGACCGGTTCGGCTGGATACACCTAAATGTTCGTCAATGCAAACAATTGCCTCCCAACGCCCACTTATCTAGCTTCGATGTCACCTCTCTTTTCACTAACATCCCCGGAGACGAAACCAAAGATATCATTTGCAACAAACTTTTTGACGGCACGGACCTATTCCACAACATTGACAAACCTACCTTTAGATCTCTCCTAAGTCTCGCCATCAAAGATTCCTTCTTCATATTTAGCAATAGACTGTTTAAACAAATAGATGAGGTCTCCATGGGTAGCCCGCTCAGTCCGTCGCTAGCAAATATCTTCCTATGTCGTTATGAAACACTTTGGCTTAATGATTGCCCAAACGATTTCAAACCGATCCACTACAGCCGCTATGTAGATGACACCTTCCTAATATTTAAGAATCAAACAGATTCTGATTTATTTCTGGATTATCTAAATAGTAAACATCAAAATATCAAGTTCACTGCCGAAAACCAGTCAGATAATTCTTTAGCTTTCTTAGATGTTTTAGTAACCAACCACAACTCAAAGCTTGCCACTGGGGTTTACATAAAGCTCACGTTCTCAGGCCTCGGGACAAGCTTTTTCAGTCACTGCTACGATCAATTTATAATCAATGCCATAAAACTCTACTATTCCGAGTATGCCATTTGTCCTCCTCCTACCTTACCTTCTCAAACGAAGTTGACTATCTCCAAACTTTCTTAAAAAACAACGGTTGCCCGCACAATCTTCTGGAGCACTACTTCAAATTGTTTCTAGACAAACTGTTCGATCCCGGCATTAGCCAACCCTCTGTCCCTAAAGTAGACTTCTTTCATTCGCTTCCGTACTACAACAAAGCCGCTGTTAGTGCAGCAAACGCATTGAAATCATTCCTCTCTGGAGCTTACCCACATATGAACTTTAAATTTTCCTACTAAACCACATTTACCATAGGGTCCTACTTTAAATTTAAAGACAAACCACCCACACCGCTCCTGTCAAGTGTTATCTACCGTTTCAGATGCAGAGGATGCAATGCCTCGTACATTGGTAGCACTGGACAACATTTCAAGGCCCGCATTGACCAACATTTAGGTGTCTCCAGCCGAACCGGTCTACCACTCGCAAAACCCTCACATTCAGCTCACCGCCTGCATGCTGAGCAAAACGACCATCCCTTCAGCAAAAATGAGTTTTTAATCATTGACTTTTCTAATCCAATCGAAGACTAGAATCTCTCTATATCCATAGAACAAGACCTAGCCTCAACATTATGACCTCAGCTGTCTCTCTTCACACTATTCCTGATTAACTAGCTCCACATCTACTGACTGTACAGGAGCTGACACCTGGCCCCTTCACAGCTCTGTACATTCGCTTTTTAGGCTATAGCCCATGACGGACATTTTCCCTCCGACTGTACACGTTCTTTTCTCTCCGCCCTAGAATCACCATCACTATATATCCAACAAAACCAAGCCTCAATATTATGACTACAGCTGTGCCACTCCTCACAACCCATGACTGACACCTTTTCCTCCGACTTCGCTATTCCGCTTTCCTCCGCTTCCCTTACCGTCCAACGCTTATATATAAGAACCCCATAGCACACCATGGTCAGTTGCCCTTTAGGTCCCACCCTGTCAACACCTGTTAAAACATAGGTCATGTTAGGCATCCTTTATAGTTTTTATTCAAATTTCTGATGATGGGAAAAGTTCCCGAAACGTTAAATTTTAAATTGCTGTCGACTTTCTCTTTATTATTTGTAATAACCCTTAGGTTAGTGTTTTCAAGTTTTACCTTATTAGCCATATTCTGTATCATACATATTACTGTGCAACAACTTCCCAAGATTTACCAACTCAATGCCATTGGCCCACTTGTTTTTAACGTGATATGGAACCAATACTTTCGAATTATTTCCTCTCTTCCAGGTGAAATGCTCCTCCACAGATGGAAGTGGTTGGACTCACGTGTACAATGACAGCACTCCAGGTGGTGGTAGCGGGTTCCCCCTTGACTTCTTCAACAAGACAGACAACGCCTTCACTATAGGTAATGTTTATTCAATCTAAAGAAACGAACCCATCAGGAAGCCACTGTTTGGTAATAAATAAATGAATCTGACTGAAAGGGTAATGTTTATTCAATGTAATGAAATAAAAAGTTGAAAAATTTAATGCTTTCAAATTCTAGCGGAGGACAACCTTCGATATTACAGCATTCACGAAAGCACACACACGAAATAAGCCGCTTTAGGAAATACCGTCTATCAGACCTTACAAGACACGAACTTCAAGAGTGTGATACTTGATAAACAGAGTGAACATATGCATTGCTAATACTTACCAAATCCAAAGAAATCCATACATGGACGGAGAAGTATTTATCAATCCATCAAAATTGATTCTCTGAGAAGGAAGAACTGCTAGTTTCTACAAACTCACTTAGCTTGATTTTTGAAAACGAAATCCTCCCTGGATTCTACAACAATGAACATAAGAAAAAGCTTTCCACTACGCTGTGTGTTTTCTAGTTCCACTTACTTGGAGGCAGGCCTATTTCAATAAATAATTTCCACAACGTGGTAAAGGTAGCAGCGATAATTTTCAGTTTCTTAATAAAATTTGTATCTTGTATCAATTTAGTAAATATAATTTTATTAAACTCCGATTGGCTCGAATGCTAAAAAGTAGAGAGATTTATTTTAACAGTTAAGGCTTCATTGGTTTCCATTTTTTGTTCGTAAAATTTCCATCAGATTTCCCACTGTCAATCCCTTAGTTTTGGTATTGCAGTGATCTCAGTCAGGGAAAAATATTCATGGGTACATGTTTGGATACGCAATAATATATCTACTGTTATTCTCTCATTATTTTCGACGCAACATAGCTGCTAGGCTTTGTTAGTGATTTTATGACACCCTTCACATAAATAACTATGCTGCTAACAGGGGAAATTACTGAGCAACGCATGATAGCCAGTATTGTGTCGTGTAGGGCTTGGCTCATCATAATACGTGCTTGTTAAAACTCTTCTAGTTAATTTTCAGGCATAGAGAACTGGCGCTTGATGACAAGCCCTGCAACTGACTCGAAAGCGGCTGTGGTTATGAAGGTAAGCCGGAGCTGCAGGTTATAGGAAGTAATAATGAAGGGTTTGGCAGTTAATTTTTGTTAAAAGTATTGGAACAATACTAGTCGGTAAGATGTGGCACAATTGCAGGTTAGAGGCACTAATAACGCGGGGTTCATTTCTAAACTTTTACTGCTAATATAGTAGCTGCACTAGTTATGAGTTTTATATTTCTATATGATTTAAAAACTCGCTACTCGTGCAAAATTAACTAGTTCTTACTGCAAACATTAAGTAGCCAGTGCTCAGAAGTCATTAGCTTCTGAATCATAAATTGAATACGTATACTTGATGGCAAATCTTTATATTTTACAACAAACTTGTGAGGCAGACGTGAAAAAATACATCGATTATGCAAGATTCAGACGCAATGCAGGGGTCATTAGTGCAAAATCAATTGCTATTATTATGTTGGCAGTAAAGTTTCACTCTAATGTACATGCACTGAACATATTGTATGCAATCATTTTATTTTGCATTCTTCAGTTGAAAAATTTCCAAAGTAATGCCCGAGAATTTCACAAGTGAGAGCAAGTTAGTACTTGTTAGAGGGCAACAAGCTTACCCATTACCGTTTATACTATCTCTCTGCAGGAGCACTATTCTGCCTGGACCACGCAATTTATGAGTAAACGTACAGCTCACACGTCGGCCTGATACACAAAGATAGTAGGTAGAATGTAGATAAAGTGCTGGAATGTAGATATAGTAGCATGAATGATGGGCCAGCTAAATATGAGCTCAGAAGTGGAGTCTGCTTACCTCGGTATAAAATGGTACCATATCAGCCTTACCAGACCATGAATGTCTGATTGTGGATGTTGATGGGTTATTGCTTCTAGCCTTAAGGCACTGTTGGCCACAATAGCCCAATCATAGAACATCATTTATTTTATTTTTTGAAATTTTGACAGCTTATATCAACACGCGTTTGTATCATGCGGAGGAATTTTAAGAATGAATACGAGGAGCTTCTGCACTTTTCCAAGATAACATTTGTGAAAAATGCGTCCAGTTTTCACTTAGGTATAAAGCTAATCAAATTATCACTCTACAGATCATCATAAAAGCATCAAGCAACAATGAAGAATACGTAGCGGTGTACGATGAGGTCAAAATTGGATCGTCCCCTGGCTACCAGCTCCTCTCTCTTGGCAACTACCACGGAAGTGCTGGTTGGTTAAAATATGTAATTTACCAGTCTAAACTGAGTATAGTCTTATCCCAAAACCATTACAACCTCGCAGGTACAAGGGTAGTGTAAGGGAAGTCGAGCTCGCTTTGAGTAATTTTTTTCTTAGTCAGTATATACTGAGAAAAAAATGTTGCTTCCAAGTCAGTTCACCTTCCCTAGCTTCGACGGGAAAAACCTGTAGTGGCGTTGGAAGGAGTGATGATATTGGGAGAACGCCTTTTTAGCACCTTGGAAGTGCTGCTGCGTAAAATTATGTATTTGGTAGGGTCGTAACTGTAATTAAGTCAAACAGATAGCTTTTAATGCATGTATGTTGTTATTATCTATGATATTAATCTGCTGGTCATTATTATTGTTATTATTATGAGTGAGTGTGCTTGATAACTTAACTATAGATGAGGATTATAGATGGGTTTCAACCATGGTGTGCTTTGAACAGGCATCTTCTATAGAAAATTCGGTAAATTCTGTATTGAAAAAATTTCTGATGTTTGACCGCTGCAATAAGAGCTTGTCGAATTGGATCAACCAGTTTTGTTACTTGGCAGTTACACAACTTGTAGACTTTGATATACTAGCTATAAAGGATGAGTGGGTAGGTAGTTTTACACAAGTTTTTTATTGTTCGCATCTAGAGAGGAAGAGCTACAGTAGTAGATTTGATCAGCCAGCTGTTGTTGAGTGGCAGCTGTAAATGGGGTATGTTTCCGGACGAGGTCCAGGTTGACTTTATCCATGCACATCATCTTTAAATTTGTGTGTAGACTGTGGAGTGACGATGTTGATTTTCTTCTGTTGGGTCGCAACCTTGCGCCAAAAGTTAGAGGCAGCCGGAAACTATCTTTATAATGCAATTCTTTATATATGTAGTTTTTTCTGAATATCCGCTGGGTCACCTGTTACCATTAGCTAAAGCAAATAGTCGGGGTCTCAGAACACGGCTGAGTAAGTGCTTATAACATGCGCAAGCGGTGGGTGAAAGTAATATATTTAGATCTAACTTACAGCAGCGACGACGATGCTTCTGCTAATAGCGATTAGGTATGTTAGGTTAGGTACACTAGAGGTCAGTTAGGCATGTAACAATTGGATAAATTTAGACAAGGTATGTTCATGACAATACAAAGACCATCGCTAAAACCATCGCCACAACAATCGTCGATGCAGGTACGGTAGAACTTAGTGAAGAAGCTACGTTAAATTGGCTGGAATGATTTGCGACACACACAAGGCATAGATCAAGTTCAGTGAAAAAAAATCCTTTTTTTTGTACGAAGGCAGATCGTAATTGGTTGTCTTGACTACGGTATACGAACATTGACGGTAAGCCAAATAGAAAACGATGACGAGGGTTTCTAAGAAATATACATATATATATAATGTGTAGTTTGGTAGCAGCTTTTCTGATATGCAGGTTTTGTTAAAGGCGACTGAGAGATTGTTATTGATCAAACATTTATTTAGTTTCTCAAGTTGGCGAAAACATTGTGTGCACTGGTTATTGCTTGC
>LQNS02015105.1:17246727-17267362 GCA_001587735.2 Parhyale hawaiensis
ATATATATATATATATATATATATATATATATATATATATATATATATATATATATATATATATATATATATATATATATATATATATATATATATATAGTTGCAGCAATGGCATATAACTGCAGCCATGTTGCATATACGACCAAATATTCTCGTACCGGGTACTTGAATTTATCACCAGGAATGTCAAATACGAATCCAAGGACATCATTCTTCCCTTCTACAAGGCGCAAGTGCGCCCACACTTGGAATTTGCTGTTCAGTTCTGGTCGCCGCATCTTTGCAAAGATATCGATAACATGGAAAGAGTCCACCGCAGAGCAACAAGATTGATACCTCAGCTGCGAAACAAGCCATTCGAATATCGCCTACATAAACTTGGCCTGATGTCTGTGCCTGATCTAAAAATTAAAAAAGTGGGACTCATTACTAGAAAGCAGTGCATGTGTTAGCCGGATCACATAGACTTAATGCATGTATATTAACTTCATGTACGGGTTTGTGAACCAACTCATGTTCTGAAGTGAATCCGTTTCACTTACAAGCAAATCAAACTTCTCTCAACTATTCAACTGACTTCATGATCGACTCAACTTCAAGTAAAGAGGTTCCCCTGTTATAATTTTGATTCAAGTGTTGTTGAACTTACGATAACAAGGCATCGATCGAAACGGTTAGATTTCACTTCTTTAATTATTTACCCCTCATCGGTTAGTTCTTTATAAAGTTTTCTCATGATCCTTTTGGTATACGCAGGCACTACTACGATTTCGATCCTGGTACTGCACCAGACTTCTCCTGTTCTGGAGTAAATTGCACAGTGAGTATTACAAATAAATGTTGTGAATCGTTTGGCAGACACACAGCTCAACACATTAATAATACATGCACTTTGCAGCGGCGCAGGTATACGATGACAAGCGTTATCTTCTTTAAATTCAATAGTTCATAGGAAACGTGTCTCATTCTTTTGGGTAGTAAAAGGGATGAAGATGTGCTCTTCATTTAGTTTTCCTTTATGAATGTGCTAGTACACCCGGCTTTCAACAACAACTACAACAACAACAGCAACAACCACCAAGAAGTTGCCTCAGGACCATATCATTATATACGCTGTAGCTGATAAAGATTCCATTTACGACGCAAAATTGTGCTAAAACGTCACTAGTAATGACGATTCCTAATTTTATATTCCTACACTTGAATATGTCTCAAGCCCCGACCATACTACAGTAGTAATTTGTCCACACTGGTGCATTCAGCAGACTCTGGCTAATTTTGCAGCGCAAATTGCTATTTCATGCATTTTGGCGCTTGCCCAACTTGCTGGGTATTTTCCCACGACTGAGGGTGCGCGAATAAACCCCTCATATATGCTCTAGTTTTTGGTCCCTTCATGCAAACCAAGTACATTAGTGCCCCAATGTTTTGTTAGTGTCTTATAATTCTCAGAACGCAACGCACTTCACCCCAAATTTGTTAGTTTTAAGGTTTCGTGTTGGTAGTATGGTGAGGCTGGAAGATTTTTTTTTTCTGCAAGTGGCTTGGCCTCCATCTATAGTAGCGCTGTAATTGCTAATATGCAGAGTTTCTTGATGACTTTTAGTTGTTCTCTGAGAAAACCATGTTAGTTAAACGCATACATATCAATTTTTGTTATCTTATAAACTTCCAAATGATAATCGATTGATAAGCATTACAGTTTATTCCTCGCCATCTTGTATATTACAGATTACACAAAACAGAATCAATTTAATTCCTTTAGCTAGCCATCTAACATTACTTTTTTCTATATACTCCTGCGACTTTGACCTGTGGGATACTTAAATATTTTCATATACGCCGAATACATTATTAGCAAGCGCAGAAAATATACCAAGGGTACTGTAGCATCGTGTTATAGTCACCTTTGTTCTATGTAATTCTTTTTTTCAAAGGGGGACTCGGACTCGTGTTGGGCGATCGTGAACGGCAACCAATACCAGGCCGTCTCTTGCGACGCAGCTCACCGCTACGCGTGTATGCTACCTCCCGTGTGCCCATCGGGGTATGACCTCGTCAGTGGAGCTTGTTATAAAATTCGTACTAGGACCAGCGCATACGACACCGCCACCAAGCAGAACCGGTACGCTGCCAACGCTGTTAGCGGCTGCAACCTAAACGGAGCTGGCTTGGCAAGACCCACGAATGCCAAGAACATGAGTAACGTTTTGGACTACTTAAAAGTGAGTTTGATGTCCCTATATATGTGTAGTATGTATTGGTTTCTAGAGTTTTGAACTTTTCTCATCATAAGGCATGTTCATGAGAGATGGGCAACTGGAGCTCGTCTCATTCTTGATTTTATTGCCTTTACTTTTCACTGTTTCTAGTTCATTGTTTTTTGTATTTTCGTTCCTATGGGTGTATATCTTTCTTTTTCTGATATTCTTCAGTCGAATTTTTTATTGTTTCTTTTCTACTTTATATTCGTATGCCCTAATTTATGGCTTCGTCTCTCCAACATACTGGACACCACACATTCCATAGATATATATCACTTATCACGAGAAGGCTTGATTATAAAATGAATTGTTGGTGTAAATCATGATTATCGGTACAGTTAACATAGGTTAATGCCCATTTACTTTTCAGAACCATGTTGTATGTAGGGCAACCACTAAGGATTATGAGATTAACAGGTCAACCCAGGGAGCGAAGCCAAGCTGTAGTGCATCATGGGTAATGAGGCACGTGACGTCATATCAAGTACGATAATTCGCAGCTTTTTTACATTGTGTCTCCATCATTTCAATTGCGCCTTCAGAGTGTCTTACATGTCCTACAATCATTATAATTGAACAAAAATATGCATCAAAACATTTACATACTTTTTTTTAGCTCTTTGAATGATAAAATTTTGAAAAGAACGTTGTTTAAAAGGCTTATAAAAGAACAGATGAATTCAACCGGCAAATGCCCGCATGTATCATAAGCACTTTTAGAGCAAAGTTTATCGGCTTTAAAATGCAATAAATAAAGTGAGTTTTATCGAGATTAATATGGCATTCTATAGATGGACTTACATGAGTGAAAACCGCAATGTATTTGATTCATTTTCGTCTTCTACCAGTGATCTGCTATCCTCTATAATTTCAAACCTCTGCAAAAAAAAAAAAAAGGCTCGATGCGAGCGATTGAACGCCGAGATAGAAGAACTTTTTAACAATACCTATAAAAAAACATAAAAGGACCAGAAAAACAATTTATTTCCTTCCGGCGAAGTAATATTAAAGCAAAAGTCTTTATTTAATACGCAGAAGCCATACAATTGTTCGGTAAAATTAGAAAAAAAACATCAGCTGCTATACGCTGCGCGCGTTACAGCAGTATAACAGTGAGGTTGTGTCCGACTCGTGTTAACAAACTTACAAAAAAAAAAAAATACCCAACCTTATTCCCCACACCTCAACTGTCTCACGGAATGATGTTGTTAGAACTGGCGAATGTTATTCCATAATATTTCCAATGATACTGTAGTTTTTACGATTAGGGGAGGCGGATACGTTGACGCGTACGCGACGGCACTGCTTAGGCTAACATTTTACCGAAACTCTCCGACCGGGTGCGTGTCTCTTACGAATAAGAAACCTAAATAATAATGAAACTTTATCCTTCAGAGAGCTAAAAAAAGTTCGTAGATGCTTTTCTGCGTATTTTTGTGCAACTATAATGATTGTAGGACACGTAGGACACTCTGGAGGCCCAAATGAAATGATGGAGAAACAATGCAAAAGAGCTGCGAATTACCGCACTTGAATTTTGTGACGTCGTACGCCTCATTACCCATGATGCACTACAGCTTGGCTCCGCCCCCTGGGTTAAACTGTTAGTCTCATAATCGTTGGGCAACCACACAATTGGAGTATTTTCCAAAAAATTAGTATATAACTCTCAATCACAGAATTTGGAGTTTGACATTGTGATTTTAGTTGTATTTGGTCCGTTAGCTTCTGAAATAAGATTTTCATTGTTGCTTCGAATATGTGGGAGTCCTTATTATTATGAGTTCACTTCTCCTAAAACTTGCATCTCGAGAGACGTAAGTGGGAAGTCATGGATCAGTGTATGATTTCTCAATCTTCTGCCTCACTTTGAAATTCTTCGGAAAAAGTCCCCAAGCCAAGAGTCATGAGCTGAAAATGTGGCTCCACTCCGTGGCCGGCGGGAGAACTGGCAGCGAGTTATCACGTTAGTACATTTTCCCCTCGAGTGGAAAAATGCGTCTTGAAAAAGTTATAGAGGTAGGGGTAAATTTAAGGCTAACAGTCAACATTATGGGAAAATCTCTTTCATAAATTTTCCAAAATTTTTCCCATCGTGACTCAGTGTGTGTTGGGCAGCTTAAGTTGTACCATGTAAAATGATATCTGAAAATGAAGACTGCCAGATTTGCTTTGAAGTAAACAGGATTAAAGTAAATAAATAACTAAATAAATAAATTACTGGGAGCGCCAAAATACGACAAGGCAAACATATGCCATGTCATGCAGGATGCTCAACGTTGTGCCAGTGGCTCTATGGTGAAAAATATTAGGATAACATGTTTCTAGATGGAGCAAACTAATTCTACAGTCCACAGAAAAGAAAAAATGTAAAAGGTAAGCTTACAGTTGACACGTATGGCAATATAAAACAAGAGCAGCGCAAAGCTAAATATTACATCACGTAATATGCCCTTAACCGTTTCAAATTGATATTATTTTAGTAATAAATGTACTGATTTCTTTCAGAACTTCAACTATGGCAGTACATCTGGAGTGTACGTGCTCCTGGGCTTTTACAAAGAGTAAGTTCAAGATACTATAAAGTTCATGAAATTTCCAGAGGTTGGCTTTTGCGACCACCATATACATAGTAGCATAAATTTTCATCTTTTTTTTAAGACTAAGGCCGAGTTCACACGCCATACATCTAAACGCATTAGCTAATTCACTTGTCCGAATATGTTATTGAGTCCAGATGTAGCAGAAAAGCGCACTGTTTTTTAGCTCTATTTCTCTCAATATTTGAAGAGATATCCATATTATGCCCAGTAATATTTGCAGAGGTAACTCATTTGACAGGTAACATGTGAATAACTTCTTACGACGTTAGCAAAGTTGTGCCGGCAACGACGCTACAAAGCATTCGGATGAGTGATCACGTTGAGATGAATGACATGTGAATTCGGCCTAAGGATTTCAGTTCATTTTGGGAGATTCCCATAAGCGGGTTAATGATGAAAGTAAAAGTTTGAGCATTTGCAACTAAGATATAGGCTATAGAGGACCTTTGTCCGTTTCAATTACACTCGGAGTTTGAACGTTGTTGCACTTAACATGATAATTATAATCATCAAGGGCGCTGTTACAGGTTTTCCCGATACTTGCGTGTAATTTATTACCATTTTGAGATATGCGTAGCTGTGAACTATCTGTGTTACGTTTGTTTAGTGAATTGATAGTAGCTACAGTATTTACTAATTACCTCCGCCAAGGAGGTTATGTTTTCGTCGTGTTTGTCTCTCTCTCTGTCTGTCACCAAGGTAACTCAAAAAGTTATGAACCGATTTGGATGAAATTTAAAGGGATTGTTGAGTATGTTATGAGGAACAGATGATTACCTTTTGGTGAATATATGTTCATCCGTTTGTTTGCTTGTTTGTTTGTCTGCCTCATTTTTCTCAATGCCATAACTCAAAACGTTATGAATGGATTTTGATGAAATTAACATAAGTTGTTAGGTATATAACAAAGAGTAAATGACCAAATTTTGGTAATGATTCGTTTTTTCGTTCGTTTGTCACTGTTTTAATTTATGCTTGCTAGGACAATAACTCAAAAATAATTAATGAATCTTTATGAAAGTTATAGGAGTTGTCAGTAATGTTAAAAGACATGATTGATTCAATTTTGGTGCAGATCGGTTTGTTCGTTTGTATGTTTGACTCATGTTTGCCATTACGTTTGTTAACAGTATAACTCAAAAAGTTATGAACGGATCTTCAAGAAAATTGGACAAGCTATTATTACTATCAACAGGCACAAATGAATAGATTTTGGAGTTTATACAAAGAAAATCATGGTTTCAGAGTCAACTTGAATTTTTTGCTACCGTTGCCTCTCTTGGCGGAGGTATGCGCTCTCAGAGTGCTCTAGTTACAAACATATTACTAACAGATACAAACTAAGTCGCCAGTACGCCAATGAATAAGCGGTTGCTGTATTCCACAAGTACTCCTACCTTCGATGATTGTTAATAAAGAGAAACTATGGGCATAGTGCTCTTTTTAAAATCATATTAGGTATAGCCTTGCTTCTTCTACCCTACGTTCCTTCTTCAGTTAGTACGACCGGTACGCTCTCAGTATTGAATAGGGGAACCTTGGGGTATTATTGATAGGATCTCGGTCGGGAACATCAGAAATCAGCTTGAATTTGAACTGCATCTACTCTCAAGTCTTAGGTAAAAGATTTACTGTCTCATTCTAAACATATCATTATATAGATTTGAAACCTGATACTATAATGATCCGGCCCTACGATATGATTGAAGAACAATGCCCGTGAAATTTCTAGAAGTTCCAGTTACACAGTACCACCTTGATATTCTGCGATGATTTTGACTGTGCGTGAAGGAAGATACGGCAATTAGTAAAGTCTAAGTACATATCTTAACTGGTATTAATGACGACCGGGTATAATATAATCGGGTAGAAGCTTCAGCTACTACACACTTTCGTCAGTGAGAGCGGCAGCTGGTCAACATACAACGACTTGTACACAACCGACGCCGACTTGCTGGTCGGGGAGCTCGCTGCTGCCCCAGCCGGGGTACAGCGACCTGTTGTGGCTCCCTTCACCGGCAATACCTGGGACTATGTCGGACGGTCCCCCACCCATCATCTGTGCCAGTGGCCTGGACCAATAGGTATGATATTAAATTGATTTTTTTATCTATTAGTAGGTATCAGGCTGGTCCATGTTCTTCATAATCATCGGTTAAATGGAGGACACCGATATTGTTTATTATATACCTGTGTAGTTATAAAACTAAGATAATCTTGTTCGTTTGAGTTGAGTGTCACTGTGCACTCAATCTGCGCTTTTATACAGAGGAAATAAACTGAAGCAGCTCGGTGATATCAGGATTATCATGAATCACTTTTTTATTTCATTTCGTCATTAATATGAAAAACTGACGCCGGCTCTGCAGTACTTAAAAAAAAAAAACATCTCTCTGATAAAAAGGGAATACTTAGGATAGGTTTTTAGCCACCCAATGGGTCACGGGCAGTCTTAGTTTATTGTAAACAAATTTGTATCTTTATATATTCAAATCTTACCTCTTACGCTCCATGAGAACTAGATAGGGGAAATTCGAGCCTTGAAAAGGTTGCTACAATATCTGTGACATGGTGTAGCAATCGGTAAACCTGGGGACGGCCCACTAATTATTACTATGAACCTGAGCTGACAACAAAAAAGTAGGGTATTAGTACCTCTCGCTAGTATTTGAGCAACCCACTTAGAATTAATTGTCTTACCTTACTTAACTACGTAAAGAAGTAAAATTAGTAAGCATCCACCGTCAAATTTGGTTTACGGTTGCTTAGGCTTTTGCAGCTATAATGTAATGCGGATCCAAGGCTGTGTTATTGTGAAGCTGAGACTTCAGTGAGCTCACACTGGAGCTGTACATAATCCACAGAGCCCACAAGGCATGGTAGATAGTCTATGTATAATGTTATATAGTATCAATCTATACGACGATCATATCAGCCAAAGGTGATCATTATATGTAAATGATGTTATACGGTCACGTTAATTTTGTCCTTCCCATCTATGTAATGAACAGGTCCCATTGCATGAAATTATGTACACAAACCGGCACCACACTTGGAGATATGTGAAGAATTCTCCCCATTAAAATGTTTATCTGAGGGCATCGCCACAGAATCGGAAAATTACGATAATTTGTTGGCATTATCATTAGATATCTAGCTACGGCGCAGCCTGATCGATGAGCGTCTTATTTTCGATGTCAAGTTCAAGAACACGATAACCGTAATCCTATCAGTAACCGGCTATGTTATACCTCGTTACAAAGACATTATTCTCCTCGTAAGAATACGATAGCGTATATTGACATTGTAGCAAAGTAATACAGCTTGGGATGACTTGACTCGCCCGGAAATGAAAGTAAGCATCATCAATTTGGATCGTGTTGCAGGTGCTAAAAGCCGCCCGATTACGTTGAGCAGACTGAAATTTCTACTTTATGGAGTGAGATTAAATTCACGGAAGTCTCACAGATAATTGATTAAATTGATAAACTGATAAACAGTCAACGGCTGAAAGTCAAGGTTCCAAGGCTTAAATTCGCCGCCCTTTCAAAACGTCTTTTGTCACATTTAATTAACGGAAAAATTTAGAGTGAAAATTCAGGGGAAACGAATGGCTTTTCCGAAAATAATGCCAATGCTTGTCCAGGGTGTCAAGACGTTCCTCCTGCACCCGACGCCAACAGTACTGTGGAATGGGACAATACCACGTCCGCCGCGACTACATCCAAGTACACGTAAGTCTGAAGAATTTTTTTGGACATGGATACGTGTTTCCGATTCGAACGCGATGTCGAGAACCTTCATGACACTGAACTTTATCTTGTCTGGAAATTCGATCGTGGGCATTCGATTCCAATTGTGTTTCGAACGGGCATGATGGGTGTTCCAGATAAAGGCTAAATGGATTAGATAATTTCGATAGCGATGGGCGACCCTAAAACTAATTTTGTAGACATTAACATTTTACAAATGTTCCCCTCTGATGTTATTTAAATTCTTCTCTGCCAATTTGAGATATTTTCGTACCTGCTTCGAACTTTTTTGTATCTAGCTACGGCAGGGTTCCATACACAGATAGAGACATACAGAGTGTAAGCAAATAATACAACAAAATACATTGGACTGTAAACTCCAAGAAAGTTTGTCCGTCGCACTAAGACAGCCCACATACGAGTACCTAAGTATTTTGTCTTTGAAAATAGAACTGTTTCAAAATAGATCTCTTACAATAACTAGAGAGTTCTCTGTGGTTTACACTTATTACAACAAACTATTGTTTCTAGTCATCACAACCAAATATTTCTGGTTGAATTATGCGCTTCGCTTTAACCAAAAAACTCTTTGTGTGAACATCTGTGAAATAGATGGTTTGTAATCATTTTGAAGAATGGGGCTATGGGCAGTAGTGTATCTTTGATGCACATCAGGACAGGTAAATAAATTATTTGGCAAGCATTAACACGGAATAACAACTCTCTTGCATACATGGAAACAGGAAGAAAATATTTTTTCCCATGTTTAATGCTAGCTCGTTGCTGAAAATTTATTTTACTATATATCCCTCATCAGCATGGGAATAACTAAAGCAAGAAGAGGATATTGCTTAATAAACAACATGCTCATCGAAGTGCTTGCCAATAAATTTTATTATTATTATATTGTGGGTTTTCTCACCGTATTAGATATGAATACTATATAACAGCGATCCAATTTTGTATAATATAGTTTAGAAGTTTAGTTAAACTCAAATGAGTTCTATTAGAACAGTCTTGGCCAGGTGCACCATGTCTGGCAGGAAATAAGGCGCGAGCATCTCCAACTCCACACGGCTCGGCCGAACGAAATCGCTCAGCCGTGCGGTGCACGGAAGGAGACGAAAAACGAGAAGAGAAGAAGATAGAAGAAAGCGAACACTTGTGCGGAGTAGTTCTAATAGTCCTATGGGATGGGTCGCTTACCACCATTCGGCGACCCACCACGGAACAAAAGGGGGAATATAGAGAACCTACCTAACGTAACAAAACAAAACTTCTTAGCAGGAACTGCGGCCAGCTGCTGCAGCCCCAGCGGATAAGGCACTTGTGACCCTTGAGTTCATGAGGCCCACATACATTGTGGCAGGCAAGGAAAGGGCCCGCCAGCCGGAGGGCATTTTTTTTTATCGAAGTCAGAATAGAGAACATCAAATAATTGCCAGGAATCATAAACACAAGCAAAGCGTAAAGCTCAATAGAAAGTCACTCACATTGAAATATTTATAGATATTCTTCATTGAAGTCCAACGAGCACCCATCAAGGCCTAATGACATCATGCAGGTCTATGAGAGTGATTTTGTGATCATGGTTTGCCTGCCCAGTCAAAACTTGTAAATAATGACCAGACGCCTTATATTATTGGGTTTCAATTTATTAATTATAATCTTGCGGGTGGGCCGTAATTGGCCGCAGGTGTCCAGCTCTTGACAATTCCTGCACACAGGTGCAATGAGGGCTACTTCCTTGACGGAGACGAAGGTACAGGCTACGAACAGACGTTCATCTGCCTGGGCCTGGTGGGAGAGTGGCAGCATCTGGACGGCGACGTCTTCAGGGAGTGTCTCCTAGCACCAGGTGACCTCTGGAGTGCACTACGATAACTGAGAGAAAACATGTAATTTATATATCATGGTTATTTGCAGTGGGTATTTGCAGTTTGCTTTAAAGTTCGCATAGAATGATGAAAGACTTTTAATAGTTTTACTACATTATATTGACTCAGGTTAATTTGCAATAGCTTGTACCTCACTCCGCTCGCTCCAGTCCGTCGTGTTTTTAATTGGAGTTCGTGAACGTCTTAACTTCTTATATGTATGTAGATCTAAGTAAAGATAATGAGATAAGTGGTAGGAAAGTGAAGAATGCTGGTAACTTCGAAAGAATAATTTGGTTTGGTAAGGAGGATAAAGAGGACTGACAGCTACTTTGAGCTATGATTTGCATTTAAGAATAACGATCAAGGAATAGCGGTTATTTTTCCATGTGCTAAAGAGACTGATACTGCGACTGTGAGAGAACAATTTAGTTGTAAAATTGAGCAGAAATTTTGGTTACTTTTTCAGCATAATTAGATGGGACAGACACAGAGTGATGTCAGGCCCATCGAGAGTGTCTCAGCTGGATGGATACAGAAGACTGACGCTTGTTTCGAATATTAAATAGGAAGCAATTCGCTAATTAATGCGATAAAACGCAAGTTGGCGCCTATACTTTGAACATGTTTCGAATATAACACGATGCGCTCTCTTTTCGCAGTCTGTCAAGATGCCCTCACGACGCTGATGAACAGATTACCTCCCGGGACCGACACTGAAGTCGATCTCTTTTTGAATGAAACTGAATATTTCGGAGGCAACATAACATTCGTGTGTCCGTACGGAACAGCTGTGGCCGATAGCCAGCTCAGTACCGTCCAGGTTGCACACTGCGTCCCCAAGAGCACGACGCTGCGTCAGTACTATCTCCAACCCCCAAACTTCCAAACTTGCGAAAGTAAGTTGCAAAATTAAAAATGTGCAAATTGATTTAAATCGTACCACGGCAGCAGCATGCTTACGTTCGCAGCTCAAAATCATTGTATCGCTGGTTCAAGGCTAATTCTCGCACGCGAGCTCTTTCTTGATCTATAGGTGTGCTGACTCGGCAGTTGTGTGCATGCACTGCGCAGTCATGGAACTTGCATTCCTCAGAGATGAGAGGGGTGGGGGTCATTTGAACCTTCCGTCAAATTGGCGCCATGGTTCTTGACGATCCGTGCCTCAGGGGTATATTCTGGTAGGCCCTTTGCCTTCCACAATAAATTTGGGCCTCACAAACTCAAGGATCCCGAGGGCCTTCTCCTAAGGGGATGTTGTAGCTAGCCACAGTTCCTGCTGAGAAGGTGATGCTGAAAGGAGATGAACAGGCTGGTGCAATAGCTGGGTACTCAGTCTTCCGCAGTCTGCTCCTCTCTCTCTCTCTTCCGTCAGGTAGTACCACCTGATGCTCGTTTCCTTTCCTTTCTCTTCTTCCTCGTTTCGGCCAAAGCCCGTACTGGTGATGGCAGGGTCTGAGGCGCGTGGATAGCTGGCCGCTTTCGTAGCTATCATGATTGTCGATTTGTTTTATTTTGCAATTTTTTTTATGATTTCCTTCATTTATGGTGTATGTTTATTGATTGTTCTTTGCGTGCCTGATAGTTAGATATCCGGATGTGGAGGAGAACCCCGGTCCTCGTGGTTCTGGGTCTCGCTCCTGTCGCATCTTATGTACTAATGTTCGGGGTCTATGTGGTAATTTGGCTGAGCTCGCCGTAGCCTCTTCCAATTATGACTTGGTGCTATATTTGGAGACGCTCGTCTCAAACCATCGCCATGTTTCTGAGCTGATGATCCCGAACTTTGAAAAGCCAATGTTGCTGTTGCGAGACTCATGCCCTGAATTTAGGGGTTTGACTGCTTACGTTTGAAAGAGTGTTGTTGTGTCCAGGCAGAGTCATTATTAGTGTCTATGCTGTGAACTGATGGTGCTTCGAATCTGTGGCTCATTCAGGAACTTTTATTTGTTTTCGGTGTTTCGCAGCCCGTCTGCTGATGATAGGGTCTTTGATTATCTCTTAATGCAATGGCTAGAATTCAGTCATCGGATAGGCGTTCTGCTTTTGTCTTTATGGGTGATTTTAACTGTTACCATTTGGAATGCCGTTAGGCTTTGGGAGGAACGATTGCCATGGCCATGCAGCCTTCATTTTCGCTCGTGCCTCTGGTTG
The DNA here is from genome assembly GCA_001587735.2 of Parhyale hawaiensis. Taxonomy (NCBI): domain Eukaryota; kingdom Metazoa; phylum Arthropoda; class Malacostraca; order Amphipoda; family Hyalidae; genus Parhyale; species Parhyale hawaiensis. Next base: position 17,259,378 of record LQNS02015105.1, read on the forward strand.
TGAGCAGTTTGTTGCGGGTCCCACCCCTTTGATGGGAGGTGTTCTTGACCTGCTGATGACTGATGTTCTTGATTTGGTTGGAGTGTCAGTGGTGTCTCCCAGTGGTTCCTCGGACCATGGTGCCCTCTCTGCGAAGCAGCAAGTTCGTCAGCGGGCCCCCAGAGTCACTGTTAGGCGTGATATGTTTTTGAAGTCCAGAGTGAATTGGAATGCCGTCTCTGGTGCTATCTTTTCGCTACCTTGGGGTGTTGTGGAGGTTTCAGAATCCATTCAGCATCATTTGGAAGTGATTGATTCCTGGTGTTCTAGGTGGGGGATGAATCTATATGCGGGCAAGACTAAGACCATGCTCGTGTCCAGGTCACTTACAGCGAGACTTCCTTTTCCTGCACTCATACTGGATGGTGTGTCACTTCCTGTGGTTGATGACTTGGTAATCTTGGGTGTCAATTTTGATTCAAAGTTGACGTTTGAGTCCCACATTTGTTCGGTTGCCTCACGTGCATCGCAGAAAATATTGGTCTCATGAGGCGAACTTGGAGGGTGTTTAGCTCGGTAGAATTGACATGTCGCTGCTTTAATTGCGATGTCCTCCCTCTTCTGGAATACTGCTCCGTATTCTGAGGTTCTGCTGCCGATTGTCATCTGCGTTTGCTTGACAAAGTGGTTCGTCGATGTGCGTTCATGTTGGATGGTGTTGTGCCTTGTGATCTGACGCATTGTCGCAGAGTTGGTGGGGGTCTGCTTTTTGTATAAAATTTGTAAATGCCCTAGTCATTCACTGTCTGATTTTCTTCCAGAGCCATTTGTTCGGGTGAGGTGTACTGGGCGTATTTGTGCTCTTCATGAGTTTGCGTTGCAACCGTTACGATGCCGTATGGGCCAGTATTCTCGTTCCTTTTTTCATCGTGTGTCGATGTTTGGAATGGTCTTGATGGCTCTGTCTTTACTGATACGAGTATTAGCAGCTTTAAACGATCTGTGCACAGAGCTATTCTGTGATCTCGGATCTTCTTTTTCTTTTTTCTTCTTCACTCGCTGGGCTGGTTGCGTGGGTGTTTGTTAACCTCATGCAGTCTCTCCGTTCCTACGTCGCCAGTCTGGTGTGATTTAATAATAACATTCGTGGTCGACTGCAGCCGCACTTACTCCTCTGGGGCCAGTGGGGCTTACATCAGCAGCACAAACCAGTGCATGCGGGTTTCCAGTTGAGGGTGCGGTCAAAGTTTACTTTACCTTTTACCGTCACCGTATAATTTTCGGCGCTCCACAAACTAAGATATTAATTTAGCGCTTTGGGTAGACAAAGATTGTGTTAGGGCAATCTGCCTCGTCTTCGGTTTTCTTATTTTGAAAGAAATACTTAATAAGATTAGTTGGAGCTTCTCAGTAACTTTAAACTTAAGCTTTCGCTTCACCACTTTGGAATTTAATTTCCAACTTTAGTCGCAAAACGAGTAGGCTGGAGACGGCTGAGAATGCAGGCTGCTAAGCAGGCCCGTACACGCTTGTAGTGCATACAGTATACATAAAATATGCAATATGCATACCCCCTTTCCCTCAGCTCTTCGTTCCACTCCCTTATAATTATGGGTTTATCCAAAAGGGAAATGAAGCGTGAGCTCTGTGTTTCAGACTCAATTAACATAAAACGCTCGGAACGAATCTGAAGCGAAGAAAGTTATTCATCAGAAAATATACATTGTTTATCTGTCTACGTTTTTCACTTTCACAGTCTGTACCGAAGAAACAGCAGCTCGAGTGGTAAACGGAACGTCCTTGTACCGGAGCGGCGTGAACCACAGACTCGGATACTCTTACGTTCTGACCTGTTACCCACCACTGGAGATGGGCTTTCAGGTCACTGTACTCATGGTGTCGTGCAAGGAGAGAGGATGGACGGAAACACGCACAATGAACTGTTCTCAAGGTAACTTCTTAGTCGCCATAGCCGCGGCGCCGCTCCTCATTTCTTTTCCATTATTGTGTATTACTCATCTGTTGTGAATGTGTTTTGGAAGTTCTTATGGGTTTTTCATTTAAATTGGATTCCGAGCTCTAGGATCATACATTGCAGTCCAACTTCAGGGGAATAAGATTTCGAAAACTCAGGAATAGAGTCGTATTAATGGACAGAAAGATCGAGGCTCTAACACAAATAAATACGTTAGAAGACTACTTAAACTCTTTCATTATCAATACATGTACCTAGGAGTCATCGTAAGGTCTTAGAAGTACATATTTATTTTTAAGTACTAACGAATGTTATTATTAGCTTCTTCAACTATCATTCTGCTGATGGTATCCTTAGATTTTCAAAAGCAGGAGTTTTTCGCAAGAACTTGAGTTTAACTCCCAGATCTCTAAGGATAGAAAAAGGGAAGGGAGCATAAGCTAACTTAATCCTTTAATAATTTGCAAACAGTTACTGTACACTGGCTATGACACACTCCCTTTCTACACTCTGTTAACATAAAAAACTTACGTAGAGTACTTAGTAAAGTGCAAACTGTTGACTCCTCTCGAGCTTATGCAGTTGAAAGTGGGTTAGTAATACAGTCAGACCTTTTCCTTCAAACCAAAAAACCTAGTATCGTCTAGCTCTACAAAAGCTAGGGAAAACCTGTAGTCTATATAGAGTCTTTGGCCTCATGGTAATGCTGGAAAAAAAGTTCGAAGATTCTATTATTCTTCACTGCTTCTGCTGACAGTCTTCAGTAACAACTGTGCAAAAAATTTTTTCAGTCTTTCTTTTCATCCATTTTGCCACTAAGTACATCTGCTCGAAATTAATGATATACACAATTCAGTTACTGGAACGAAATTGTGTGTAGGTATGCCGTTAATCATGAAACTCAAAGGAACACTTTGCATCGTCGATACTACAATTTGATGCCGTTCATATCCAAAATTTATTGTAAGCAATTGCTAGAATACTTATAACCCTTCTCAAACCAGGCTGTATTGTTTTGCTACAGGGCTTCTTTGTTTTGTTGTACTTCTAAGAACAAAAAAAAAAAAAAATTCTACGAAGACAGCACAACCTGGTACTGACAGTGTCATTTAAACAGTTTAGTTGCTGCTGAACTTGATCTTTATCAGCTCTCAACTAAGGCCGTCCTCTAATCTATCTTTACATTTTGTCAGTTAACCCCTCACCAAATAAACATTTTCATCGATAGCCCACTTGCGTGTCTGTAAAAGCTGCTCTTGCAAGCGCTCAAAATTCACGAAGGTTGCTTCAGTTGGACGCTTGATATTTTTGAAGAAATAACATGAAAGATTCTTTACATATGAAGGCGTTAAGGCAGCCATTACTTGGAAACAGAATTTCACGACGATTGCAAGTAAAGCGATAATATGTAGTTTCATTAGATTCTGATCGAAAAAACAAATACTGATCTTATATACTACTGAGAGGAGGAAGAAGTGTTTGTCCTGGCACTATCATTGGGTAATTATTTTTAGAAAGTAATATTTTACTAATAATGATATATGGACTAAAAATAATAGAAATAGCTATTGGATCTGCCCGTCTGATTAAGGTGCAATTTTGGTACTTTGATCTGAAAACAGTAGGTAACAATTAAAATCTTTGATTGCTGTGCCTTTCGATGAATTTATTGCGTGAACAATTGATGACCCAAATAAACTTTAATTATCGTGTTCTCAAAGGTTGCTAGAAGATGTTAATGGGCAATTATAAAAGTCAGTTCCACTTCAGAAAAATACCGGTAAGGTGAAAAAAAAAAAATAGTATCGGTTGAAGTGTCCCGTTGCTATTGCCCTTATCCGTCTTAATACTGACAGCTATAATAGACTATGAGTTTTTCACATTGTTCTTCAGCGTGCAGAACAAATCCAGACCGGCCGGCTTCCGATGCAAGGATGGTGAGGGACCCATACAACGTCCGCAGCGAAGGAAGCATTTTGACCTACAACTGTACGCCCGGCAACTATTTCAGCGTTGATTCGGTGAGTGGCGCCGTTGTGCAAAGAGTCACCAAAGTTTCTCTTGTCTATAAATTTTTAAAGTAAACTAACAGAAAAATTATATTAATGTTTTTTTTTTGTGCATCATTAGTTGTGCTACAGTTGGACAGATGACTGCGTCCTGTTGAAAAGGGTGTTCTGTAGTTAAGCTTCAATTGTAAAACTAAAATTAATCAATAAAATCGAAATAATAATCTATTTCTGCAACAGTTGGAGGTATTCTTGTTCTGAATACTTGTACGACTGGTACAACATTATGCATGTACATACATAGTAGAACATAGAGGGAAATCAGGCAGTGCTTCCCAAGTTGCATATGGCAGGACATTGAAACTCTTAGACAGGAGACAGTCAAATCAATCGTTCTAGAGCAGGGGTTCCCTGTGGGTGCTCGCACCCCCTAGGGGTGCAAAACCGTAGATTGTTTCCACGTCATTCGAAATTGAACTTGAATTTGTGGCGCAGGTTGATAGAATTTAATTTTTTGTCATCGTTTAGGTCACTGATTTTGTAGGGGTGCGAGCACACAGCAGAAGTTTTCTTAGGGGTGCCAGGCATAGATAAGGTGGGGAACCATTGTTCTAGACCAAATGATTATAGGAAGATCGTGCGGAGGCTAATATTAAGCAATATAGAAAAACCGAATTTTGCTTTATACATATAAAACGGAGCTTCGAGTGTCGCTCAAGCGTACTCGGGTGGCTTGTAACAGATGCCGCAGGATTTCGGAGAGGTGGACCTGACATTCCTGTATCGAGTTAAGGATAAATTAGGTCGAACGGGCCAGAGTTAGCTCAACTTTGACGAAATATCAGTGACACGTGCACGTAATGTACGTCAAAACTTTACGGATCGAGCAAAGTTCGTCATACCTGTAGGGGGAGAGGTGACGGGAACAAGTTTGTAACACATGGAGGCAAAAATTGGTATGCTAATGCGCTACTCTATCCCCGAGGAAAGTGTTGCCCAAAATCAGAGCTCGTTCCCTTACATCAAAGTAAAGTGCAAGCTCCGGCGTTCTCGTCCAACACAAAAGTGTAATATTTGTGGTTGCAGGACAACGCTTTCTCAACTCACAACCAATAGGTAGACAATACGGTTTTCTTAAAGGAATAAGATTGTTCAAAATGTTTATGAAGCACACCAATATATAGCTTGTTCTTGTGGGGTTAGATCTCAAGGGAGGGGCTTGTTCTATTACCTTAATTGTGTTATTTTATTTATTGCACTCGTACAATAGAAAGAACTGTTAATTGTAGCGGAATTACACAGCCCGTGTAAAATAGGGTCGTTTGTCCCCCTGATCGGACTAACGCGAATTACCTTTTCCTTTTTTTAAGCTTTCAAAATCCAGCAAACTATATGCTGTAATGCATACTTCCATGCACCTCTGGTAGCAGATAGGGATAACAATTTCAGTTTTAACGAAGTATTTTACGAGTGACTAACAAATACTGTAATCTCATTCACATTAATATGCCAGAAAATCTTTGAATAACTAAACAACAGTTGCTCATGGACAGGGCGATAATCTCTTGACCACGGCTAAGGTGACCTGCATAAGTCCTGGCATTTGGGTAAAGGATCCTAAGGATTTCATCCCGCGCTGTCGTCATGGTAAGTTTCAGTTTGCGTTATAACTCCTATACTCGGTAACTTGATTATTAAGAATCACAATTTGGGTAAACGATCCAAAAGATTTTATCCCGTGCTGTTCAATTTATGTTCCAAATCGTGCTATAAGTGCCGATAATTGAGGAATTTTCGTCGTTGTTTGACTACCATCTTACCTTTGGAGCCTTGACTCTGTTTTACCGAAACAAATCGCATTGCTGTCATTTACTCTCCGTGCATATGGGCAAGTTAAATCAATGTGAACAAAACTCACGGGAGACTTCTTTTTTTTTTTTAACTTGAACGCGAGGAAGTTTGCGTCCAGGGAACGGCAACTTTTAACCGAGCCACCTAACTTGGCCGCATTAGGAGGCATGGTGTTAATGAAAAGTATCCTATTAAGTGCAATATTTGTTCCAATTTCGGTAGTACAAATGACGTACAATACCTCAGATGTTGAGTCAGTTTTAGTTCGTACTGAAACACTTAAGTATGATAATTGTCACTCTGCAGTTTTTTTGCATGTATGAAAGTTCATTTTACATTTACATCACGTTTATGGTGCATTTTAGATCCATTTACAAAAGTTTGGTTAAAGAATTTACGTACCGGCCGGCTGCTGGGAATGCTAGCGATGTACTCATATATAACTACTTAGTTTATACAACGCATCTGATAATGTCTGTTAATATACTATGCTCTTCAGCCTGTTGCTGGGGAGGCGTCAAGGTTGGCAACGCCACCACAAACTACAACACAACCAAGGGCTTGGCCAATGGCTACTCGGCAAATTCAGTAATCACTGCGGTGTGCAAAGCTGGCTACGCCTGGGCTGCTAACAAAACCACCCAGCAGTTCATATGCACCAACACAGGATGGGATAATTCGTCGTTAGAGCACTGCCAAAAAAGTAGGTCAACATCAGCAAAGGATAGGACAGTTTATTGCTGCAGAACTGCCCAAAGGGTAGGTTGGCACCAGCAGAAGATAGGAGAACTTATCGCTAGAGCACTGTCGAAAAGGTAGGTTGATACCAGAAGAGGATGGGATAGTTCATCGCTACAGTACTGCCAGAACGGTACAATGGGTCTAGCTCGGGGTGAGTGAATTTATCTCCACAATAGCGCCGAAACAGTAGGTTGGCTCTTGCAAGATGGAATAATTCATCAATGTAGTATTGCCAGCAAGTAGGTTGGTAGGTTGGAGCACTGCTTTATGTTAGTATGTATAAAGGAGTGACCAGTTTCAAGTGTTTACAATGAGAATGTGAAACTGTAAAAAGTCTTAATTGAATTGGATTGACTTGATCTATGTAAAGCGTAAAACACCTGCTTTCAAGCAACAATGGTAGTTAAATTACTGTAGTATTGAAACCTTTCAATTTTGTTTCCAAATCATAACGTTAGTACCTTACGATATCGAAGACCGTTTGTTTTTGATTACGAAGGATAAGAAAAATTAAATTTCTTAATTTCAATATGGAAAAGCACCTTATTCCTTTTGCAAAGAAAAATGGTTTAAAAATGATAACATTGGGCCATGCTACTTGTCCGTGGGGTCCCGGTCTTGAAGTTTCAATAATAATAATTAAGAACTACCTAATTTTGTGTGCAATGTGTCTCATTGGTACTGATGGCCTCTGAGCAGCCTGCCCTTACTCCGACCTACCAGCCGTTGGACAGAACATGGAGCGCGTGGGAGTAGTTTCCAATTTAGAAGGTTCTTCAGTCACGTACAACTGCAGTCCCAGCCACTATTTCATCATTGAAGCAGCAGATGTAAGTTACGTTTCTACAAACCCATGCTTTTAATGACTAGGTTGTATCGTCTCTCCCTGCCCTCAAGGTTTTTGGGAGAGAGACTCGTGCTGCCTGCGGAGCGCACTCTTTCACTTTGGAGGCTGTCAGATGTCGAACTAATCAGTTTTGTCGGTGCTTCGTGCCCTGGTCGGCTAAGATTTGGAATTTGTTGCCGGCATCGGTTTTGGTGGTATTGGCTTGCAGGCGTTTAAGTCAGCTGTTAATGGTTTTTGATGGATTTCCTTTAGCAGCGTTTTGGGCTTCCCGGTGTTGCAAGATGCTTCATTTGGGTTGTATTACCTGTCCATGGGAGCTCAAGCGTGAAGTTTTAATAATAATAATCTATGCTATAATAAGAGAGCTGTCTGTCAGTCCGTCCGTCCGTCTGTCCGAAGCCTTATTTTCCCCTATCTAATACTGAAGAAAAAAATTCCAAGGCACCTAATTTTTTTTTTGCCAAGCCGTATCCAGGATACGTGCCCGGGAATTCCCGCGGCTGTGAAGGCCTGGTCACGGGCCTATGTGAACTTGGTTGCTTCTGTGCACTTAATTGGTGAACTTCGTGGATTTTGTGGACAT
>LQNS02015105.1:17267493-17286148 GCA_001587735.2 Parhyale hawaiensis
GGTGAACTTCGTGGATTTTGTGGACATGGGGAAATTTGGAGTATTCTGAACTTTTTCGATAGGATGGTAAGATATTTTGAAATACATACTTTCATGACTTATTCAACAGAAGGGTGGCGTTTGGTGCACTAGTAATAATAATATCTAAGCATCAGAAATATAAGCCAGTGGCCAGTTTGAATGATAACTGCTGTTATTCCGGCAATTTCACTTGAGCCCTATAACGATGCACAACATTTTTGCCAAAGCTTTTTTTTGCCATAATAGTTTGGCTAAAAAGATCGCTTAGTATAAATATCGATAATGGATCTATTCAAAATCCACGTGACCTCGCCGTATAACCTGCTTTCTTTCTAGCCTTGACGAGACAAATGTCTTATATGACATCGAATAAAAAACACGATGTTTCAAGTTACTATTTAAGTGTATTTTCAGCTTAATGTCGACAAGATCCAAACAGTATTAAGGCACCTTAACAGATTACACGAAGGACGACTAGAGTTTACCCATGTAGATATGGAATTAATATCAGTTTGACCAGCAGCACGTCTCATACACATTTAAATTAAGGTGTTTTGTAACTGCTAGAGAATCGACTTGGGCCCTACAGTGCTGAAATAATAGGGTTGCATTCAGAATTGAATTCACTATGATGATCGCAGATCCGCTCAGAATGCTGCCTTTTTTCGTCGGCGTCAGTTCGTCCGCATTTCTAGAGTTCATGAAGAGCACTTGGGCCGACCGTTAGAAATTTGTCTTCGTTTATATCTTTTCAAGAATTCATTAAATCCTGCTTATCAATATGAAAAATTGCGATTACTACATATTGGACAAGGGAAGATTCTACAGGCATAAGATCATATACGTATGAGGTAGTTCACTGCAATGGTGTTAGCTTCATCGTTATCATAATTGATTCAAAAATAAAGTAAAGTAGAGAAGGAGATGCCTAAGGCTTCTATAACATATTCACTACAATATTTTTTAGGCGTTGTTTATCACAATCGGCCGAGTACTGTCGATGAAGGAAAACTACCATTATTTTATTACTCAAAAGTCATGCAATAGTTCAATAGTCCGTTCATTGTCCAAATATTTTGTTGAGTCATAGTAAACACAACTGTGTGTTTACAACAGATTTACTTATACTGTATAATAGACGTCAAGCCAGCTTACGGAGCAAGTAACACTTGCAAAGTATTAAAGTTTCTAATGTCTCTTCAAATTTGGATTTGATTACACTCTGAGAGCTTTCGTGCTGTTTAAACGGACGCATCATTGGCACTCAGAGCTCTGAAACCTCGACAATTTTGCTTCGGGTTGGCCCGGCTGCTATTAATTTCTGTAATGTAATTTAAATGGAGCCTTTGTTGTTAAACTGAGCGTTGTGTTCCGACAGGGCTCGGCGTCGCTGGCGTCGGAACTCCAGGTCACGTGCGACGCTGTCAACTCGTGGCAAACCATCGCTGGCGTCAACAGTTTCACCTGTCGTACTCGTAGGTTCCGAAATATTCCTTATGTTGCCTGCTGTAATAAAAGATAGGATGTGCAACTGATACGTATAGGTAGGAGTGCTAGGTGCTTCAGAAAAATGTTTTAGGGGCTCGGTCAAGGTTGTGTCTATTTAATATAGCTAGTAGGGTTATAGAGATTGAGTCGGTAGCAGTCGAACTTTTTGGTCTTTAAGAGCCGAAATTTGGCTAAATCCAGTTGCCGGAGTCGGGGAAAATGGGCCTATTTTGCTAAGGAAAAGTGTCACAGTCCAAAGAGACGGAATCAGAAATTGCCTGATTCCAGGAGTCGGTATCGGTCTCGGTTCATCCGTCTCGGCAGCTCTAGTGTCTTTGGACCAAGGAGTCGCTGTCGGGCTTGGTCCACCCGACCCGGCAGCTCTAGTGTCTTTGGACCCAGGAGTCGCTATCGGGCTTGGTCTACCCGATCCGGCAGCTCTAGTGTCTTTGGACCCAGGAGTCGCTGTCGGGCTTGGTCCACCCGACTCCGCAGCTCTAGTTGTCTTTGGACCCAGAGTCGCTGTCGGGCTTGATCCACCCGACTGGCAGCACTTGTGAGTGTGGCCCCAACGCTCGATGTCGAACTTGGTCCACACGACCCGGCAGCTGTGGTGTCTATTGGATCTCAGTGCAATGTTTGTTATTTTCTTTTCATGTATGGGCTCGTTCTATCGTGACGGCTCTGGTATGACGTAAGAATTCTAGCATTTGCTGTTGGCTGTCTTTCTAATGCGTCTCAAGTAGTGCTCATGCTGTGCCTGCATATCCCTGATGAGTGTTTTCATGTTCATCGGTAAGATCAATAGTGTATAAAGCCGCAAATCCTTCGTTTTTAAGGGTAACCTACCCTCGCGGCTCCCCTCGCACGTGAGCTTCCGGTTTATAACGGCCAATGCACTACCGGTGTAGAGGGGATCTGGGGAGGGGCGCAAACCGGAAGTGGGTGGGGCCTGGGAAACCGGAAGGGGCGATCGGTGACCCGACGGCGCGAGGGGAACCTACCCTCAAAAACGAAGGATTCGCGGCTTTATAGGCCACTAAGATCTGTCAAGCGAACGCACTGAAAACGATATCATGATATTAGTTTGTTCTACCTGTCATTTAAAAGAACGAATGAAATAGTGATGGGTCGGATGTATTTTTTGGACATCCGCGGATGCAGTTCACTGATCGTTCTGACATCCGTGGATGCAATTGCTGATGTTACCATCTCGACATCCGCAGATGTAGAAGCGGGTGTTTAAAAGAGGTGCAGATGCGGGTATTCGCCCCACCACAAACACACACACACACCCTATCACGACGGCAGTTGGTATAACACTCGGGAAGGACACTTAAGTCCTGCTTTTGTTGACAGAGGCAGCGCTTGCACACATTACAATCCAAATGAGAATTTGCGGTTTTCAGCACAATGAATGAAATCAGTGTACAGTGATAAACCTGCGCATCCGCGCCGCCTTTGCTGCGGATCTTTAGCGGATCTTACAATTCTGATATTACCATCTTAGCAGCTGCGGATGCAGATGCGGATGTCAAAAAAGGTTCGGACGTTCCGCAAATGCGGATATTCGTCCCATCACTGGAATGAAAACGATTGATTGCATGACATGAGTTTCTTACGTGTCATCTAATAAAAGCAATTAAAGAGATTTCATGATATGATGCTCTCTAAGTGCCATTTATATAAAAAATAATGCATACTGACAATATTGTAATATCTTAACATAACAGTTGTGCATTGACATTACAGNTACGTGTCATCTAATAAAAGTAATTAAAGAGATTTCATGATATGATGCTCTCTAAGTGCCATTTATATAAAAAATAATGCATACTGACAATATTGTAATATCTTAACATAACAGTTGTGCATTGACATTACAGTGTGCGGCACTCCGCCCCCCGAACCGGGCCCCTTCATGTCGTACAACCCACGCAGCACCTACGGAGTTGGAGAGTACGTGAACTACACCTGTGACCCAGGCTACATAATGAACGTCACGCAGGTATAGTCATAGTACCAATGATATTATTCTGATTCCTATAGTGTAGGTATATCTACGGTTCAACTACGGTAACGTAGTTCAACCATGAGTACATCCATTGAGAGAGTGTACTGCCCCTGTATAGTACGTGGCAGTTTTGACAGCATGTGTTAGGTTAGGCTAGTTTAAAATAGGTTAGATTAGCTAGGACTAGGTTAGGTTAGAAAAGAATAGGTTGGGGTACGTTTGGTTCAGCTAGAATGGGCACACATAATATGCGTGAATCACAGGCAGGCTACCCACTATCTCGGCACCGATTTTTCAGCACAAAAGAAGAATTTTCACAATTTCTGAAAAAGGCGAAGGCTTGAGTTTATTAAGCTCGTGTGCCGTGGAGTATAGAAGTGTTGAGGCGTTCGGTTAGTTCGTGATTTGCTCAACAAGATAATTTGAGGAGCAGGTATTGTGCAGACGCATATTAAAACAAAAACGTTACACCCTGTTGACTTTCCAGCAGAGTAGAGGGTCAGTTGCACAAATTAATCGTAATCAGTTATCATTTAAAATAACATCACAGCGTTAGTTTCAAGTAGAGAGGGTCAGTTGTGAAACATCGTAATCAGTCATCAGTAAAATAACACCACTGTCTTCAAAGAAGAGGGTCAACAATTGCTCAGCGTTTAGTTACTTTCATGACATCTCACTCATTTATTCGCAATTGACGAGCTTAAGCTGCTAACATAAAATTAGCTACTTGAAGCTATTCTCGATCGCCGCCAGTCTACAGAGCTAAGCTAATCTCATCAGCTTAAACCTATTCGGTACATTAGTTATGAACGTCATATTTATTGCAAGTTTCAGGCGTTGAACCTAAACCGATACTGATTTCTCGTTAGGCAAACTGAAACTCAATCTTGTGGAACAAGATTGAATCTTATTCCGTGTCAGCAGAACTATCTTGACTGACTATGTCACCATTGATTACAACACAAAATTTTAAGTATATATCATTTATCGCGTATGTTCTGCGGGAAAAAACAAATGTGTCATTATTATTATTATTGTTCAATGAATTCGATATGATGAAACACGTTAGAGCCAGTCAAGTGTCCGCATGTTTTGTTTAGGCCTTTTAAACAGGGCTAAAGTGTACAGCTCTCTAGGTTATTTTAGGTTGGAAACTAATTTTTTCCGGTCTTAGCATTCCAAAGTGTTGAGAAAAACGGCAAAAACTTAAGTTTCCAACCTAAAAATTTACTTCGGCCTTGAAAAGCTGTCTTTAGCTTCACTAGGGACACGTGCTAAATGAATTGGACTCGCGGCAAGCATTTTGACAAATCTTTTGAATGCCCTGATGCTGTGTTTACAAAGAAGCGGCAAAACGAGCGAACATTGTGAGAAAAGAATCCGAGAGTGTAACCGCTTGCAGGGGAGTGTAAGGGCCGAAACATACCAAAAGCATTTCAGCGAGAAGCTCGGAATGCATTGGAGCGCGCACACCGAACAGCGGTAGTTGAGAAGGCCGCTGCCGCTGTACGGTGTGTGCGCTCCAATGCATTCCGTGCTTCTCGAAAACTGCCAGTCTGCCTGCCTGCCAGCTTCTCGCTGAACTGCTTTTGGTGCGTTTTGGCCTTTAGCTTTGCGCCAGCAAAACACCAAAATATAATTAAACCAGAAATAAACTTTTAGAAGAATACGTCAGTGCAGCAGAGAATGGCGATAATGGTCAGAGGTGCAACAGAAGTAGGTTGACTTAATCTCAGTAGGATATTTGGATTAGGCTTCTGCTCTAACACTGCATAACTGATACTACTATTAAACTGTTCCTGGATTGCCTGAACTCGTTCAACAGTTGAAAAAGCGCTAGCAGACCATAGGTCAGGTGTCATCGATTGGCGCGGTAAAGTCGAGCGAATCTAAACCGTTTAGCTTTTGATTTAACTTGTCCAGGCCGTTATTCAAGATTGTTGGCTACAGGTAACCAGCGTTAAGCTCGAATCGAGCCACCCGGAGACAGCTGAAAACAGAGTCAAGCTCGATATAATAGAATTTCTTAATCTGAAAGTTGAAGCGATTATGCGATATTATCCTGTACCGCTTGCTAAAATTATACTCGCAGACGTCGGATACGTGCATGTGATTTTCCTAAGTGTTGTGACCGTTCCAAGCCCAATGGGGCTGTTGCTAACACCTCCAGCCCCATTCGAACCGCAAATCCTGACAAGTCCGGCCTAGTGGAGTTAGGTGAACTTAGGTGATAACACCGTGATATTAAACCTTTCTCTCTTAGCGTGGCCTATGTACAGCCTTACAGATTATGCTATTCCTGTGAGACAGATTAATTTCTGAAAGGAAGGATTCTTCTCCAGCGAAAAGCTAGAGATTCTGTGCTTTCTTCTGCATTGCAACAAGCATGCGTTGTTGTTCGGTGTTTTGCATAATGATGCTGTATAAAACACTGTTTATAATGTAATTACGCTAACAGTTCGAGTTCATATTTCGTCTTACAGTGTGTCTGGTATTAGTATGAATGGTTGTTTAGAACCTGTACTACATTTGCCATTATGTCACTGCAAGAGATAGTTCCAGTGCGACACGTAATGCCTATATATATACATAATAAAATCTGCATATATTTCTGCAAATTTACATATATTGAGAGGGTTACTTTCTCTGGTCGAAGATTTGTTCTAATTTTCACCCGCCCCATCAATACATCAAGTTAAGAAGAATTTCATAAAAATTCTATTCACATGAAAGTTGATGCAGAATGGAGGAATAAATGATTAACTGAGGACTGTTACCTGCAGCCTGCGGCGGTGACTGCGACGCGAGTTACGTGCCTGGCAGGAGGCCAGTGGGAGCTGCAGCACAGTGGCGCCGCTCTCCGATGCTTCCATCGTAAGCACGACTTATTCTAAACCAATTGCTTCGGATGAGTTCGATTGGCCGAGGAAATTTAAACGTATTCTCAACTTAGAATAGGGCGCTTGATTCAGTTAATTCGTATCAGTTACCCCTGTGACATCCACAAACGCAATCATGCCCCGTAAAAGGGAAGTTTCAGCGTTTCCAACTCACTTAGGTTTTTTTATTGCAACACGATTCGAGGTGACAAAGCCAGCGTTCCTGTCCTAAGCTCCAGACAATTCTACCCTAGAATTCTCTTTTCGCGGGCCAGTCGACGGTGCCGCCTATAGTATCCATGCATCATACGCTTAACGGCCCAGTCCTAGGTTATTCTTGAAGCTGTTGTCTACCACTTAGAGGCTATATTCCTTCCAAACTGAAATAAGTAAAAATATGTATATGTTTCTTCGGAGAGTTCACTGTCGATTGCACAGATCCATAATACCAGCAGTAGAACATGAATACTTCAGCGCTTCCTCCCTGTCCAATAATAGCTGGGAGTGTTTTTTATTATTAACAAAATTGTCAGATAAGTAGAAAATGAAAAAAAAAACTGTGTTACTTCATTGAGTTAATAGAAATATTTTACTCACATAAATCCCAATTAACAATCTTCGACAGAGCCATTAGTTCTGTAGTATTGCTAATAGCTGTCACGATATCTTCGTCACGTGCATTAACAGTTGTAGCCTATATATAATAGTCAACTTCTGATATCTGTTCATTTCAAAGCCGCAGAGGCATAAAAAAAACCATAATACGAGCTTATGACTAACAACAGGTGGCAGATGTTCCAGACTTGAAACTGTGGTCGAACTATGGTAGATATCTACATACTGTACGTACCCAGAGCTGGGCATTGTCTAGGTACTTTGTATCTAGATACTGTATCTAGACACATTTTATGTATCTAAATGCAGTATCTAGATACTTTTTAATTGTGGTATCTAAGTGCAATATCTAGATACATTTTACATGTATCTAGATTATTTTTAATTGTGGTATCTAAGTGCAATATCTAGATACATTTTACATGTATCTAGATACTTTTGTAGATACCTTGAAATAATAGCTATATTCGATCAAAATTTGAAATATGTCAGCTTAACGCAATGTCTTTTTTTTTAATATAACAGATGTTTCAGGTTCAAAATAATTGACACTGTGTATTATTTTTGTATTATCAAGGTGTGTGTATACTGTCAAATTCTGCTTTGAATTCTTCCTACATATATTTATTGTTAGAACTTTGTATTCAAATGATATTTTCATGCTAATTTTGATATTGTTCCCTTTTAGATAATTGTTGCAGTATATTTTCATGGAAATAAGAGTTTATTGTGATGATGAACGTCAAAGACCACAGTGAAGACCTCAGAAAATTTTAGATGCATTTTAAGGATGTATCTAGTATCTCGATACATTTTAGAGTATCTGTGCCCAGCTCTGGTACTCCAATAACGAAGAATTATAGCTCAGTACTCGAGGCGACTTGTGACTCTGTGGGAGGAGTAACAAATACCAAATAAGGCCACAAACATTTAGCCGTTTTTACTAATATAACTGGGTTGTACGTGGTCGTAGGTCTGTGTGGAAAATATAAATGTTTTCAGAGTTACTGAGTCTCCCAGTTTGCGCAGAGCTTTATCTTGTTCTAATTATTTTTTTTTATTTTTTAATTTTCATTAAATTACAGAGTCCCCAAGGTTCTTTTATATATTTATCACTAATTGTATATAGTTCTAATAAACTTGTACTGTGTATAGATAACTTATGTTTGTGCTGAATGTTACCAGTTACAAGTCTTTGTAAAGTTCTTACTTTTTCCATTTTAGATGTTCCCATGTCCTCATGCAGGCGCTCATGACTGGAGAGAAAAATCGACTACTGACGAAACCAAAATCACGTAACACGTTTGATCACAATTCTAGGGTAATGTCTCAATTGCCGAATGCCCATCTATTACCGAATATAGGTAGGAATCTTATTGCGTTCGGTAATAGAAACGCATTCGGTAATTGAGACATTACCCTAACTCAGAAACTTTGTTATGAAACATATGTGGTTTTATATTAAGTTATTCTTCCATTTTATTTAATTGCATTTCATACCTGTTGTGTGTGTGTATGCCCATCTTGCATGCAAAGAGACATTTGTTGTATACAACAGTATCCGCTAAAAACTTCTATAAAAAATGACTGAGGATATAACAGAAAGCGCTAATTTATGGGCTACCCTTACATTACTACAAATTTAACCGAGGTCCAAAGCAGTATATGTGATAACAAAAGAGTGAAAGGACTTTGCAGTGATCGCAGTGACAATCCTTCATAGATCACACTCATAGTCATGATCTCCATGTGGTATTTCAATTTGATTTCAAAGATCAAAATGAGCTGACCCAGTTTATTCAAATTCGACAAAGTGCTAGGTAATTTCAAACTAGCCTAATGATTTCTGGGTCTAATGCTGCCCATACAGCTATGTTAGGGAATAAAGTGAGTGAAGTCTGTTAACTAAAGCTTTAAAAAAATACGCTTCCAAGACTAAAAGAAATAACAGTATAGTTTTGCTATAATATCATTTTACGCTTTGTCGAAGATTCTAGGAATACTGTACATATCATAACATATGGCCTCATATGGGAAGCCATTGAGGCACCTCTACTTACAGTGCTACTGCGTATTCTTCTGTTGTTCAAGAGTCAGGACTGTCTTCAGGTTTACACACGAAGAAAACTGTGGTCCTTAAAAAATTTGATTGTGCAATTGCTTGCTATTGTGGCTGTGGCCTGTTGGTCTGATTGGGTATTGCCATCAGAAATATAGAAACGACGGTCATTATTATAGTTCTAAGATGATTCCTTTTCAACAGGGTGCTCTACATACCCGCCTTCCGTGGGTAACGCAACAACCGACTACAACCCAGCAACAAACTACACAGAGAACGGCTGGACGCTCACCGCCACTTGCTGGGCAGGTTACGAGTTTCGGCTTGGCGAATCCACCCAAACTGTGCCGTGCGGAGCTGCCGGCTGGATCATGACTGGCATCCTACCGTGCTATAGAGGTTTGTTGTTAGTGATGCTGGGCGTGTTCGATTGGCCACCAGAGGAATTAGGACTTTACCACCTGACTTATCCGGCTTTAGATTGGTGCACCGGCTTCGATACGTTGAACTGAATTTCAGGTGTTGATCTTCCCTCGTTTATCCTCGGGACTTGCAGAAACTCAATGGTGCTACGTAACTAGCGTCTTAAGCTCGTTCGGGCTGCTTCTAACCCTTGTAAAACAATTCAAGGTGGCAAAGTTAACGTTCATGTCTGAAGTTCGGAACTGGTCTGGTCAAATTTCGAAATTTTAGTATTACCAGTCGGTCGGAACCGTCGAGATAAATACCACTTCTCCAGGGTCTCGATCAAGGGGACCCTCTGTATAGAGTAGAGCAAGGCTTTGGTAAAGCTGCGGCGGTAGCCGCAGCTTTATAAGATCTCTCTCCTTTTTACGTATATAGTGAGAAATATCAAGATCCATTTGTACTCAAAAAGTATCTAAAGTAATAATTTTCGCGTGCACTCTCAGTACGGCAGCCAAGAATTTTTCAGCACAGCGTGTCTCAACTTCTGTTTGTTTAGTCACAGTTTCTTTTAGTGTCCCATAAAAGGCTATAATAAATATATTCTCTAATGTGTCTTATGTTAGTTTGTCTCTCTCATTCATACATTTAAAACCATATTACATCGGCTACTAGCAATCAAAATAATTTTAAGATTTTACAGCTGCATAGTTATAATCTATTAGCTATCGAAGTATAAAGAGACCTCTTGTTTTGCATATCTTTAGGCTAATTGTTGCAATGTATGCTGCACTTCATTTCAGTGTTTGGGGTCTCAAGTTTCTCATATCGTTGAGCTCAGTATTGTAGTTTTTTATCAGCTTGTACAGCACCTCTGCAGCCTGCTGGATCCCACATGACAACCCCTACAGAGCTGGACAACACCGTCAACTCTACCCTAACGTACAAGTGCGACGCAGACTACTACCTTCCTACCACTCAGGTTTGGTACACCCATTTCTTCTTTGCTCTTAATCTTTAGCTTGCTGAACCTCGGGTACAGCAGGACATTCTGGACATTCTTTATTGATAAAGGAATGTTCTTTTGCTGGGTATTCATAAATTTACCGATCTACATGTACTAACTCCAGAATGAGAATATTATTCAATATTTTGGACCACTTACGGTATAGGTGCCTTTATACGAGTTTCAGAATAAGTGCTCTGCCTTCGATAATGAGGATAAAATGTATTTAGATAGGCTCTTTGTGTGCTCACGTTTTCTTGAGCCTCAGTTAACAAAAACCGTTGCTTTTTGTTTCATATTTAATAAAAAAATATTCACGCACTAGCTTATAGTTTGAGTGATTCTGGAGCATTAACTGTGACTATTCTGAATTTCAGTTTCAAGCGACTCTAATTGCATATGCTTGAAAGTCTGCTTCAAGCTGCTCTGTACTCCAAACTTCTCCATTTTTATTCTACTTCTGTCACACAGTCTTGCGAAACTGTTGATGATTGATCGGATTCGGCCTGTGAAACTCCTCCACTCTGTACGATCAACTTCTCAGCTGAACTTGGTCTCTTTTTCTTCTTCTTTTCTCCCTCAGTTAGGTAACTACCTATCTAAATGATCTTGATATAATGGCAATAGCTCATAGAGGACCGGAGCTAAGTCCCGGCTGCTCTTTGAGAAAGGGCCTGTTGGTCCGTCTATTGCCAGCTCTCTACTCTAGTCTACTCTACAGAACATCTCTCCGTATGCCAAAGCATAGATATATGCCTGACAAGCGCTCACTTTCTATTGGGTTTAATATTCATATACTGGTATTTAACTTATCAACGCATATTGTTCATTCTTCGAGACGTTAATAACAGTTCTATTCCTGCGACAAATGCAGAATTGCTTTACGTATTCATTATGATTACCAGTCTGATAGTTTTTTTGTGAATGGAGAAATTGTGAACGATTTCGCATAGGAGCAATCAATTAATTTAAATTGCTCGGTTTGGCAAGAGCACCGCCGTAGCTCTTCCAAAAAGAACAAAATGCTGAGACCTGTGAGATGAGCTACAAATTAATGGATGATACAGTGAATGTCCATGACACCATGTGTGGTTTGTGGCATGTCACACTTCGCGTTGAATTAGCAAGTTAACAGTTATTACAAAGGATTCGGAATCTTGATCTCTTAACCCAGTTTTACACACTAGACCTATTGTACATATAACTACATAACGAAGTTATACCATGACTAGACCTGTGTCTCATCACCTCATATATATACACACATGTAGGTACGTACCGTAGCGCATAACCTGACATGTAGTATCATGTTAGCCCCTCAATAGCTAATTACACTTTCGGTAGACCGAACTTCCCTGTAGGGATTACTAACTGAGTGTGTATGGTGGTGACACTAACACTGCCATAGTAACAATAATAAGAAGGAGAAGAATAGACATAATTTGAAGTGTCACTTTACAGACTTTTCCGCTTGTGGCGAGCAGCACAAACGTGACCTGCAGCGATGACAGCACCTGGCTGTACGAGCGCACTGACCTGGCGTGCCACATCTGTGAGTAGAACTTGTCAAACCAAAATTTTCTCTTGATTTCCTGTCTTTGCCATTTGTTTTAGACAAATTACTATTTAATCCTCGAACAAAATCCATGTATGACTATCGGTATGTGTAAGGTATATTTTACCTATTGTTTACTTTTTAAGGTTAGTCTAGGCTCAAGACGTGCTACCGTCTCGGCAAGCATTGTAAAGTGCCACTTCTCAGACAGGTGGAATTGCTAAATTAATGATGAAGATTTTACCCTCTTCCACTAAATTAATATCGGAACATGGCGATCACTATCAGCGGCTTAACGCGAATTTGATATCCAAAGACGTTCAGAAAATTGTACACTTGAAAGTACTTGATTCATTCACGAAGAAAGAATACGGAATGCGCAAATTGCATTATTTAATTGCACCTTATCAATTGTCCCGCTTTGCTTCTTTTCCGGCCTCAAACTTTTAAAATGTCAGTCTAGCAAACTAGTCCATATCCACTTCTAGCTATGATTGCCATAGAAACTTACCGCGTATAGTTGTGTAGCTTAATTGTCGAAAGAGTATCTGACTCGCAAGTCATAAACATTAGTGTACGATTGGGAACCTTCTTCCCATTCACACTTTGTCTTTTCAATTGTGATGCCCAGCAGTTGAGTAATGATAATTACTATAATAATTATTAAAAAACTTATATATCAACCCTTTTTTCTTTACTTAGAGCTTCTATGAGCGATGATTCAAAAATTTGTTTTCATAAAGGTGTTTCACACGCTACAACTTTTATTGCGTTTCTTTATTCTTAATTGTCTCAAATTTTCGGCTGCTGAGCTGCCCGAGAACTCATTCAACTAGGGAAGTAGCGACAAGACGAAACCAACCATAATTCAACTGCTCCTAGACGCACTGCCCAGCAGCAACGTAACCTACTAACACGATGGTTTTACGATGGTTTGGGCGGTGGTTGTTAGAAACATTGGGGTTAGACGTGGTACGGTAATGTTAGACGAAATTATGTTCGGGCTAAGCAAGTTACGCTAGGTTAGAGTAGGGTTAGAAGAGGAACGTTTCAAAACTAGGATAGGTTAGGGGAAGGTAGAACGGGTACTGGGTCACGACCATCTCAAATATCATCGCCAACTCCGTCGTCGGGCTAAGTACGGTACAGTAGAATTAAATCTCGTAAGTGACTAATTTCCGTATTGTAACTAACAGTGTGTGCGGATGACCCTCCGCCTGTGTATAATCACGTCTCATCCGACTGGGACGGCTACACTCGCACTGACAACTCCGCCGTGAGTAGAGCATAATTTTGTAAACTTTCGGACGAAAATCTTTCCTTCATCTATTTCCCTGCCAAACTACTGAGTAATGTTCTGATGGGTTTTGAGCGAGACACATTTTATTTATAGGAGTATGTTAATAGAACTTGTTCAGAGGGAGTAATGGGCAGTTTATTCCATGGGCTTTGAAAAGAGCATATTATTTATTTGGATGTTAACCTGACAGATTTCTTGAGAGTAAGTGAAGCTGTTTTACGTTTTCAGCTTCTGGAGAGGACAAGACTTTTGTTAGGGCAATAGATCTTATTGAACCCAATCCTAGGAATCATTTTGAGTATTCTCATTGAATGACCCATCTGCTCTCAATTTAAACTTGTTTGTCTAAATGCTCAAAAACGCGAGTCATGAATAACTTGCTAAAGCCTTTCAGGAAAATTGAAGTTTGCTGCTTTTTCAGTGACTGCAAAATAAAAACCTACTTTAAAGTACAATGGGTAGATAGTACTTGCTGGTTTGGTTAAGCAACTACCACATTACTCTCTATGTTTCTATTATTCGGACAGTTTACTTGATATCACTTGCATACACTATGTTTTCATGCACTACTTTCCCAGCACAACAGTGCGGTATGGTAGCAATTGTAAAACTGGTTCAGCTTTCACCGGCTATACAGGATGTTTTTTTTATGCCGACAAATTCAACTCTAGTTAGAAAAGTTATTACAACTTGAAATATAAGGAGTTTTGGGCCTTTTATCATTCATGAAAATCGATGCATTTTTAGTTTTTCTACATATGGTTGAAATTTGTCCGCATTAAAAAAACACCCTGTATATGTAAAATGTGTCGTTTCAGATCACCTATCAGTGCCCAGTAGATTTATACTTCGGCAACATGTTGGAGACGATGCAGATCGCCTGCACCGGCGGCAACTGGACGCAGACTAGCGATGACTATAGAACTTGTGGCACAAGTAAGCGCTTATTATTGTCAGTTCTTTTTTGTCTAGAGTGCTTAACGATTTTCTAATTAATTCTGCTTTACTGAGTTTGTGTCATTAATTGTACAGCGGCTGTTCCTCCTCTTGTGCTCCTAGCGTGTTGCAGTTACAACCCAGTTGGGCTACTGCAGTCTGAAAAATGATAACCTTAACCCAAAATTTCGGCTATGAGAGAGCTATCTATCGGCGAGCGGTCCGAGTAAAACAATGATGACATTTCGGGCAAATCTTATAGGTTCGTCGTTAGAAGCTCGAAGTAAGTATAGCTTATGTACTTACTCTGAACTACGGAGTACTCCTTGCTTTTTTGTACATTTATTGCATTCCCTGTACCTGAAATAGATGCTCCTGAGCGGTTTTCTGCTTCACATTAACCCGTGTGGCAATTGTGAAGTTTTCGAATTTTGGTTGTGGCAGAATTTGCGAGTGGCGGGATCACGGGTGTAGCACAGGTGACGCCGAATTTGTAATTAAAGGATACCTCGGCTTTTTACGTGACCAAATGGGTACAATGTTCGTGAATACTTCTGTGCCTGAAGAAAACATTGCTCTTATGAAGAGACCTATTTGTAGCGTCCACAATTGGGTAAAGCAGGCATGAAATATTTAAGGAATTAATTAACAATACTTCACATACGATACTTTTTTAATACCCATGCGTACGTATTATTGCAGAAATTATACGGTGTGACTGGTATCGTTAATTAATTCCTTCAATATTTCACGCCTGCTGTGCCCAATTGTGGACGCTACAAATAGGTCTCTTCACAAGAGCAATGTTTCATTCAGGTAAAAAAAAAAAAAAAATCACGCCCAGCGTGCCCATTAGGTCACGTAAAAAATAGAGGTAGGTATCTTGTACTTACAATTTCGGGTCACCTGTGCTACACCCGTGGCCCCGCCGCCCGCAAACTGTCTGCTCCATTTTATGAGATGGCACAGATACACAAAGATGTGATGCAGACGAGCATCACACCGTTTAATATTGTAGCCTGTGCTCTATCTTGCACTGCTTGCTGCTGTGAGGGTCAAGCAACATGCATATAGTCTTATCAGTGATAAGAATATACACGGAAATAAAATATAAAAGACTGAGCACTTCCAAAATCCATACCGACAGAATATATACCTTAAAAAAACGAATTATATTTGATTAGAATTTGTTTGGCTCTTCACATCTTAAGTAAGGTTCCTTAAAGCTGTACAATTTATAACGTACCCAGAAAGATACAATACCTGTTAAATGATTAAATTAATTAATTAGTGCGAATAAATTTTCAGCCATCGTGCAGCTAAATATCTAAATATACCTAGATAAATTACGACTGGCTGCAATCTCCGCCACCAAGATTACTATACAGCAAGGTATCTAAGAAAAAGTTCAAAATTCTTGTAGACAAATTACGAAATCTCTGTAGTTATACTCAGACGTATATTTACTTTTTTACTATCAGGTTTAAAAAATATATTTGGAAGCACTAAGTTGTTGAACTACTACTCTTAACAGCCATAAAATTATTCTGTGATAGGCTTGAAAACAGATTATTCAAGTTAGGTCATGTAATTAATCTCGGACACCAGTGACTATTAGTTAGTTTGCATGGGCCACATGCATTCTGTTAATATAAGTCCTTAATATAATTCGAATAAACTATGTAGGATGAAATAAAAGAAAATTGGGTCACTTTCTTTGCCAACACTAGTCACTCACGTAACGATACGTCCTTGAAAATTAGAGCTAACACGCAAACAATAACTAACGACGTGAAATATATGCTATAAAGTTCGTTTATGATGTATCACCATAAGGCTTCGGAAAGAGTAGAACACACAAGCAGCTAGAGCACTCTGACAGCGGATACTTCAGCCAAGCACAACAATAACGAAAAATTCAAACCTAATGTGTCCTGAAACTAGGATTAACGTTTTATCACCACCAAAATATGATCATTTGTGCCTCTTAACAGCACAGTAATAACAGCTTTTGAAGTTTACTTGAAGATTCTTCCATAACTTTTTGAGTTATGTTCTGACAGACATATTGACAAACAATTGTCAAACATATAGACAAACATATTGACAAACAATTGTCAAACATACAGACAAACATATTGACAAAAATATTGACAAACATATTGACAAACATATTGACAAACAATTGTCAAACATACAGACAAACATATTGACAAAAATATTGACAAACATATTGACAAACATATTGACAAACATATTGACAAACATATTGACAAACATATTGACAAACAATTGTCAAACATATAGACAAACATATTGACAAACATATTGACAAACAATTGTCAAACATATAGACAAACATATTGACAAACAATTGTCAAATAGATAGACACACATAATGACAAAAATATTGACAAACATATTGACAAACATATTGACAAACAATTGTCAAACATATTGAGAAACATTTTGACAAACAATTGTCAAACGGAGAAACCGTTCGTCAGCAAAATTTGGTTTTTGAGCCTTTTTACATTTCTAACAATTCCTACAAGTATCATGGAGATCCGTTCCTAACTTTTTTAGTTGTGTTACTGGCAAACGTAGAGACATACAAGCAAACGGACTAACAGATCTATATAAAAATTTGGTTAGTTGTTCCGGGTAACAACCCTAACAACTCCTGCAAATTTCACTGAGATCGGTATTTAAGGTTTTAGATATGCTACCGAAAAAATGAGGTAGATAAATAAACGGTTCAACGGACCTTCGCCAAAAGTTAATCATTTGTTCCTCCTAACGTACCTAACAGTCTCTGTAAACTTCGTAATGATCCGTCCATCTTTCCTGAGTTATCTTGATGATAGACAAACTCGACGAAAACATAACCTCCTTGGCGGATGTAATAATGATACCAAAATACGTCTGCCAAAAGTCGACACTACCGCTCCTCTATAGGTGTAATTAATTACACTATATCATTGTGCGTTGCTTTACACCACAGGTCATGGCTCCCGGTAGAACCAATGACAAGTTTTGCTCCTGAAATACTGTTCTGTACTAATGATGTGAAGTAAAATATTACAATAAAATGGTTGGCACACTCATTGGTAGCCTAAAATTAAGGGGCAAAGTATCGAACATTTTGTAGTTCTTTACATACGATACTACTTCACATGATATTTTAGTCCTGCGTATAAACTTATCACGGATAAGACTCTATTGCTTGACCCTCACAGCAGCAAGTAGGGCAAGATGGAGCATACATTATTAAGCGAAGTGATGCTCGCCTGTGTCACATCTTTGTGTATCTGTGACATCTCATTAAAGAAATCGAAATGATGAAGCATACATTGCGCGACAGGTTATGTACTTCAATGCCACAGGTAATCAGATATAAGGCAGTGTCATTGCTGCTCCCTAGCTGAACGTCAAAATTCACCTATTGAAAACATTGCGTTCCAGGGCACTGCAACTCTAACTGGGCTAAATTCACGAGCAGGGAATTAGCAAGTTGCGTGTTGCGCGTAACCATACATTGCGGCGGTTGGTGGGTGTTCCCAGATACACAGGAACTGGTATTGTCTTTCCCTCGTATACTGTAGGATTTTTAAAAAACCTTGATAGTAAATGTGCATATAGCTTGCAGATGAGAGTGGAAAATTCTGGTTACTCGTTGCTTCAGGGGATATGGACTGATCCAAGTTATCAGAGTTTGTGTTCGAACGGCAATAGGTTAGGATTCTGTCCGTGGGCGACGACTAATATGATCGGAGTCGTCGCTCGCTCTTCCCTGTTGCTCTTCAAACGTTCGTTGCTACCCACAGACGTTGGCCGATTAAGGTTAACATGTTTCCTCTCTGTATTTTCTAAATCTTTTCTTTTTAGCCTGTATATTAATATGGTGATGCTTTAGCCATCGCACAATAGACCTATAGGCTGAATGTAAGCCTATAGCTGCAGTTGTGTTAGATTTCTTACTGAAATAATGATTAATATTACTACAATGTTTTGTAGCCCCTTTCAAACTTTCGTTTATAAAAGAGCGCTTTTCAGTCGCACGGCAAAGGGCTATGTAAGTCCTATTAGCAAATTCCTTGACATCTTTGTAAAATTGCAGCAAAGTGCACTAATTTTCCTTTATTCTTTATCTTTGTGAGACAACAAGCTGTTTACTTCTAATGATGATTGCAAGCATGGACTGGGTGTATTCATGTGTTTTCTTTGTGTGTGGCCTCCTCTTAAATTTATATGTTCTCTTGAAATGGCATAGATGTAGATCGATTAGAAGCAATTGAAGAAATTTTGATACCCACGACGCGCGTTTCGCTGTTCTCCAGCTCATCAGGTGGGAGCGTCAAAGTTATTAAATTTAGT
>LQNS02015105.1:17294865-17314598 GCA_001587735.2 Parhyale hawaiensis
TACGCACACACTGACACCTACACACACACACACACACACACACACCTACACACACACACACCTACACACACACACACACACCTACACACACACACACACACACACACACACACACATACACAGACAGACACACAAAACAAAAAAATTAAAACACTTGTTTCCTGTTCTATTCGTAAGAGCAAAGCAATAAAATAATTATAACAAGCGTCACTTCTAGCGGTACTGTTAACCCTAGAACACTAGCCTGCATATATCACTATCGCTTAGTTAGAGAGTACATTTTGCCCATGGTTAGTTTTCTAAGGTTAATTTTGCATCAGAGTTGTTAGCTTTACACTACAGTTGTTGCTCCCACAGTAGTGTTGTTACCTATTCAGCAGAACTGTTACCTCTACAGCAGCGTTGTTACGTTTGCAAGGAAGGGTAGGTCATTATTTAAAAGGAAATGTAGAACAATCATGATAGTTATGCAATATTTGCAATATATATATCTGTTCTTGTATCTTCTGCCATCAAGAACTCATTACTAACACAATTCTTGCACAACAGTATAGTTCGAGAGAGTCCAGCATTTTCTACAGGACGCGTCTGTGGTCTGCACAACGGATGCTGCAAAATTTCCATCTAGGGCGGATTTTGAACTTACAGAAATAGTGCAATGTTTTACACATGCTTCATTTGTAATGTCTTGCCTGCACCCAAGTATATTAAATTTTAGGCTTTACAGTAATGGCCTTTTTTGTGCATAAAGCTTTCAATTTCTATTGTTAGCATAAGTTTTATTAATATTACTTTGTCTTGCAGATGAAGTCTCTGAGATCAAACTATCTGCGATATTAATTTGATGATATGTATCTTAACAAAGACAAATGAACAATTATATGATAGTTTTCGGGTCTGAATTTTGGCTTTGACGCCGAACTGCAAATTGAAATTGCATGCAGAGGTAACTGCGGTAGCATGGCATAACAACTATTTTTCTAAAAAAACAGTAATGAATCCTCTGATGACAAATGTATAATACAGAACGATAGATCAAACTTAATGTTCCTAAGAGAAATCAACATTTTATTTGGTTTTCATGAGGTTAAGCCCATCAGTTAAATCTACGGATTTAACTTCTTTAATTTAATTACTTCTAGGTGTGTGATTTTAATCTACGGACATCAAACTTGAGATTTCATTTACTTGAGTGCGATATCGGTATTATAAGTAAGAATTAATAAGTTACGTTAAAAGTAATATATTGGGATTACTGCAAACTAACAGCTCTAAGAGATCAGTTTACGTAAACCCTTGCAGTGTGTTTCAGCTCTACAAAAAATAGTTAAACACAAAATTTGTGACTCTGAATAAAGCAGCTGTACTTGATCTCTCTACTGGTAGTAGGATTGGTGACCTACTGCAATATCAGTATTAAAAAATCTGCGATGAGAGCACCCATTAGAAGCACCAAAGTAAAAAGTTACCTTCTGTAACTTGTTTGAGAATTGCAGATTTATCTTCGTTCACCTTTTTATTCACCGTTGCTCCTTCCACCGCGCTATTCCCGGAGTATTGTATACGGAGTAATTAAAGGGTAATGATGAAGCATGTAGGTGACGGTAAAGCTGTTGAACTGAATTTGATACAAAGAATACAGATCTCTAGCATTTTTTTTTATTCTCTACGTCCATAAATATAAGCTGTCATCATTGTAACAGGGACTGGAACACGTTTGCAGCTATTTCATTGCCTCGACGCTTAATACTTTTCATTCATCTCTTGCATTGTGTGTCTTATCAGTATACCTATATTGTATTGTTGTAGATAGTTAACTAACCTTATTTGCTTGTTCATGTCTACAGTAACTGCTTTGCAGTGGCTATTCTTTTATGTTATAATACAGACTTGTAAATAACGTGTATAAATCAAATGACATTTCTTCTGATTTATCTTGATTTTTGACTGGTATTTTCCAGGAAGCTTCCTTCTGACGCGAGAGCTCTTTTTTTTCTTCTTTAAATTCTAATTTACAGTGTGCCTGGAGCGGATCAATAATTACTGTGTGGATGAGGTATTTTTAACATCTGCTTGTTTCTTTCAAGACGAGCTTCATTACTCGAACAGAGTTTTATCAAGTCCCAAAAGCTGTCCTCTTAATTTAGCTTACGGGGCAGTCAAGAATTCTGTTAGAGCAACTGCTGTAGTACTAAACCTCTACAATAGAATGACAATCCAAATCGATGGACATAAAGTTGCTATGTTCTAGTTACTCTCTCGGTGTTTTTATCCATTTGCTATGAGAGGCGCCTGTAGTCGCAACAGATGAGACTGATTCGATGAAACCAGTTCTCGAAAAGGCTAAGCCTATCTTTTTATCTATAAAAAAGTTTTAGGTTGCACTTTTTGCAACGAGAAAAGCAAAACTTGATATACTTTATACAAAAAAAAAAAAAAACACGGAACATCTCGTAAGAATATTTTTCTGGAATTAAATTGAGGTTGTGCATTGTTCTAGATAGTCCTAAAAGATCGCAGCTTTTCATTAACAATAACGTTTGGAATTTTCCAACTTTCTATTGGCCGTTGTACTTTGCCGTACATCAAGAAATCAATCAATGTAGCTGTAAAAAAAATATTGCTGCAGAAATTGCAGGAGTCGTAAGAGGAAATGCTCATAGATCAACAGTAGAATGAGAGCCTTTTTCATTTTACACCACTTAACCTGTGGTACAAATTCTCCGAGAAGGATATGTCTTTCATTTTGTATCCAATTAAATTAATCAGCTTGTTTTATCAACAATTGTCTAATTTTTCCAGTAACCAACATTGACCCGATGATTGAGATCGTACGGTATTTTCTGAAGCTATACAGGCATGTCTATATGTTTGCTTTAATGTCAATAAATCGGATTTATTTTGAACGTGTTTTATCTTTCCTCAAGTAGCGTGTGAGCTCGGTGCGCTGACGAACAGTTTTTCAAATTTTAGATCGTATCCGCTGTAGAAACTTAAACTGCAGTACAATACTCTTCCTAACAATTCTAGACTTTTCGCGCATATAAACAGTATAGGTTTACGTGACTTTTCATTTGACTTACGCATAACAACTCATATTTATTAATACTCGTTACCTTTACGTAAAACAAAACCTTTACTGTACAACGCAAAAAGTAGTCACCGAACGAGTAAGGGAAAAGTCACGGAAGTTCAGTGAAGCGTAAATTTATCATCTTCAATAGTAATGTTGTATGAGTCGTTCATGGAAAACATAGCCAGTATTTCACTAAAAAAAGATACAGTACAAAAATAAGTAGTGAGAGCTAGAGAGGTCAGACTTTGCAAGTAGCAGCAAATTATTTCATTTTCCTTCAGTCATTGTACACTCCACGCACTGTCCCTGTTCGCACAAGTAAATTTATGAAGGTAAAGTGCCTGTGGAAGAGCACACTCGCACTTTCAACAGGGAAGGCATGGTAATTACCAGCCGTAGAGTAAGAGCTTTCCAAACATTTCTGGCAACGCATTAAGTCCTGGAAGGCGTTCAAATGCCGATAGCGATTGATGCCATTCAGATGATATGTTGGCAATTGTTTTACACCAGAGTCCATTACGAGTGTTACTTTCGCCCCAACTGGTCTAAGAAAGTGTCATTAGCTTTCGCAAGGCGAGTTGTAAGTGGCCGCTCATGGCCACTAGAGCGTGGGAGCGGCAGAGCTCCATACAACGATGTCTATGATTCTATCATGAACTGTAGGCTTAGTCCTGGTGTTACAGCTTAAATTTAAGATTCTGGCATAGGTTTGAGGTTTGCTTTTGTTATTATAGTGCATATCACAAGTTTATCAAGATCCTAGCATGAGCCGGAGGACATCTTTTATTAAAGTATAGTAATGCTAACACTGTAGTGTCATTGAGGAGAGAAATACTGATATCCAGATATGAAATGGAACAGCTGCTACTGAGCTACTTTTTCTGTATTCACTTTGAAGATTGATTTCCCGTTTTTAATTCTCTTTTTGAGAAACGTAGCTTTAATATTATCAGCATTACAAGTGCAGAAATTAAAGACATTTTTTAAAGAAAATATATTTCGGAGTATTAATGTCCCGGTAATCAAGCTTCCGATTCATCGTGAATCATCATCAGGAATTTTGCTCTTCAAGAATTTCCGAAACTGTTGGAGTAAAGGCAGTTTTGGACGTATCATACATACCAGAGTTAAAAAAGTTTTCAATTTAAAATAAGAAGTTCCATTGAGCTAGCATGATCAACTTACATGAATATGTCTTTTTTTCTCGTGTAACTCTGCCCAAATGGACACTCTATAGTAATATATATGGCATATATATAATTTGTAAGTCTTAAAGTCTGTTAGAAAAAAAAAACGAGGAATTCTTATAATAGCCAGAGGGAGCCTTATTTCTCTATTCCAGTCAGTCAGTTTCCCAATTTTTTTGACGTCTGCTCATTTTCTTTTCCTGTTTTTGTGCAAAGAACAAGCTTTTTTGTTCGCAATGCTCAAGTACTTATAAATAATGTTATTTTTTGTTCCAAACTGATCGTGTGCCTTTATGAGAGGTTAAAAAAAATTGGACGACAACGAATCTCCTTCAGTAATGAGATGGTGGATCCTTGACAGCAATTTCCTATTTCTAGCCCTCACCCCCCCCCCCTCTACGGACATTTTAAAGGATATAAAATTCATGGTCCTGACTATTGTTATCGTAGGCTTTATGAACAAAAAAACCTTGCGGCCCTTTCAAATTGAACAGTTTGGCCGCAGGACAAGATATTTGCGTCGCTGTGGCTTTTTGGTGACGAGGGTAGAAATAAAACCAGCCCTTTTTAAGTTGAAGCTTTCGATACGTTTACGAATCACCGTCAAGAAAAGTTACCACATACAACAAAAGTATTTTAAAACTATAATAAAGGATAATCGCTTCGCAACCAACACACAGATGATACTAAAATTGGTGCATCAAGTTTATATCGAAATTACAATTAGTAATTACAAGGTCTTTTTAGCTAAGTAGTAGAGCAGATCACGGTCTTAGCTTTCGGCCTGAAGACGGCCGAAGCACCTTGGTCCGCAAAACTTCGGAAAAGTCCTGGAAAGACTGAAAACGGAAGAAATAAGACGAAGAAAAAGAGGTCGTGCCAGGCTCTGTCCTTAACAAAGAGAATATGAGGTAATGAGCCCATGAGCTCCATATAGGCAGTTGTTAATTTGGAACAGGACAGAGTGTAGTCTACTGGTAATTAGCACTACAGTAAAGTCATGGCAGGTAGTTAATTTAGGTCAATAAAAAATATTGGCCTAGTAAGCACAAGGTAAACCTTACTAAAGCCTGATTGAGGAAGCAATTGTTTTCTAATCTTTGCATTTAATCGCATGTCAGGGATGTTAATCAAGAGGATTATCTATTTTTGTGACGGCTGGTCGTGATTTTGTTAGTCTTTTTTGAAGTAGTGATAATTAATCACTGTGATGTATTAGCAACATTAGTTCTATGCCTTAGCAGAATTATTTGAACGTGCATTTAAAACAAAATATTTTTTTTTGCGAAATAATTTAGCATATAATTTGTTATAACACCAAACAGCTTATAAATTTGCAGTAGACTGTAAGGGTGAGTTCGTTTAACCGCTTTACTGGAGATATTCTAAACCGAAAAGCTTTACTTACAGCACTGGACGATAAGTTGCATCCTGTGTTTTGGATATCATGACATGGGTAGAGATCAAATTAAACCAGTTTGCGAATAACCAGTTTGCGAATAACCAGTTTGCGAATAACCAGTTTGCGAATAACACAGGTTCGAAGCACAGTCGAGAGTGGTGAATAACCTTCACGATACTTGAACTTATAGGAAAGTTGAAGTAAATAAGATCAGGTTGTCAAAAGTAAAGTGCATGAATCAGAGACACCCTGAAAACGGATGGCATCTCTGCTAGCAGATACACGATGACACGAGATATCTCATGATTGTCTAAATCTTAAGCTAAACAAACATAAAATAAAGTAGCTAAAATAAACATCTGAAAATGTTAATTAATGGCAACCTACCAGAGCATGGGAGTGGAATTTACTGATTCTCGATCCTGCAATAATTTGTTTTTATTTTTAACAGCTCTTCGGCTGTTAACAGGTCGAAAATTTTCAACCGTGACCTGCGAATTTTCTCGTTTTGCTAAAAAAAAAGTCTTTCAGTGGCAATCAATCTTTATGGGAGGCCGCATCCCCGTGGCAAAATATGTTACTAATGCAATAAATGAATGGGCTACAGCAGTTGACCGTTCTTTTGAAAATGGAATTGTTTCTAAGCTTTATTTCTTCATTCCATAAAGCTATTGCTCTATTGTAATTGCTATTGCTGTAGCTAACCCTAAATAATCGGCTATTTTGGAAAACTGTAGAAGTATAGATTTCGGCACGCGTACAAAGTGCGTATTTTATGTTCTGTACTTAGCATCGATCAGAGTCCAGAGGCTGTGGTTTCCTGTGATTAATAGTATGATCAGTAACGATCATGGGATATGATACACCTCCTCATACAACATAACATAACTGTGTATATAAATCACAACAGAGGCTTCTGTAGTCATCTAATTACAGAAAGTTATACCAATTTTCTGTATAGTTTTGTGCATTTTTGGTGATATTTTCGGAAAAACTTTATCTCCTCTTTCCTATTAGCCATAAAATGTCCATAACTATTCCTGATGATTTATTTTTCTGGAGTTATAGAAGAGTAGGTAGTGCCGCCAAGTTACTGGCAGGAGATGAAGAGGACCCAGCGTTGTCACTCTCATTCTTAGCAAACAGTCGTTTCGTAGAGCTAACTACGCGTCATTACGCAGCTTACTGAAGAGAGAAGAAAGAGTCATTGCAAATAGTGTTTGTGAACTCACGCAGATATCTTTATATCTGCAATCAGAGAGAACTGCACAAACTTGCAAAGAAAAAATGGAAAGAACTATTATGTACTGTATGACATTTGTGAGAGCTTCATAGAGTCACATATACATGAAATTGGTAAAAATTGCACGGAGTATTGATTATTCATGTATGGAATTAGAGTAAGTTTCACGGTTACCATTACTATAGAAAAAAATAAATAAGATCATGTCTAACAAGCAGAGTACTGATAAAACTCGGCCTTTGAAAGCATATTCATAGCACCACAACACAGGCTAGCCTTCTGCTGGACGAGCCCGCTCAGGTAGGCTCTATCGTCGGAGCACGGCAAGACGTACTAATTTTGAGGAACATAGCACGGTTTATTTTTCTCGACGTAGTAGTCAAATTATTAGTTCTGATGTCCTTCCAGAGAAAAGTGTAACCCCGTTACCAGTCTGTTTCTACAAGGCTTGCTGTATAGTCCGGCACTAAACCACATGTTATTCTTACACACAAAGTACGAGTACAATTTCTTCTTGTCATGGTTGTCACTGGTCGTCGATTGCCACACCTGTGTAGCGACGATAATTACGACCTAGCTTGGGGCGCTCCTGCAGCACGAAAGCCGCACTTATTTCGGTTAGAACATAGAATGTGCTACTTAAAAATTTTGATACGAAACTGAAATACTGTGGTAGCAAGCACTCTAGTAATATCGTGAAAATCTTACCAACAGCTCTAATTAGTCCATGTGCCATACTGGCTTTGCTGGTCTAAGGACCGATGACTCGAATAAAATTGTTTTTTGAACTGAAGACTTGAGTAAAAAGAAACGGACTCGTTACTTGAGTTCGTTTCTGTCAATCGGTTGCGCCAGACATGCACATTTTTTAACAACTGTGTGAATCGTTCAATATTCAAACTTTCCAACGATATTGGTCGAACACTGTTGAATCAGTACTTGGATTTGTGTTACGAAATTCAAACTCAGTATCGCAGAGAAAGCTTCACTCTCAACGAATGGAAGTGTAATCAATTTGGAATTAACGGCTTAAACTCCAGCCTAAGTAGTGGATTAATCGTCTCCGATTGAAGGTCCGGACAAGTCAACGCTAATCCGATTAGGTCATCTTGCTTGAAATTTGAAGTACTGAGAAGTAGACACTATATACAGTGCAAGTTCGCCTCAAGGAAAAACCTTGGCTTCTTGTAGAAAGAACATTGTATGAAATAGGTATCTCGCACGAAGAACGCTGGGCGTTTAGGGTTGACCACGACTGCGCGCCCACCCTGGGGTTGAGATCCAGCGTTGTTAGTAAGAGAGGGACACATGCATCCTGCGGCCCCTTGCGTTCCTGTCAAAGGAGGCCAGAGATTTTCCTGTTATTTTGCTCATGTGGCTGAGCTTCAAGAGACTACAGGTGGCCACATGTGGCTGCAGGTAAGTTCATATGGCCGCAGGTGAACACTTGTGGCTGTATGTGGCTGCAGGTGGCCGTATGTGGCTGTAAGTGACAGATTGCGCCGACCTTTGTTGGCAACACTTGCGGGTGAAATGTTGCTCCACACTTTACAGTTTTTTTTTCATTTAATTACTGTGCATACACGTTTACCTTGTTATAATTTATTGCTGAAGAAACACAATAGCATATCATTCGAAGTCTTACTAAATTAATGGTAAAAATATCAGCGCTAAAGAAACTGTAATGCAACATTGTGTAAAAAAAAAGTACCATGCGTGGTTTCAGCCCACGGGACATTATCATACATCAACTTATTTTCGATCTCGATTGTTTAATTAATCCAGAACATGCGCACAGATTCACTCACCTTCGATGTCCTAAAATTAATTTAAACTTTTTGAAGAGCACGTTATTTAATGTTTAGGGTAGCTGACCTTTAGCAGAGTTGGAGAGCATTCTCACTACAATACGCTCTAATTATTCAGAATAAACAGATGCACCAACACTGGTTCATAATAGTGATAATTACCACGCTGGTGCTTCTTTTCATCCACAATGCTGTAGACTACAAATAGTCGTCGGTAAAGGCAGGCCCTACTTGCATTATGCATGGCTATTTATAAAATTGAAAATTATATGTTTCCTGTACTAAATATAATGTAATCCTGAATCAATATAGCACCTACTACTATCATATGGAGTACCTAGAAGCAAAATAACTCTTGACCCTGATCAATGAAATTAGATAGCTAGGGCTTTTACCGAGGGCCACCTGTACGGTCTCAAGGCTTGGTGCTGACCCCGGTAAAAACGCAGCCGCGTACAATATTCACTCGCACTGTCCATCATTCGCTCAGAAGGTTCGCTTCTGCAGTGCAATTGTGTGCTATTGACCGAAATCGCTGACCTACAGCGGACGCACGCGACAAAATCTTCGGCTGGAGTGAGAAGGTCGTGTTTGTTTGGTTCAGGTCGAGACAGATCACCAATCCGAACAGCTTTAACTTGTCTGAAATGTAAAGCCCGGGAGTTAGAATGGCAACATTGGGTCGACTTTGAGGCGTTATCCCCAAACCAATTACCTCTGGAACAGCCTCAAATGAAGGAGTGGTTGGCTTTGGATAAAAGTCTGCAACTCGAGCCAAATTATTGATACCAACGCTCTTAAATGAAGTTCCGGACGAGTTAAAGCTAATCAAGTTAGCTTTTCTCGATGAAACAGTCCCACTTGATATCACCTCATCTCTGAATACAATGCAATGATTGTTCATCACGACCAGCGCGTTGCTTTCCTTCCTGTATGTATTATCAGTTTATTTTCTGCCCAGTTTAAATGTTCGGGTTGCTTTTGTTAGCTGTTCTTGCTCTTTTGATTG
This sequence comes from Parhyale hawaiensis, assembly GCA_001587735.2. NCBI lineage: Eukaryota > Metazoa > Arthropoda > Malacostraca > Amphipoda > Hyalidae > Parhyale > Parhyale hawaiensis. The sequence continues at coordinate 17,304,591 of LQNS02015105.1, forward strand.
CAGGCAGAGAGGCAGTGCGAGATACCTTTATTCTATCCTTCTTTAGTTCGCGACTTCTACCATGACATACGGCTTTCCTCCCTAAGCTTGAACTTTTGTCTATTATCTCTTAGTGTTGTCGGTTTGATTGACAGCCATTCTCAGGTGGGAGCGAAAACAAAGTAAGTAAAGGTAAAGTCAACTCGACTGCACATTTCAACGGGGAAACTCGCATACACTGTGTTCGTGCTGCAGATACGTGCCAACAGGCTCCAGAGGAATGTAAGGCTGTAGTCGACAACAGATAATAGCAGACTGTCAAGAGCTATGGCACCATAGAAAGAAGCTCTTATGCGACAGCCTGCGTCTTTCTGTCATCTGATATCCTCATTTTTGGTAAGGGTCAGTATTCCCTCAATAGCGTCCGGACACCGAATGGTAACTCTGAACTCAGGCGCCACATGAACGCGCCTGCCTGGGAAACAGATTCTAGCTTTCGTTTCCAACGTCCAACAGCGATGGTCGAGTTCGTTAATTAATATTTTTATTTCTCTGATAATTATATTTACTGACATTCACACTACTTAATTTTTTACAATGCGGACGAATAGTTAACGGTAAACTGCCAACAAATTGTCGGGTGACAGCGCACTAGGAAGATGCATCACCAAAAAAAGAAAAAGTCAAGAAAGCCCATTAAATGCTAAACAGCCTCTTAGTCAGCCCAGTCACCGCATTCCCACTCAATATTTTTTCGTTGCTCGATTTCATATATGGATTTTGTTGAAGGTGTGCGTTTAGCGAAACTAACCATTGCCCTACATTTCTGAGTGTTAACTTTTGTTAACAATTGCAAGTTTTGAACCAATGTAGTTCCAACGAGAAAGCGAATTTTTCCTCAGCGCTTCAAAAATCCCATTTCTTATTACTCCATAAAGACTGGAAGGTGTTAAGAAAGCTGCAGAACTGCTCAGAGCCCCAGTAACGCTGGGTGTCATGACTTCAATAGTTCGCATAACTCGTCCCCAGAGCAGATGTAGAATATTCCATGCAATAACCCTCATTGATATGCGCAGCGTATAAATAAATGCGGGCTGAATCTGTCTTCACTGGTGCGCTGAAGAAACCTATTTGAGTCGCAAGCTCTGTGAACGTTGCTGAAATCCCCCTCAACGCACTGGAATGCACGAACAACCTATAGAGCAGGGGTTCCCAATTCCCAACTAGGTGTGCTCGCACCTTCTGGGGGCGCAAGATGGCATTTTATAGAGGATGTGAAACCTTGAATTTTTAACATACCCAAAAATTAAGTTTATCCATATATAGTACAAATGTAGTATAAATTTCATTCCTTACCTTCATTTGAGTTATTAATTTAGTAGGGGTGCGATAACATATTTGAAGTTTTATGGGGGTGCAAAGTATAGAAAACGTGGGGAACCTCTGACCTAGAAGTTCAACCTGATTTGTGAGCTATGATAAGCTGGCCCTCACAACACTGACGCACCGAATAACCTACCATAGATGTATCATAAATTTCGTGAATAATGAATAGACCCTAACAGCAGTAGCTAGTGCACCTAACCTAAAGGGGCGCTCGACTGGGAGACGAAAATGAGCCCTCGATGCTTCGCTTGTCAGAAAGTAACTTTGGATATGCAGGTGCTGTGGCTGCGAGCCGTAGAATTGACATTCAGGCGTTGATCCTTGATTAGTTAATCTTGAGACTTCGAAATCGCAGTATTTAGTCTGCTTAAAGTGATACGGTTGCTCCTAGCACTTGTAACATTGTTCGAAACGACAGGGCCTAAGCTTCTGGGTGAAATTTTGGGCGAGTCTAGCCTCGAAGGCCTAATTTCGAAGCCCACTCGAACATGCCCTAAATGTCTAGCAACACTGGTGGACAGCATCTTTCAAGTTACTGAACTAATGATAAAACTAAAGGACTTTCTTCAGATTAAGACGAGATATGAGGTATTTCTTCCAACTAAGCTTAAACAAGAAACTGTATTATATTTATACAGAGCAGAAATAGAGTTCAGGGCAAACTTTTAAATTAGCTAGAGAAGGCAAGACTTTAGTCATAGCCCTGGCGCTTACATTTGCTAGGCACTTCATACAATGTTAGGTTCGCAGTAGCAGGAAGGTTAACTTTGCTGTCTCGCTTGTAGTCGGAAAGGCGGACGTTCGGCTCCCGGACAGGGAGGCGAATTCCTGGTGATCGAGAATGCAGAGTAAATATTTCAGCCGTTCATAGTTCACTGAATGGGAACTGACCTAGCCAGTAATTGGTCGGGTAGGAGGTTGCAGTTGACATACGAATCTACTGTCTTTGACGCCAAATAGCTCTGGCACACTATGATCGACTGTAGCCGTTCGTTGCTCTGAGCTCTAGCGGAGATTCATCTGCAGCACTAACAAATTCATGGACCGAGTTTGAGTGCAAAATGCTGCTTTAAAAACGTTATCGAAGTATAACTGTGTTGAGTAAATAAAAGCGTTTGAAACCAGTGCGACATGCAATGTCCACTTTTGCATATGACTGCCTAGAGAAAATATAATGCATTCAAATTCAACGCTACATGCAAAGTCCATGCTAGATAATAGGCGTGTTCGATTGGGTTCCAAAATTAAGCTTTCAAGGCTTGACTTATCCGGAACTTCAGACAGCAGTTTCTGCTTTATTGTTTCGTATCGTGTTGCAATTGCTAGAAGCAATTAACCCTATTACGCAAGGCCGGCTAAAATACTCTATGGTTCTGATCTAGACTGAGTGTTTGGAAGTCGCAAGATTAGCTAATCCAAGATCAACACCTGAACGTCTATTATGCGAACGGGTCGAAGTCAGCGCACCTGCCTGAAGTTTCATGCAAGTCTAGCTTCGAAGGCCTAATTTTGGCGTCCAATCGAATGCGCCCTACGACTGTCATGCGTAAGTAGAACGAACAGTTCATGCTACAAAGACACGTAATAGATACAATGTTGGAATACAGTAGGATATATTATGTCTACAAAGTAAGAACAAATGCAGAACCGTGGCAGAAAATGGCTGCCTCTCGTAAGTAATACAGGCGTGAAGTCAAAACGATACGTGCCAAAATCCATGCACCTACCTGTACCGGCCCATTTGCTATGCATGCAGATTACACGGAGAGCGGACACTGATGGTCTTTTGGCGAATGACTTAGTAGAGAAAAGAAATAAGAACCGAATGTGTTCGTTCTCAGCTAACGCTGCAGCAGTCGAGCAATGCAGTATCATTAATGAGGTGCTCACATCAGCACGCTTCACTTAATAATGAAATTTTTCATCAACGGTCGCTTCAAGACGAGCTTTGATTAGAGTGGCAATTTTCGTGGATGAGCTGCACTTCGGCAAATCACCAGAACTATTATACGAAAGTCACGCATGATTTCTTGCCCTTGCAGTGAGTGTATTCTACGCGGATCAATATTGCGACACTAACACAAGCTTGTTCCGCCAAGCTGTTCTGCTGTTGTCGAAAGAAAAATAACCCGTTGTTTGTTTTAAATGTCAGTTCAAATGAGCCAATAACGGTCTATCCACTTAGTCAAATCACACTTGTCGACAAACAGAAGTGTGTCATAGGCTACTCATGTAGGGATGCCCAACAAGTAATTATTACGTAAGAAAAGAACCAGTGCTAAATAAGTTAAACCAAAGCTAAAAGGTAACTATGTTAAAGACAAAGCTTCATGGGTAAAAAAAAAAATAAAGCTACAATATTCTTTCTTAATTAACTTCTTTCGTTTTCAAACGACGTAAATTTGGACGTAGATCAAAAGACTGACGTATGAACCTGCCTAAACGAAAGACTTTATTTAGAGCTCAGAACACGCGTTCCACCGAAAGGCCATGCTACAGATCCTATGTGTGTTTAGCAAACACACTCTTGGAGTTTTGATTGGTCTGCCTTGCTTGATACTTCTTCAAGCCTTCAAGAAAGCGTGGAGCATGCAATTACGATCACTTTGTTGTCAGGTGCATCGGCTGGCCAACTTAGGATTTTGAGGCTTAACTTATCCGGCACTTCTTCCAGGTGTTCTGGCTTCGACCCGATGAATCGAATTTCAAGCAACAAGATTCACAGGGGCAAAGTCAACGCTCCTGCCTGAAGTCCCGGAAAAAGTCACACTTCGAAATCCTAATTTCGCGTATCAATCGAACGTGACTTAGGCTTATCCATGGTACAATAAGCAGTAGATTTGGTCGGCCCAGAATCTCCAATGCATCAAATGCGACTGAAGTCACTTTTGGCATCTCTTTGCTTAAATTTCATGAATTCAGTAACTGGTAAACAAGTCCGTTTTTGGAAATTCGAAGCACATGAATAGGATTTCCAGTGCTCCAAAGTTGCACCACGTAGAGCACATACGATTAAGCTTCCGAGGCTTGACTTCTTCAAAATTTCAGGTAAACCTTTGGCTTTTCGACTTTGAATATGAGCTTCACGTGTTAGCAAAAACCCAGTTACATTGAGCTGCTGAAAATTCCATTTTACAGAGCAAGATTGAGTTTGTGGAAGGCTCAAGGGTACATAATTTTGGGTCAGCGCCTGAAACTCATTTCAACTTGTCGAAACCAGTGCACCTGCCTGAAATTTCTAACAAGTCCAGTCTCGCATGTTTAATTTTAGCGCCCAATCGAACACAGCCTTGAATGGGATTCGTAGTTACGCTGTCTGCTCGAACCTGTGTTTATGAACATGAACCGGTAAAAAAATCAGATAGGTGCTACTTAGGTATGTTTTAAGAGGAAAATATAGTCTATCATCAATCTGTGACATAGTCGGTATAAGTAAATCAATCTATGAAACGTTTAGCATCATTTTCAAGAGCTATAGCAACACTCCTCTAAACGTAACATGATACTAGCAAATAACACTGACTCAAGAAAAGATGGAATGATCGTGCTGAAAATGTTAACCACTGTCTCACTCTATAGCGTCGGCGCGGCAGTTGGTTTTCTTACGACTTGATACATACCAACATTTCAGCAACACTCACGATGAGTGTTTGGAGAGTTCACTTTACAATGCTGCCTTGTGCTATCTGTGGTTGTAAGTAAGCTTTATGGATGTACAAGGACTACTTATTCAGGTAAGAGTAACTGATGGCTTGTTTGGTGAATCGGATCTCACAATTGTGTAGGCCTAATTGCTAAGTTTTGCATTGCGCCCTTTTCTGCCTCTCTGATGTTCTGTTTCGTCAACAACTCGTCGTAAGTGAAGGACATTGTATATGTTATTATTATGAGAATAACTATAGAATTTACATAAAGCCCTTACGCATAACTTTATGAGACACTGCCTGCGTATAGAATTTGTGATAGACTAGTGCCCTCTCACGGGTTCACTCATTCTGCTAATTTTTGTTTGGTTTACTCATTGTTTTTTCTTCTACACTCCTGTAAACTTGGTTAAAATGTTGCATACCTAGTTCTTATATCGATTATTTCGGTAAAGTTGCATTTTATGGGCATGTCCATAAAAACACATTTTTTTGTTATTTGGTTTGTTTTTCGATGTAGATTCCGAATCTGAAATCCGTTTTGGTATTAGTTTACTTCAACCACATATTTTTTCATTTTATTTTCTTCCTTTCCTCTACCGAATTTTTGATGTAGGGTAATTACCCAGTTGTCGAACCAACCATATTTCCGAACAAACAGCTGTTATTTGATAGGTTTATTACACAAACCTATGAAATTACAGCTGTTTGTTCGTAAGTTGGGTTGTTTGTTCAAAGATAGGGTTAGTTCGGCAACTGAGTAATTACCCTACCTAGAATCCGAATCTGAAGTCCGTTTTTGGCGGTCGAACTTAGTTTTCGAGTTACGAAGCCCCAAGGGGGATGGGGGGTATATTTCTGTCATTTATGTTCCGACCGTTATGAAACTCGCACAGTATACCTACGTAATATTGAATTTTATTAACAGTTTATTCGTGACAATTTTTTATTTTCGCAATATTTTTTGAGGTATAACATGGTTTAGGGTAGATAAGGTTAGCTTGGGTTAGGCTAAGTTGGGTTGTTGCTGTTGTTTTCCTATGGGAGAAAATACCCAGCGGTGACAGTGTGTAATGGAACACCTAGGTTAGGTTAGGTTAAAAAAACTATATAAAAGGTGTCCTCTTACACACTGCCATCGCCGGATATTTTCCCCTATAGGAAAACAATGGGAACTTCAAAGTCATGTATCTCAAAAAGTTGGTCCGTCCGACAAAAGCGGATTTCCAAATCTTATTCTACATCGAAAAACACACAAAATAAAATAGTGTTTTATGTACATGCCCATAAAATGCAACTATACCATTATTTCCTGCATTTCAACGAATTATAGCTTCTGAAACCAATGCGGTTGCGTGTTTGAAAAAAATACTACAGGTAGTGAAAAATTTCTAAAATACGAGTGCATGATAACAGACTGTAAGTCCTTGTACGTACTGACATCTAGCGGTCCCGTTGTGACATCACGGAGGTCCATTCTGTGCATTTCACGACGCAGCATCGGTCTGTTCACATCTTATCTTTACCTCCGCCGAGGAGGTTATGTTTTCATCGGGTTTGTTTGTCTTCTGTCAGTCTCTCTGTCTGTGAGTGTCACCAAGATAACTCAAAAAGTTATGGGCGGCCGCGGCTTTGACGAAATTTACAAGGATTTTTAGATATGTTAGGAGGAAAAGATGATTAACGGTTCGTGAAGATCCGTTTATTCGTTTGTTTGTTTGTTTGTCTGCCTCATTTTTCTCAATGCTCTAACTCAAAAAGCTACCGACGGATTTTCATGAAATTTACATGAATTGTTAGGTATAGTACGAAGAGTAAATAACCGAATTTTGATGATAATCAGTTTGTTCGTTAGTTTTTTCGCTGTTTTTAATTTCATGCTTGTTAGCACCATTACTCAAAAAGTTATTAATAGATTTTATGAAATTTCTAGTAACTGTTAGTATTGCTAAAAGACATAAATGATAAAATGTTGGTGATGATTGGTTGTCCGTTTGTGTTTTTGACTTTTATTTGTCATAATGTTTGTTAGCCGCAAGACTTGAAACAGTTGTGAATGTATCTTCAAAAAAATTACAGAAACTGTTAATAGCCACAAAGGATTAGATTTTGGTAATGATACAAAGAAAGCCATGGTTTCAAAATCAAATTGAATTTTTCGTTTCCGTTACCTTGCTTGGCGGAGGTATGGGATCTTAGAGTGCTCCAATTGATTGTATTTTTGTGCATGAAACAACTAAGTTTAGTCTATACGCCTCTGTTTCAAGTACCTTGTTTTATGACACTCTATAAGTCAGTTGATGCTCCACCTCAAGAATTCATTAAACAGAAATTTCCAAGACAGGGAAATCTCTAGAAAGGGAGACTGCATACGCTGCCATCTGTTGCGAATCGTAGCGATGGCCGATGACTTAGTAAATGACCTTCAAAATGTGCAGTAGAACTTGTATGTCACTAGTACAAATTAACGATTTCATATGGTGTTAGCCAAGGGAAATGTTTCACGAATGAAGGGGAAGCAAGCATAATTTTGGAATTGGCCTTCTCCAAACTAAGATTTCTCCCGAAACTCAGACGAATTGCATATTTATATTCTAGAAGTAAAGCTGTCTTTCTTCTATGAAACACAGACTTAACATCTTCACTCTTCCATTCACATCTTCATAAGTGCGGTCGAAACTTTTACAGCGCGATCTTCCAGGACAGTTAATTCCCGTGGAAGTAAAGCACGGAAATTACTACGGTTTCTCACTGCGTAACTGAGTTCACCCCTTAAATAGTATCTCTGTTACGTACAAATAAACACAATGGTACCTCATGGGACCTTAGATGCGCTTATGGACGACGGAGTCGGTGTGAACTCTGTCGAAAGAACAGCCCTCCAGTGTTGCTTACCCCTCTCCTGGACTGCGGGCGTTTGGGGCACTACGCTTACGATTGGCCAGTGACTTTTGAAGCTTGACGTGTGATATAAAACAGTATTCCATACAGGTCAGTTTCAAATGTTTACCAATACATTTTAATATTTGTTGCTAAACATAATTGATCATAATTGATGAGTGGACATGAAATTGAATCTAGTCAAATTTCTTCGCACTTGTGTGCTAAGCAGTTACCGGGATTCTCACTTATAATGCCGTGTATTGTCGATATATCTCCGTGATGATCACCTATAAACAACTATTCACTGGCAATTTCTAATAGGGGCTCATTTCTTAACGATTTCTCCCGCTAAGCTATTTTGTAACATTTTTTTAAAAAGGACCTGCTCATGTGACTGCAGTGACCCATTTTTTTACTCATTCAATTACCGTGAGTTTTCAACTATATTTCGCTTGAATATGTGCTTCTCAGTAATTTCTGGAGAGAATCTACTTTTATTCAAAATTTCATCGCAATCTTTATTATCAAATTACAGCAACATCCCAAAACTGGGCTGTGCTTGGGTGCTGCGCTTGCGAGCTGAGAGTCGCAAGTTCGCCTTCCCACCAGGCAAGAGAATTCTGCCCAGACTGCTGCCGGAGCGTTATTGGCCTTTTCACTGGTGAAATCAAATATGCGAATGATCGGGGGTTCGCAGTTATCGCTGGAGCCTTCCGTCTGGAACACCAAAATGCTTACAATCGGTGGTTGACTGCAGCTGTGCACTAAGGTGGAGCGTTTTTCAACTTTTTTTTATATTCTATGGTGGCTAGTTCGGAAAATTTACCAAATGGGGAGGAAAAAATTGTGTTAAAAGCATTTTTTCCTAGGCGGATATCTTCTACCGCCCCAAGACTCTTGAAGTTTGAAAAAAGTACCACTGTGGGTAAAAAAAACTCAATTTTTTTTTGTTCACTAATCAGTACTTATACATTAGAAAAAAAAACAAACAGGCAACTTTTAGCCAGCTAGCGCAACGCTAAGTGGGTAGAACAGGCGGAAGAAGGGGGCCGGGCCTCTCAGTAATTCTGCCTGTGAGCTTGAATATCTAGCGTCAAACGGTATTTTCCGCAGCACCTATACCATCTACATGAAGGTTTAATAGAAGTAGGGACTGCTGTGGTCCCTAGCTCCATGTATATGATACCAGTGCTGCGGAAAATGCTATTTGACGCTAGATATTCAAGCTAACAGGCAGAATTTAAAGAGAGGCCCCTTTCATCTCCCTGTTCTACACACTTAGCGTAGCGCTGACTGCTTAAAACTTTGCCTGCGTGTTTCTCTGATTTTTACTACTGTTTAGTGAACAAAAGGAAAGAACATTAGAAATTTTTTTTCCGCCCACTTAAGAACTTTTTTCCAACTTCAAACGTGCGGTAAAAGGTAACCGCCAAGGAAAAAATGTTTTCAACATAATAATTTTCTCCCCATTTGGCAACTTTTCTGAACTAGCCACTATGGAAAATAAAAAAAAACGTTGAAAACGCTCCACTCTACTGAGATCTAACTACCGTCTATTTGCAGCACGAATCAGTGCATGTGAATTTCCAAGTCGTGGCATGCTGTCAAGTAGACTTTATCTCTATGAAGCACGAAATATCAAATAAATGAGAGATTTTGCCATTGCGAAAATATATAATTTAGGGGAAAAAATGAGCAAACGCTACTTAACGCGCGGTTTATCGCTGAGTAGCTAACGACGCTCAAAGAAATTACAGGTCGAATATAAGATAATTCTTTTGACATTTATTGCAGCCCTCTGGAGCAGAACGACGTAGTCAAGGCAACATTACGGTGTTTGTCCGCATTCTGCGCCCCTTAATGTCTGTTCGGGTGTGACACATCGCATGTCAGAACGATGCTAGCTTGGTGTAAGCTGGACCAGCCGTGCTCTAACTTCTATCAACCTATTGTAGGGAAGACGTGCTGATAGACAGCACACTAAATTAGCACTAACAATTCTTCGTTTCTTTCTCCGACGAAGTATTTCCATAGTGGGTGGACAAAGTTACAAGTCAAGAATTATTATTATTACTTCCTCTGAGGGGGTTACGTTATTGCTGCGCTTTGTTTGCCT
>LQNS02015105.1:17331237-17350796 GCA_001587735.2 Parhyale hawaiensis
AGTCTTTGAAGAGGGTATCGCATAAGTTGTTCAAGTGAGTGATACTGTTATTTAGATCACTGACTTTCCCTCTCAAACCATCATAAATAAAGTACGGTATCATCTATTCAAACTCTCTTTGTTGAGGTGAGTGGCGGGTAAGTATTTATTGTTCATAGGGTAGATCGAGGATTTTCTATCAATAAAGCCCTTCGCCAGTGGGGAATCTGTCCATAGCTTAGAACTCCGATTTTCTCATCCTGACTACTGCCAATGGCGATTAGTCTGTATTTTAAATATATATGATAACGGTTGCTTGCACTCTATCAGAGCTGCTTCTAAGAAATGGAGTAACATTTCTTAGGAAGATTCATTTTTTTGGAGGAAACAATAAACTGATTAGCCATAATTATTTAGGACTGTCTGAATAGAAGAAAAGTCAGATTTTATTTAGTGCCGAATTAATGGTCTGAAAGCAGAGTTTCTACTTCAAAGCTACTGCTGTAAGAAGAAGTCGCACCTTATGTGGTGAAAATTTCAGTCTTTGTTGTCACAGTAGACCCTATCTACAATATTAGAAAGCTACTTCTACACCAAGAAGTCATACCACATTCACAGACTAATGATTGTAACAGTTACGTATTTTTTCTTGTTTCAGAGCTATCTCTATAAAAAGTACATTAACCTTATGTGGGGGCCATTTACGGATGTTCAAAGCGTCAGAGTGTTCGTGAGGCCAATTTCATTCGACAGAGGTACGTGATGAATAGCTTGCTTTAATTACTTTACTTTGCTTTCATTCAGCGTGCACTGAAAAATCCGTCTGGAAAGTTCATAAACATTTCGATGGACATCATAATAAAATTAAATGTATTTGATCTTGACCCTCTACACTAGAAGGGGACTGCTCGGTTACGCTAGAAATAAGACTTTTTCTGCATGCGTCATCTGATGCATTATGTGGACTGAGAAGTTACGACGTAGTCCTTCTTGTGGCTTAAAAGCTTTTTTCTTGTGGTTCAGGAGCTTAGTTCTTGTGAGAGGAACACTTATTTATTGTGATACGCACACATTTGCTTGTGGTTCTCACGCTTTTCCTTTTTTTTTTTTGGGATTCAAATGCTTCTTTTATTGTGCTTCACACTTCACACCCTTTTGATAGCAGTTCACACGGACGCTTTTTTTTGTGGCTTATATGCTGCTTTCGTATGATGCAAAAGCTTCTTGGTTGTGATCGACGCGCCGGGATGAAAAGGGATGTCTGGTACTTGGGAGACGGATCATCGCTTTGTAGAGTTTATGTGATTATTAGTGGTTGACACTTCTTAGAACTTTAAGCGTTCTGATAAAAGTTACTGTCCTAATTAAAAATCGAATTTCGGAGGAATGTCACTGCTCCAGGAGTAAGCAAATGGTCTCCAGAGGCGTTTGAGGGTTGATATAATTTGCAATGCAAAGCCATGGGAACCAATAAGAAGATCGAACATAAAAGTGCAAAGTTACTTTAATGTTTTCTACTGCAGAATAGAAAAAGAGATTTTAGAAAACTGTTCAGTGCGCACACGTGAGTAGGTTTATGTGTGTGCATGGAAATTACGTGGACCAACAGAATATTTAAGTACCAAACTGCTTTCACAAATTTCTAAATTATATAATTTCTGACCTGAGATGGAACTTGAACAATGTTCTCTTTCATTCTTCGTCAATAATTTTTCGTAAAATTGTATAATCCTGATTGAAAAATAAGGGCACTTTTACTATATATTGCTGTCTGGACAAACTCCCAATTGAAAAATTACAGATTACAAGCCGCACAAGAAATACATAGTTTTGTATAGCCATAGAAACGACGGTCCATTTCTCCCAAGTAGAACTTAAGGCGAATTGACGAATTGGAAGAGAAAAAATCTCTTCCAGTCAACATAGTGACCTCAAATATTAATAAGAAAAACTAGTGTTGGCGACGCAACGAATACATCTATTGATAAGAAGCGCCCATGCACACATTCGTACTGGCCAGTGGTCACGGCAACATTAATGTTGATTATTTTGGTATGCTAAACATTGATGATTATCGCACACCGTTGACCTCTAACTATGAATTTGTGTTTTTTGCTGATAGAGACAATACTTGCATCACAACATACATTTAAATTTTGTTTGAGGTCACCATATTAATAGGAAAGCAGTTTATTAAAATTTAATCCATCAACTGTAGTATCTATTTTTTGATTTTGAGGGCTGGGAAGATCAGAATAGTAAGACTATCAAACTCAGCGGTACAGCCTAAAATTTGGCTCTTCTGGTAAATGTTATGCGGTGCAAGACGAAAGGCTCGTAACAACTGCGACTCTCTCTTCCATTTCTATTTCTGGTTACGTTATCGCTTATGGTGTAGGCTGTGAATGTCAGAAATGCGAGTCGGAACAGTTTACTTGCTGTCTGGGAAGCGAACAGATAACCTCCTGCGTGCAAGCGTAGCACACTACTATCAGCCACTGTGAGTTGATTATAACTGTACTTTTAACTGTTTAGGGTTAAGTGAACATATATGGTTACTTCAAAAATTCTCTTTCTACGAGAGGGGTTTTCAGGTACCCTTTGACCGGTACATAAAATTATTATTATTTATGGTAAAAAAATTTGAGTTATAAGTCTATTTATGTACAGAACTGTGTAAAGCGCTAAGAAGTTAGCCAGTATTAAATATTCGAACTGTTACGTAATTTACACTTAACATTTTGTGATCGACCTGCTACCTGTATAAATATTCCAATGACTATCTTTCTATCAGATTTGCACCAGCTCGGGCTTAATTTGTTTAATATATTTTTTTTGTTGAGCTTTCGTAACATATTCCAGCGTCTACAAATGAGGTGGATAAACAGTGTATGAAATAAAATAATTTCACGTAGTGATAATAATGCTGTATTAACACGGCATATAATGTTTAAGAAATAAATACAGCAGTATTCAGGCAGTCAATAATATTCATTCCGTAAATTATGTTCACCTGGTAAATAGTACTCATGCAGTAAATGAATTTGACGTTGCAAATGATACTCACACGGTAAATAATTTTGAGGATGTAATAATGTTTTGTTGTGAATAATTCCTTTGCAATAACTTATATCCAAGTGTAAAATAATGTGGGTACGACAAAGAACACTCACATGCCATGCACATAGCAAATATTATTATGCATACGTAGTATAATATAATTGCCGTAAATATATACTAGTCGTAAATAATTTCATGTTATGAATGACATTCTTGATCTGAATAGTATTCATGTGGCACATAATATTCAGGAGCGGTTAATAAGATTTATGTGGTCAGTAATATCCCAGATGTACATATAATTACTTTGGTAAATACTGTTGAATATGATGAATTGTACTCATAATTTGAATATTATTAATGCGGTGTTTAATGTTCATGTAGTAAATCCCATTCAGAAGGTGAATACCATTTCGTGTTCTGTGTCACAGAAGTCAACTGCCCCCACGTGCTCAACGGCAACCCAGAGAACAAAGAGTGGGCGGCTACCACCACATTTGTTTCCTACTATACCCAGAGAACGCCAGGGGCGTACATAGCGTACAAGTGCACTGGGGAGTTCAAGATGGAAGGCGAGACTTACGGCAATCGGACTTTTGAAGGCAATGTGACTTGCCTTGACACCAGTCCTCCCACGTGGGACCGAAATCTTACATTGCCCTGCAAATGTAAGTAAACTCTTAGGCTTTACAAAGGTTCATTTTGAATTTAATTCACAAGCGGGAGGAAAAACTCAGGTTAACCGATTTAGGCACTGTGACAGCCTCGACACCGGTCCTCAAACTTGAGATATTTATTTGACATTGTCAAAGGCTGTTTTCTTTAGCAAAAACAATCCTTGTAAAAACAATCCTTGTAGCAAAACAACGCAGCCTGGCTAAAATAGGGTTAAAGATTTTTCGATAGAGATCGTGCAGCAATAGAAAAAAAGCATTAACTTAAGTCGTCGCTCTTGCTATTTCAGGTAACCTTTTGAGCTGAACCAGATAGTACTAAAATTTTAAGTATTCAAGATGAAACTTAAATGCTCAGAGACTACTTAAAATTCTTATATTTAATCTTGTTAATTTTTCCTCAACTACTGTACTCTGCACAATTTTATTTGAAACGCTTATTGCAACAAAAGTTGTAACGTACTAAAATTGCGAGAGCTTTACAATAGAATAGTGCGGCTAGATAACACATGCTGGAGCCTAGAACATATAAAGAAGCTTAACCCAATGTTTAATGACGACTATAAAATAAAAGAAGAATTATTTTTCATCAATCTACATATAGCTTGATATAGAGAGGCTATGCCAGTAACTCGATGCTCTAGACGGCATGACAATTATTATCCAAATTTTTATTACTTGCATTATGGTGTTTAACTCTATCGTACCTATAGTCTAAAAGGCATCTCTGTCCTACTGTCTTTTTACGGGAGGAAAGCTTTTGTATCGAATTAGCACAGCTTAGTAAGTTCGTTTTAATATAAGAAAGCTACTGTTTACTCTGAAGCGGTTCTGTTCGCAAGGATTCCTACATACCGCAGCCAAGTTTTCAGTACACATTATGTTGTATTTCTTTTTCTGGCGCAGTCGGCTGCATTGAAGGCTACACCGAGAGCAAGATCATCGATGAGTGCTACAAGTTCGTCGACACAAAGGCTACGGACGTGTTGAATGCTGCATACAGGTAATTATTTCTAAATAAAATCCTTACTTGTTTTTATATTAAATAACAGTCGACGGAATTAAAATTTAACGTTTCGGGATTAGGAATCCCATCATCAGAAAAAAAGGAAAGTTAACCTGCAATCTATAATATAAAAGAATTTTTTTTATTGTCTAATAATCAGGGCGCATTGATGTTATCAGGGGAGGTCCAAAACGCAAATGAACAGAGCTGCGTGGAGGAGCTGGATGTCAGCTCCTGCATGTACAGTCGGCAGATTTTAGGCTAAGTGTGCACGGTATGAAGCGGTGCAGCCGAGGTCATAATGTTGAGGCTAGGTTTGGTTCTATGAATGTGGAGAGACTCTAGTGTTGTAAGCTCGATGGGACTTGAATAGTCTACGATGGAGAAGTCATTCCTGCTGATGGGATGGTTGTTTTGCTCAGCATGTTGGCGGGGGGCTGAATGTGAGGGTTTCGCAAGTGGTTAACCGGTACGACTGGATACACCCAAATGTTGGTCAGTATTGGCTTTGAAGTGTTGTCCAGTGCTACCTATATATATGAGGCACAGCAGGCCTGGCATCGGTGACGGTAAATAACACTGGACAAAAGTGGTGTGGGGGATTTGTCTTTAAATTTGAAATACGACCCAATGGTAAATGTGTTTTTATACGAAAATTTGAAGTTGATATGAGGGTAGGCACCAGAGAGGAACGTTTTCAAAGCGCTTACTGAAGCCATTTGTTCTTGTACTAGCACATAACGGTAAGTATTGTTTTCAACTGGTATGTAGGGAGAGATAAGCCCCGTGGGAAAAGGCATCTACTTGAAGAATATTCTCTTATTGCTACTACCTAGATAAGAGTAATGTTTGTCAGAATATAACTCAAAAAGTTAGACAGATATTGATGGAATTAGCAGGAATTGTAAAATGTTAAAAGGCACAAATGACAAAATTTTGTTGATGATCGGTCTGTATGTTTAACAGATGTTGTCAGAATATAACTCAAAAGTTGCGAACGTATCTTCGAGAAAACTACAGAAGCTAATTGTGAAGTCAAAAGGCACAACTGATCATATTTTAGTATTAATAAAACGTAAATCCTAGTTTCAGGACCAATTCGAATTTTTCCACAAATTTGCCTTGCTTGGAGGAGGTATGCACTCTTTGAGTGCTTTAGTAAAAAATATTATAACTGTAGCAACACAAATATTATTGATGTTCTTAGACCGTGTTTGAGTCTTCATATATTGCCTCCGATACACTATGGTTCTATAAAGTAAACTGGAGTTTGGTAGTACCTTAGAAAACAATGAGTGGAAAAAGTTTATGGTAACATTGGATACTTGCTTGTATTGATTCCCTATAGAAAATTGGCAGGTCCAGATAGGGAGAGTCGGCTGGTATCTGATAATCGCCTACAATTTTCAAATATGACCATATTGATTTCCATGCATGGTGGTGACTACATGTCGATAGCGATAGCGCACGCTACGCTATAATGAGACGATATGCTGAAGTGTTATGCCGATTAAGCTTTTAATATAGTGAACATCGACACTGTGAATTATTGAAACTTAAAATAGAATAGTAAATTTAGACTATTTATGCACTTTTAAAACTCTGATTGTTTTTTTGGTTGTCACACTGCACACAATCTTCGTTGTTTTCGATGTTACATAAACTAAGAGGAGCTCGGATAGGGTTTTTAGGACAGACTATGTTTAGAATAGGGAGGCTTTTAGTATACCCAATTAATGGGTCACTGTCTGTTAGTATAGCCAATGGGTCACTGTCTGTATAGTAGATAACACTTGTTGGCAATAGATACCTGTAACATTGATATAATTAGACTGAACCTTAGTCCGGATTTCAAGGACGGTTTCGACTGCTGCAAACCAATGCCGGAACCACATTACACAATTACATGCTTAACGTATGAGCAAACGTTCAGCTCACCTGTCGTTTATGGTACCGTATCTAGGCTACCGACTTTTACGTTGCATCAGGACATCCTTGCAAACTGAACATCCGCTCATAAGTTGCCCATGCGAGTGCATAGCGTGGCACGGGCTTAAGAGCGTGCTAGATATATATATATATATATAAACCCATACTGTTCGAGTTAATTAAGTCCGACTAACTCTAATGTTTCACAACATAGAATCCAAAGCATTCAGTTCTTCCCTTTGGATTGAGATTCATGCGTTGATTGCATTCTGATTACACTTGATCGTGTCGGAAACTGTATCACGCGAGACAGAATTTAATTTTTGTTTGCAATTTCTGAATCTCGATCTAAGGTGGAGACTTGAACAATGAGCAACCAGGATTGAAGCGTTGAACATGGTATAGCTACCATAATTCGAATAGCCATCTCATACAGTATGTGAATCGAATGTACCTCACCTAAATCAGAATTGTCCCAGATGCTCGCAGGGTGTGGATATACAAGTAGAGGTCCATGCTGTTGTCTATACAGTACCACATTTGGTTCACTAAAACAAATTTTAATAATGATCTGAACACATAGTTGCAGATCTAATTAAAAATACAGTTAATGTAATGTAATTAAAGGTGTAAAAATATTGCTTCAAATGTAATTAATTACGTAATTATAATGAAACGTAATGCAATTACGTGTAGGAACAATCAAATGGATTAGTTTTAATTTTTGATATGTTGTAACTTAAATTTTAACGGGAACAAATGGCTTTCAGATGCACAGCTGAAGGAGCGAATCTCATCCGCCTGAAAAGCTACTCGATACCCGATGGACTGGCCGTCGCCGGTCGCCCTTACTACACGGCACATAGCACCAGGTGAGGTCTGCTGGTGGAACTAAGTAGAAAAATTGCGAGGGGTGCATCAGTTGTAAAACGTAGAAAAATTGCAGAGGTGTATCAGTTGCAAGACGTATAAAAATTGCGAGGGCGCATCAGTTGCAAAACGTAGAAAAAATGCGAGGGGTGCATCAGTTGTAAAACGTTGAAAAATTACGAGGGGCACATCAGTTGGAATCAAGCGGGAAAATTACGAGAGGTGCATCTGTTGAAACAAACTATTAAGTTGGCCGAGAAACCTGTTCGGTTTTAACGTCGAATATGAAGCCCATAAAAGTCAATCGATTTTATCGTAGTGTCGCGTATCTGATGATTGCTCGTGATTAAGTTCAAGATCAAAATTCGCTAATTATTTATTTTTGCAGCTGATGTCGACAAAAACCGAATGAACCTGTTGATCATAAACCAATATATAATTTACTTGAGTGTGAATCAGTTGAAACAAACCAGAAAAATTACAAGAAGATGCATCAGGAGGAACTGACTACATAAATTACAAGAGGATGCGTCAGTAGAAACTGACTACATAAATTTCAAGAGCATGCATCATTTGGAACAAGTAGCAAAATTACAAGACAACATTCGAAGATAACGAAAGATTCATATGTCGGAATAGATGTCGGGATTACGTAAGTGATAATACTGTGAAAATTTTTGAATCCCTATGGCAACTTTATTTCTAACAACGGTCAGTATATGCCTCGCTAGGTGCGGTCACAGTGAAAATTCATTAACAAACCTATGATATTTAACTGAGAAATGTTAAATAAGAGCTCTAATTTCTGTACCGGTAACGCAACTACACATTTACCTTAAAAAGTCGTTTACCTCTTCGATGCTTGCAGCTCGGACGAGAATCCATTAATTCCCCAGTTCTGAGATGTAAAAGGAAAATTGCATTTTCCATTACCCAAAATTTTAACGGAGCAGTTTGAATAAAAAAATAATTAGCATTATGTGGAGTAAGTGATGAAGCAAAGATGCACTTGAACGGGATGGCTGTAGAGCAGCCAATAATATATCTTCAAAAGCAAGTACGTCCACTTCTTTGAGCTCCAAGGGAAAATATGTCCAATTTTCGTTAACCAAACCTCATTACAGTAAAATATATACCTATGGTATCGTCCAATTTGCTCATCGTCAAAATAACTTCTGTCCGAATGAAATTAAGTCAAATTGTATATCGTATGCTCAGCTATTGTCTGAAAATCTCATCCAAAAATGTATATCGCACATACTTGAATAGGATAAATATCTAAGCGCAAATATCTTTCCCAAAAATTATCCCTCATATAAAAAGTTTCTTCTAACCAGCAGTTTCACCAAGTTTAACTCATCTAATTAATTTTTATCAATTTTTTAGCACTAAATCATAGATACATCTAAAATTCTTTGCCCTTCCTTCTTTTACGTCTAAATCTTTCACCTCTGATAATTTAGGCATACTTTTACTCTCTACCATGAGAATTTTGTTCACTTTTCCATAAGCAACTAATTTTTTACCCTAAAAATATTGACACAAATCAGTTCTGCGAAACTTTTCATAACCCCAAATTATATGACACCAAACAAGTGTTACCTCCATTCCCGAGGCCGCAAAAAGCTTGCACGCACGCTAATCCGTTTCAGCTCAGACCTATCTACCGTCAAATTTCGCCTCTCACCCTGACTCGTAGCTCCCGAGCAGGAGGTACCATTCTCAGTGCTATCCCGCTAGATAAGTTTTCGTTTGTTTTCAGCTCAGGTGATGCATGCTGTTAGCACAGTTGCGACACACTAGAAAAAAGTCACGATCTTGGCGAAGCATTCGCCACAAATTGCGGTCTGGTCTGATTGTACTAAAAACTCCAATCCAGTTAGGCCTACATAATTACCAGTCTTAACTGGAAAAGTTTTTTCATAGGTAGCCTAGATGAACCTATTTTTTCACATCTAAGTTAAGAGCGTTAGGAGACGTGATAATGAATGCAGACTCTTGCAGAGTGCTGTTGGGCCACGGAAGCTATTCCTATAGTTACAAGTTGTAGGCTTCTTACTTTTCGTATTAAGGTGTCTCGCAACGTAAGGTGGTCTACCCACTACCTTCCCATCAACCCAGAAATGACTATCCGCTGGAGAATTTCTCTATGCCCTCACTCTCTAACTGACTGATGTAAAAATATCGGCTAAGCTCACCAAAGGAGGTTATTTTACATAAGTCGTAACTCTTAATAGAAATATGGTGACCAGTTGAATCGAAATAAAAAATTTAGAGCAAAAAACAGGTGGGTTATGGTTAAAACCATGAATATGGTATTACATTTTCCAAAAATAGCGGCTCGCATTATCCAAAAAGGGCGGCCGCAATTAATGAACTAACGATATGGCGACGTTGCCTCTGAACGCGGGGGTAAGCCCCCATTTTTGCTCGTAGATAACTTGAGGTTATTTTGGTTAGACGGAAACCGGGGTAGCGGAAGGAAAAGGGTACGGAATGCGTGTTTGCGGAGAGGATGTTTGGGCATGAATTATTTGATGATATTCCAATTAGAGGAGAAATTTTTCGATGGGAAATATTTAACGCTAAAATAATTTAGCGTAAGAGTATTGGGTCAATGCCGCGATTAACGATAAATTAGTTTGACGAAGCAAATTAGAGGATTTTTTAGTTTGTGGCTAAAATTTTACACTCCGTAAGTTTTGAGGAGAAACGTTTAGGGTTCATTTTTGTTAACGAACGATTTTTCGACACCTGAAGATTTGTTAAGGCAAAGTTGGTGCCGTTAAAATAGTAGGTAATTAATTTTGTGGTAATTTTATTTCAGACAAAATAATTTGGAGCATTTCAACGCATCAGAATTTTTATTTGGCGTGGAAGCAAATATACTGATATATTTTTGATTGGAAATAAAGTGTAGTAAACATTTTTAATGCTATTTACGGGTCTGATAGCATTTATTGTGTGTCTAACAGATTATACCAGCAATTATTGGTGACTTTCATAGTTTGAGAAATGGTAAGTAGCTCTCAATTTTTAGACACTAAAGAGTCAACCCACTGAACGACATTTCAAAACGAGGTCAATGAGAAATTTCAAGGGCCCTACAAGAGGTCTCATGTTGCATTAAATCTTGGCTCAAGCTCGGACCACCCTTGTATGTCAACCCTGGCCCGCTGTTCAATTTTCTAAAATCGGTCCACAAAACGCTCGCCAGGCGGGGACCTACGTTTCTAGTAAAGCTGAGCCAGCGCTATCCTCTTTAAAATGAGATCTTGGTGTACTAACGATAACTTTGGTCCAGCATCGATATCATTCGTTTCTCCAACAACTCACGATAACTCTGACTTGATTAAAAACATATATGACATTGAGTGATTCATTTAGAATCTCTGTAAAATATTTACAGGGTTCATATCAGGGTGGATGGGCATTTCATGCCATTACAATATATTACTCTACACATTTATGGCACTGTGATTCTTCATAATGAATTTAAAGCGTCATTGTCTCTGAGTGTAAATCACTAATTGTCGGAAGCCTGCCGCAAAGTATTTGTGGCTCAAGCTTGTTGTCCAATGTTATTTACTACCTTATATTTTTCTTCATTGTAAAAAGTTAATTGATTTTTCATACTTGTAGCAGAATCACCTTCGAAATTGAGCCGGCTGTACGTATGTGTAATTGGTCTAGCTTTTTCATAAAATGTTCTGTAAGAGTGATCCAGTGTTGGTCCAATATTACTATACAATGCAATTACGAACCAAGCACTGCTCTCTAATAGGACGTACACAGCCGTATTCCAGACTCCACTTTGGGGGTGCCATCGCATTTCTAGTTTATATTGGACAAAGTGATCAAAATTGACTTCTTCCATGCAATAGTGGTGATTATCAATTTCTATTTCAATCTTTTAAATTATTTTAAAGCGGTGTTATGATCTGAGATACTGATTTTAGCTTAATGAACATGTATTATTGTAGGAGTCGAGTGGTCACTTCATACAAAACCAAGATGTTGCAGTTATAGACTTAATGAAAATGAATTTCAGATTGAATTTCAAAAACTTTAGAACTGCAGCCATTAGTCAGCCAACCTGACCTGATCTTTGTCAATAGATGAATTGATGTACTGCAGCTTGC
This sequence comes from Parhyale hawaiensis, assembly GCA_001587735.2. Classification (NCBI taxonomy): domain Eukaryota; kingdom Metazoa; phylum Arthropoda; class Malacostraca; order Amphipoda; family Hyalidae; genus Parhyale; species Parhyale hawaiensis. Next base: position 17,342,898 of record LQNS02015105.1, read on the forward strand.
GTTTGCTTGGCAGCACCAAAAAGTCTTTGAGCTATTTAAATTTACACTTTAGTTAAGATTGAAGAGTAAAAGAATAATCAGTCAAGGAAAACTGCTTCTGTGATGAAAGCTTCAAATGACGTGTGAAAAAAAGCAACGTCTCTTTCCCCGTGTCCACACAGGCTGACGTGTGAGCTTGAATAATAGTGATAAAATCCTGGATCCTTTTGTCAAACGGGATGTCATAGTTCATCATTGCTAAGCGTACAGCTTCGTCGACCTAAGTATATACCTATGAGCTGAAGCCAATGTTAGGTTGAATTGTCTTGCCCAGAGATACAACAATGCCGTGATTGAGCGGACTGTAGGTCAGGGAGGAACACAAAGGGGGCTTGTTTTCGTTAGTCACAGTCAGGCTGCCCTCGCTGAGTGCAAAAAAATTTCACATTTTTTCGATCCTGAGATAATCAAGTTATTGCAATACTTCTGTAATGCTCCGGGTGGAAAGCACAAAATGAAGTAATCAAATCATTCGGAAGAAAATACCTCAGTTTTTCGTCTTCAATTTTCGCCAGGGCAGGTGCAGGTTTTGGAGATAGCAGACAAGAATTAGACAGATTGGAGACAAATTATAGGGATTGCCTGCCATATAGAAATACGAGAAAATTTGCTTATAAGAGAGTTACCGCCCGTTTTTCCACAAATTGGAAACTTGTTTCGCTCAGTAATAAAGGTTATCACGTGGTGGAAGCGCATCAAGCCTTCTCATATTTGTCTTTTGGTCGTTGAAACACGTGACACTTGTTATCCTTATTGTAAATACCATTACTCTTCACACACCACACTTGTTCGGCATTCTGATCATACAGAATCAGTTATGAACTTTGTAAGCAAACACTAATCACCTCGGAATGAAACCGAGCGAGTGACACGCTACCTCGACCTCTACTGTTCGTCGCAAACTGTGCTGGCCCCCGCAGCAGCATCAAGAATCTGGCTGCTCACATCCTGTTCAGGGAAGTCCTGGCTAAGGACACATATCTTGACGCATATGGATAAAATATAGGTTCAGTATCGGTTGATAAGGGTTAACATTCACCCAAGCTTCCAACATTGTATAAACTATGATACAATGCAATGTTACTAAATGGGTTTGCTCTAAGAGCTTACTAGCTTACTGTTGACTCTCACTGTACCGTGTCGTTAGCGAAAGAAGGCTGCATTAGGTAGTTTACTACGTATCTGACATAACGATACTATTGAGTAATCTGTCAGCCCATAAAGAACACTGTCCATTTTCCTTGTCGTTACCAATAGTGTTGTTCTTTCGAAAAATAATAGTTTACTCTAAGCGTTAATTAATGTGTTAACCCTACAACAAATTATTATTTAGAAATTAGCTCTCCTTGGAAATGCTCTGCTACAATTCTAAAAGATGAGCCCTCTGAGCGCAAAAATGTCAACCCTGACTTGCACGGTGTCCTTGCTACATGACGGTTCATACATTAGCTATTGTGATGCTTACGAGATACCGAGCATTAAGGAGGGATTATTCACGATTTCCGTCTTTCAGTTGTGGCAGCATTCTTATTACTCTCTTCCCATTTCTCTTATTTCAGGCACTCCTACGGCATTGATCCGACAGTTAGCAGCGACTACAGTTGTGACCCGGACTGTAACGTACGTCTTATTGTGATATCATTATTATTATTATTAGGGTAATATGGAGGTAGTTAGCGGAGCTACCATTCCGCTTATAAGTAGCAACTACTACAATAAGCATGTTAAGCTGACTGTCACGCGTCTTTCCGTAATGATTAAAGGGTGGAAAGCCCTACTGAGCTTCCAAACCATGCATAAAATTCTATGGCTAAAGAAGTTTGTCACTGCTAAGTAAAGCTATTCTGACTTTTCATTCGTCGTAAATATAAAGTCATTGACACCCTAAACTATATGTACGATGAGCATGAGCTGAACCTCCATAAGTCATTGAATGGTGCAAAGCTACGGTGTCTATACGCTGTACAATATTTCATCAAGGCAGTTTGGGCGTGGTGCAAATCCTCTACAGCGTTGCCAATTCTATGAGCATTTGTGAGATTTTGATCGGCCCATACTTTAGCCCCGCCCACTACTTGCACATAGAAAAATATCATAAATGTCATCGAATTGGCAACGCTGTAGAGGTATTTGACAACACTCAAACTGCCATGATATAATGGACAGGGTATAGTTCATTACGCACTCACGTTATCATCACAAAGCCGCATGCACTGCGAAACGTGTTGTCTATAAACCATACGCGTTTGCGTGTACTAATGGGCAATGCCAGTTTCGACATATTCATGCCCGCGAGCACACCAAGGCTGGTAAATCCTGTCGGAGCACGGCATAGAGTGCTGGCTTTCAGGAATCGCTTTCTTAATGGCTGGAAACTTGCAGTGCAGCATGATCCAAGATGGCTGCTGAGAAATTGGCTGCAGAAAAGTTTTGTATGAAGCTTTCCTATTTCTAAAATTATTGTTTATCTTCTTTTCTATCAAAAATAAATTATTTCTTCAGTACAATGTGCAAAAGCTATGTCCTCCAATAATCACTATTTACTTACCTATTTGAAGGCCTATTTATTCTAAGCCCTCTGTTTTGTGTCTTACTTACTGACTTGCTAAGGCTGAGTTCACACGTCATCCCTCTCAACGCGTTGGCCAGTACCTCGCTAATACTCCCAGAGCTCTCAGGTCTTCCTGAACTCTCTTAAGCCATGTGTTCTCAGGCCGCCCTCTAGGGCAGTGGTTCCCAAACTTTGCTATACCTGGCACCGCTGGAGAACTTCTTACATGCATGTTCTTGCACCCCTACAAAATAAAGTCCCAATATGATGGTGATAAATGAAATTAGTTTCATGCCATAAATTTAAGCTAATTTTTGAATGACTGAGAAACAAAACAGTGTTTTGCAGCCATTGAACAGGTCCTCTCGTACCCCTAGGGCAGGCACGTGCCGTGAGAATGTGCTCTGGGTAGGCATCCTTATATAATAAAACGCTTGATGTATTTATTTATTTCGTGTCCGCTCTGAAAGAAATAATAGGCGAAAAATAAGCCAGGTTGCAGATTTGTAAATTGATGACCAGGTTGCAGAAGACGGCGGTCGAAGGCTGATCATTATCCCTTTATCTGACGACACTTCTTGCTTGAAACACTCGGGAAGTCGGGACAATGTGTATGCAGCTTCTGGAGTCCGATTTTATGACTTTCTTCTCTCAGATCACGACGTATGAATTCGGCAGATGACTAACGGAACACTCACGAGATGATGATTCTTCACGGGTGGTAGACAACTATTCCTTCTAGCTCACTGTCTTTCTCTTCTTATTCTACAGCAGTATTATTCCCGTTCAAAGAGGGTTGCTGAAGCAGATCTTGCTATTCCTTGTATTTACAGTATGTCCATTACCATGTGCTCCTTCAGCACCATACCACTGTTGTTCTCTGACGGTGCGGATTTTCATTGCCCAAAATTTTCAATATTTGAGTGAAGCAGTTATTCAAGTTCGCAAGACCGTATCTTGGCTACGGAGCGCTGACATGCATACAAGCTGGCTGGAGTTACATTCAAGTTTGTTGCAGTGTTTTACTCAAGATTTATTTCTGCCTCTCACTATTGATGACGCTGCTTAGACGCACACCTATTAAAGAAGTATGATGGGGAACGGATAAGTAGTACGAGACTACTACATTCTCAAGATCGAAGACGTACTACGAATGCATGGAGAGAGATATCGAAAACGTTGCTGGACGTCTGTCGAGGTTCGTGATATTAGGTTATTAAGGACTGGTACATACATTAGATCATATTTGGCCATCGAATAAGTAAGTTTTTACGAAATTAAACAGTCCCTTCAATATTTTGCGTAAAACTTTTGTCCAACGATAATAGTTACAATATGTGTACCTTAATGTATAGATAAAATTTCAATTGTGCATATTAAGATACCGGTCTCGCTGTAAGAGCTCCGCAGCGCTTGTAGGTTTTCGCCGTGAAGAAGGCACAAACTCGACCTGTGCCGAAAGCTTGGCCAAATATAATCTAATGCCTGTACCAGTTCCTAATAACCTAATATCATGGAGAGAGATGAATTTTCTTTGCGATACAGTCAAGAAAGACTTGAAGCAGAAAGGTTACAGAAGTGAATGAGAGCAGCTGATACGCGTGAGCGGGAAAATGAGGAAACGACAAGTCGGAGAAAAAAAGCCTTAAGGTTGAAAGCACGACAGAGGATCAATGAAGAAAATGAAGCATGTCAAAAAAGAGAAGATGCCGCAACGGCCTATATTAATAAAAGATATCGAATATTGTGTGAATTTTTTCACGCGCGGATCCACAAGTTATCAAAATATTTCAAGGAATGTGAGAAACTTCAAGGTATTGTGTTCACTTAAAAATTATGTTTGGCTATTTGTAGAGGAAATCTATACCCTCTTCATAGTTGCGAAAAATCAGTTACTTTCTAATAGAAATCGAAAGATGGATTGGCCCAATTTCTTTAGTCTTTCTTTTTCAATAGATGTTAAAGTAAGTGACGTAAGCCTTTTATTAGTCATTCTGCTTCTAATGTAACTTTTCATTGTTTTAACTGCAGAAGTCGACCTCTTTAGTAAGTTACATTAGTTACAGAAATTTCACAGCACTGGGAAACGTTTTTTCGAGGCCGCATTCGAAAACCTAACTTAACAAAGTTGAACCTGATTTACCTTCCAGTCGCAGTCCATTGTAAATCCTGCTCAAATTGGCTTCTTAACTTATAACGACGAAAAAATTTCAATTGCTGTTCACTAAACATTCAAATCAGCTAATCAAACATAATGAGATGAACTGTAACCTTTTGAAAACGAAAAATCCTACTGTCATTTTTTAGAATGTTCGTACAATATTACAGACATAGACCGCAACAGTACTTCACTCTTAGGTCCAAGTGGCCTGTGACGCTGGCGGCCAAATTGGGAAAAATGGGATTTTCTCAAGAGCTATTATGAACATGTCCAGACATAGTCATGCAGGCAAGCGCCCAAGTGCGTCCCCGCCGTATCGAAGATACCTTCTCCGCAAGAAAAATGTTGGGTACCTTGGATTTTTTTTTCAGTATTAGATAGGGGGAAAAGAATAGCTCTTGAGAAAATCCCATTTTTCCGTTGACGACTTTTGACCGCCAGCGTCAGACCTAAGAGTCAAGTACTGCTGCGGTCTATGGCACAGAATATTATTTTTTTTCTCTATCTAAAGTGCCGTTTAGATACCATCGCAAGCTCTTTTTTTCGTACCTTACTCATTCATATGTCCTAACAACTTTCGTTCCCTTCATTCGTTTTGATCGTTAAATTCTGGAGTACCTTCAGCTAGCACTGAAGATATCTTCTGACGAAATACTTTTTATTTATTTTGGAGTACCTTCAGCTAGCACTGAAGATATCGTCTGGCGAAATACTTTTTATTATAAAAAAGGATAAATTGAAAACAAAATAAGATGTAACTAGCCGAAAACGGTCAATAAAACTTGTAAGCGCGACGCTCGAGGTTTACTAGTCTATTAAACCTCCTTGCCCGAAGGCACACTGAATTCTGCCTTTACCGACCCTTGGTTCACAACGCTGCCTCTCGCTGCGCCGGCACGTGCATCGTACAATAATACACCTAGCTTTCTCACAGCGATGCGCAGGCAGAGGCAAATGATGCCTATACCCTGACGTACAAAAATGCAGTAATATGCGTTTTCTGCGTTATAAATGTACTAATTAACGGACATAATTATATTGTCTTGCGAAAGGTAACTGCTTGCTTCTTTCCTGCAGGGTAGGCACTGTCTAACTTGCCTACCCTGACGGCACGTGCCTGCCCTACGGGCACCATGCACCCCAGTTTGGGTACCCGTGCTCTAGGGCGTCTACTTCCAATCTCCCACTCACTTATGACCGCAAACACGTTGTTTTCGTCTCTTCTCTGCATATCCCCAAACCAGTTCAAGCCGCTATGTGCTTGAATACAAAGTCCATACTAAGTTCTAAGCATTTTCTGCATTATTATTCTGGCAAGTTGCTGAGGTGAAAAACTGACGAATGAAAGAAAAACAACAACTGAGTGTAGGTGAGGCCCTACACTTTTCATGCACTCTTCCCATCAGCTCCAGAACCAGCACGGTGTTACTCTTCTAAGCCTTTTGTTAGCATTTTTGTTCTCACCCTACTATGTCTATTAGTCACTTAAGCATGTAACGTTAACTACACGTCAGTTATTGTGACTTAAAAGGGATTCGAGTAGTAGGATGTGACTTCCTGGACATATTTTGAAAGAACTTTATCAACTATCAGTTACTGAGTCCAATGGGACTTAAGAAATGTAGAACGTAATTCTGTCTGCTTCTTGAATGTGACGTAGTTTGAAATTAAGTACTATAGAGTTATTGTGACTATAGAGACGTAGTTTGAAAGTAACTATATGTAGATGAATTGGTGTAAATAATGGGACAGAGTTTGGAATCCACTATAGATGAGTTGTTGTAACCAATAGAACGTAGCTTGATATTAACTAAGGTGAGTTATTGTAACCCAGTGCGCATATTTTCTATGAAACCTGAGAATTTTTATATTTTGCACGAACAGGCCTTCTGAATTTTCATAATCAAATTATTAAATTCAAAATGCTCACTTATATGGTGTTTTATATGTCATAATAGATTACAACTGCTTCAGCACATATAAAATTCTTAGGTACGCTTGCATAATTGTGCATAGATTAAATTCTTGAAAGTTCATATATAAGATACTTGCGTTATAAAGCGCGTCTGGGTTTTATTCTATGCTCTCGTTAGTTACGTTCACTGTGTAACTACTTATTAGAGTCTCTCCGCTTTAATTTCAGACTATTTTCGGGTCCCAAGATGGCTGCTTGACCGTTGAAGATCAGAAAGATATCAGCAAAAGTCAGTGCGACAGGGAGGAATACTTCGCTTGCATGATGCCTGCAGAGTGTCCAAATTCCTACAAAAGGAGCGAGTATGGCGGCGGATGTTACCGACTGTATACCGAATCTCAGCCTATTATTGATGACACTAAATCGAAGAGGGAATTTTTGGACGGTGTGGCGGACGCTCAAAAAAAGTGTGCCGATAAGGGTGCTGCTCTCGCTCGGCCTACATCTCTTGCTAATCAGGCTTCTATGATCAACTTTGTTAAGGTATTGTTGCATAAACTTCCCGCGAACTAGTAAAAATTGCTTTAGCTAAGGTGATAAGCTAAAATAAAATTTATTCGAAGAAAGTCCAGATCTTGTTATACTTACCGTTTCAGTAGAAATTATATGCGGGCTGACGTTATAATATTGTTCAAAATATACTTTATTCAGAAGTTACAGCTCTGGATCCCCTTCCAAGTTCTCCTTCCCAACGCACACTTTTCTCAACGGTATTTACCCTTGATGATACAGACCAGAACTGCTTCAACGAGTGGAAACATCTTTGGGATAAGTGTGTACTGTAATTTCTAATAAAGTACATTTTATATGATGACTTCAGTTCGCGTATAGATTGTGCAGATGCCCTCAGGGGCATATTCTGGCGCGCCCTTTCCCTGCCACAATATGTTTGGGAAACACGTACCCAAGGGTCCCGAGTACGTTCTCCGCGGGGGATGTAGCATCTGGCCGCAGTTCCTGCCGACGAGGTTATTTTGTAAAGTAAGGTAGGTTCTCTACGTTACTTTTCTGTCCCGTGAGATGGGCTGTCGATCGAGGTAGCCGACCTGGTAGCACTCGCCGGAACCCTGGACATTTTGCGTTCACGTAAGCTTTCCTGCGCGTGCCATCACTAAAATAAACACTACCTAGGCAAATCTAACCTAGCCAAACCTAACCTACCCTTACCTAACC
>LQNS02015105.1:17351028-17376908 GCA_001587735.2 Parhyale hawaiensis
AACATTACCTAACCCAACTTAACCAGCGATACAGCGGGCAGCGCGGCGCACCAACGTGAACGCCGCTCACGCGCACACGATCTGCGCAGAAAAAATGTCAAGGGTTCAGACTCCGGCGACCTGGTACGCGGGACATCTCTAGTCTCTCTCGTGTGGAAGGACAGAAAAGGGGCCGACCACTTGAGTGTTTCCTACTATATTTTGAGCCTTGTTTCCCTGCCCGTAGTAGCGCACGTGGCCACCACGCCTACCCATTATGCGGTATTTGAATACTGCNGTTTCTCTGTTGAAACGCCTGAGTTGCGGCTACGGAGGTTAAACAAAATATATAATAATAAGATTGTACAGACCTCGTTTATACATCTTGTCCCATAGAATGTATTGACCAACTATATAGCCTTGAGTTCGGTATGGGACAGTTCAATGCAGCCATTTGGGAGCACATGAAACCTCTATAATGTAGGTGTAAACTCCGCGAACAGTAGACTCTCTATCTCGTAGACGGCTTACAGAGCCATCTGTTGCTTATTTCTCTGACTTTGAAGTCGCCGGCTGCTCGCAGTGTAGGCACACGTAAAGTTACATGACCATTTTTATAGGGCGCTACTGGTGCAATCTTTCATGTGCTAATACCTTAGTAGCCCTAAATCTATGCCTGTATATCTATCAGTTTGTTTGTATTACTTCAGTCTTCTACAAAAATCCAAAAGTAGAGCATAAACATAATTTTTAAAATCGCCAAAGTAGTAAAAATGGCGACTAGAGTGAATACTGTTTGGCAAGCATGCAGTCTAATTAATTTTTTTTTTTCACTAATTAGAATTTACTATGATGCACTAATCACAGAACTCTGACATCAGTATGGTGCACTGCAGTCTGCTCAGGCAGTGTGTAGCATAGACTCTCTGTGAAGTTGTGAAGTGTAGACGTCTATACTTCGCAAATTTGGTCGTACAGAAGAAGTTTGGGCTCAATTGTTTTGGGAAAATATGGAGTCATAAAAAGAAGTCATGACAAATTTCAGTATTGATGTACGTTAAATATGCAGAAAAGGAACGTAAAAGTACTGCATTTAAAAAATCAAGAACGGAGCTGAACGAGCATGGAGCCCAAGCTGACGTTAGGACAGGTTGCACGACGCAAATTACTTAGTTTATGAATAACGGATAAAGTTAGGCAAGACTAGGCTAAGTTTAGTGGCGTAGCTAAGTTCTCCTTGCTCGGGGACAAAACCAATTTCAGCGCCTCACTCCCCACCCTCATTCCATCGCTCGTGAAAACACAGCTATATATTCAAACTATCAGTTTTCTAGTTAGGGCCAATACGGCACACCCGCAATAACGTGCGAACGCAAGAAATGTTCACTCAGAAAGCTAAACGCTGCGAAAATATCCTTATCTGGTGGAGAGGCGACCTCCTGTACTCCAGTTATTTCCTCAAACAGATAGTCCCAAAAGAGAACAAATCGTCAAAGAGAGATCCAGAAGCTGAGAAATATTAAAAACATACATTGGATATAACACCGTCTGTCATTAATTGCAGCATTAGTCGCCGCCATCTTGAGTGGCCAGCCAAAGGCTGGGATCAAGCTTAATAAGTTCTATGTTCAGCTGCCCCACTTCACGATGTATGTCCCCCAAAGAAAAAATACTACGAATACAATGGAAACAAAAATATTGCAAGGCCGGTCATTTCAAAACTGAGACCTTTCCCAAGACAGATAATATAACTTTCTCCGCATCAGGAGTTTCACTACAGTGCAAATTAACCAAATTGCCGCTGAGGGTGGTATCGTGCAAGGACAAAACTCTACCATTTTTTCCGCAGTGGTAATGCGAAAGCTCCTTGTTATCATCCAACTACAGATACATGAGCTTGATCTGCTACTCAAGTTGAATGTCTTGAATCACCACCTTCTGATATGGAAGATTTTCAAAAACCCTAGCCCAGATTTGACAAAGAAAGCATTCCAAATAGCCACCTTGTTAACTAATCTCATCGGAATCACAAAATACATCTGCGGTACTCATTAATATATAACTAGCGTGTAACCTCAATGTATTGTAAGATTCAGTTCATAGTAAATAACAACATATGCAGACTAACCATGGTCTCTAGATTGGTATCAATTTACTAAGATTCGTCTCTCTCGACTCTAACCTGAAGAAACATCTGGCCTTTTCGAACCCTTCATCTGGACCGTAATGCAACTACTACCCACCACATTGATGGCAAAGTTTAAAAAATTCGCAGCTAGCAAACCTATTGCGGCTGTTATACCAGACCCTTCCGCCGATATAGCTCGTCACCCCAACACCCTAAGATCAGTACAATACCAACAAGAGCACTCTGAGAGCGCATACCTCCGCCAAGCGAGGCAACGGTAGTATAAAATTAAAATAGGCTCTGAAACCATAATTTTCTTTGTATAAACTCCAAAATCTAATCATTTGTGTATTTTGAGAGTAATAACAGCTTGTGCAATTTTTTTGAACATCCGTTCATAACTTTTTGAGTTACACTGCTAACAAACGTTATGACAAACGTGAGTCAAACATACAAACAAACAAACTGATCTGCACCAAAATTTAATTAATTTTGTCTTTAAACATTGCTAACAACCCCTATAAATTTCATAAAGATACATTCATTATTTTTTGAGTTATTGTGCTGATAAGTATAAAATTAAAAACAGTAACAAACGAATGAACGTAAGCACAGATCATTACCAAAATTTGATCATTCACTCTTTGTTATATACTTAACAACTCATGATAATTTCATAAAAATCCATCCATAACTTTTTGAGTTATGACATTGAGAAAAATGAGGCAGACAAACAAACAAACAAATTGACATATCTTCACCAAAAGTTAATCATCTGTTTTTCTTAACATACCTAACTATCCCTGTAAATTTCGTTCAAATCGGTTCAGAACTTTTTGAGTTATCTTGGTGACAGACAGATAAACACGACGAAAACATAACCTCCTTGGCGGAGGCAATGATCCATAACAAGTGGCACAAATATGCATTGCAGTCAGTTGAGCCACTGCGCAGTAGAATACTGCTACACTGTGGCAAGAGTGTACTGTACTAATATACTACCCCAAGCAAATAAAATAATAAATAGGAGCCACGCGCACAATTTCGGGCATTGCAGCAAACCTTTCCTAATCAGCTGAATAGTATGACGAGAAACCACCAGAAAACTGTCAAATAACAAAGTAATGATTTCCCGTATGTCCTACCGGACCGCACTGCCACACCAGATTTTAAATCCACCATCACAAAGAAGACAAGACAATGAGCCATAATGAGCGTAGCTAAACAACAAGAAGTCACTATTCAAGATATAGTGATTTAGGCTATACAGAAATAGCCTTCAGTCTAAGATTGAGCAGACTGAGTTCCCAAGTAGCCGATATCTTTAGAAATACTACGTTAGGTACCTAACTCAAATAAACCTAATCCCCAGGGATGTACGCGTTTGCGCCCAATTTTCGCGAGTGCGCCCCACCTTTGCGCCAGTGCAGTATATTCCTAATGTGTCTCTTGTCAAATTTAACGCACCCCCGAAAATCCCAGTATAATATAACTACACTAAATAATTGGGCCAAATAGCTGAAGACATTTATAAGGGCTAACAACGTGCTCATGACCATTGCAATCTTAAATAGAAAACGGCTAAAAACATCCCAAGATTTTCAGGAATAGCCCAACGAGTGATGGACGTGAGCGAATTTTGTCTCTCCATCTTGAATCTAAAAGCGTAATAAATAGCTAATGCGCCTTCCTTGGTGCGCCTCTTTCAAAAGTTTGTCTCTCTGCGCCTAAAAAAAAAGTAAGTGTGCTCGCGGCGCCCAGGCGCTCTATGGGCGCAATGCTCAGTCTTATTAATTCTATTAATTGCGAATATATTTGGTGCTGTGTTAGTATTATGGTATACTATATTTCTGATTCAGTTTGATGCCTCCTAGATGCTGCGTCCGAGGACAAAATGTCTGATGTGCCTCCTATTTTCCCTTTAGCTACACCGCTGGCTAGGTTATGGTGGTTACTTTAGGGTATGTTGGATTATTTGGATAGGATGTGGATAGATATGGTTAAGTTAGACAACTATGGTTTTCACTGGCCGTGTAACACTGTTTTTCGATAATAATTCGTAAACGAATTGTCGAACCACTATGGTTTTTTCAACACAAAGCCTTTTACAACCCTACCTAATTTATGGCCCACATAGCATTTTGCTATCTGTGTATACAGAGGAGTTTACTCCTGTATTTTAGGCCTACATTAAGCTGAAGCCTGGAAGTCGCGTCTCCACGTCCGAACGACGACCCAGTGTTGCCAGGTTGTCGAGGCGTAATATCTGTAGACCGGAGCCGAAATATTGTATTTTGCCAGAAATATCTGTAGATCTAAATACTTTCACTAACGTGTCTTGTCTTTCGTTTGTCTATAAATTATATTACAGACCGGTTCGAACTCTGTGAGTGATACGGGCTATGGCTAACTATATTTATACATCGATCGATGGTAGGTTCCAGAAAATACCAATCTACGGTAGCCACATCCCACAAACACTCAGAACGGTGGCGTAACTCTGTATATAATAGTCTATCAGGAAGCCATCCCATTTAAAAAATGGCTCAATTATTGATTTTTCTGCAAAATATTGTGACATTGGAGCATAATCTTTCTTTATGTGAAGGCTTATGAGAAGGTATTGGATGCAATTGCCCAACTCCACTGCCATGATAGCACCAAAACTGCGAAAAATTTGACAGGGAGCATACCACAATCGGCTAAATTTTCGGCTATCAGTTAGATTGTACATGCTGTCGGCTAGGAAGGAATGTAATCGGCTAATTGGCAACTCTAAAACTCACTGATAAGTTGTTAAAAAGTTTCATGTGAGAAATTTTCGGCAGGAAATAAATGAACGGACTGCACGAAGAATATTAGGCACAATGACAGAGGTACTTATATAGCATTTATTCAACAATAACAAAAAATAGCCTGAATCCAGGAGAAAATACTTCTAGGAATCTTTTGAAATTTCATGCATTAGAACAAATCACTCTAAATATCTGTAGATCTAGGGCGTTAAAAAAATCTATACATCAGTAGATCGGCATTAAAATCTGTATATTTACAAATTTTTATGCCAGAAAAATCGATAAATGAGCGGTTTTTTAAATGGGATGGCTTCCTAATAGACTATTATATACAGAGTTTCGCCACTGTTCTGAGTGTTTGTCGGATCTGGCCACCATAGATTGGTATTTTCTAGAACCTATAAACGATCGATGCATGGGTATAGTTTGTCATAGGCCGCATCACTCACAGAGTTCAAAACGGTCTGTAATTTAATTTATGGACAAATGGCAGACAAGACACTTCAGTGAAAGTATTTAGTTCTACAGATATTTCTGGCAAAATACAGATATTTCGGCTCCGGTCTACAGATATTTTGCCTCGACAACCTGGCCTAATTTACAGGAGTAAACTCCTCTGTAAAAACATATAGCAATATGTTATGTAGGCCATAAATTACGTAGGGTTGTAAAAGGTTTTGTGTTGAAATACCATAGTGATCCGACAATTCGTATAAGAACTAGAGAACTGTGAGAGCGCATGCCTCCGCCACGGGAGGCAACGGTAGCAAAAAATTCAAATTGGCTCCGAAACCATAATTTTCTTTGCATCATCTCCAAAATCTAATTATTTGTGCCTTTTGATAGTAATAACAGCTTTTGTAATTTTCTTGAAGATCCGTTGATAACTTTTGAGTTATACTGCTAACAAACGTTATGACCAACATGAGTCAAACATACAAACGAACTAACCGATCTGCACCAAAATTCAATCATTTATGTCTTTTAACATTACTAACAGCCCTTTATACATTTCATAAAGATCCATTCATTATTGTATGAGTTATTGTACTAACAAGCATAAAATTAAAAACAGTGACAAACGAACGAACGAACAAACGGATCATTACCAAAATTTGGTAATTTATTCTTTGTTATATACATAGCAACTCATGTTAATTTTATAAAAATTGAGTTATGGCATTGAGAAAAATGAGGCAGACAAACAAACAAACAAACAAACAAACGGATGGTCATATATTCACCAAAAGTTAATCATCTGTTCCTCTTAACATATCGAACACTCCCTGTAAATTTCATTCAAATTGGTTCATAATTTTTGAGTTATCTTGGTGACAGACAGAAAGACAAACACACAAACAGACAGACAGACAAACACGACGAAAACGTAACCTTCTTGGAGGAGGTAAATATAAGCGAAAAACAGTGAAACTCGGCAAGTGAAAACCATATTAGTTTACGAAATTAGTTTACGACAGAATATGCCAAATCATTGTGAGGAGCGATACAATTGTGACTGTGGTTTCGTCACAAACTAGCTATAGTATAAGCTGCGCCCGATAAGCTTGCTCCAATATGACTGTGCTGAAACGGCTGCGAGCAATATCGGGGCACCTTACTGAGAGTCCCCATAGTCATAATATAATAATAGCGTGTATTTACTTCCATACCCACTTGATGGTGCGTTTGGTCATACATTTCCCGGCTTCTATTTCTTTTTACAATATTCATGACAAATGTGTTCTACATCGACGACTACTCGTTTGTACGAGTATAATATCATTGTATACGTATTGACGTTTGCATTGTTTTTGCGCAGAATGAACTTAACGATGATAATCTTGGTGACAAGAAAGTTCTACTTGGACTAACTCAAAGGTGAGTTGGGCGTTAGTCTGAGAACCTTCAATTCAATTGAAGGAAATAAATCCTCTAAGTTTATCCTGAAACCCCTGCTCCATAAATTTTTAACATTATCGTGAATAGTGTCATAAGAACACAAAATTCGTAACAGAATATCTGTTTCCTCCAGACTAATTGTCAAAATGGAGTTACCTTTGATGTTTGTTAAGAACTGAAAAAGTATTTAATACCATTTGCGCAGTAAATAATACGTACCTACGTGATATTTTGAGGGGATTCCTGTGTGTTTGGATGATGGGCCACGAGGTTCTGTATCTCAAATAAGTTCATTAACCCATTACTGCCCAAACAGATCCCAGGGTCCGCTTTCGAACTGCGATATCTCTCAAGAAACTGTGTGTTTGATACGGATACCAAATGGATAAGCTACTACAGTAGATAAAGTTTTGATACACTTGCGTAATCTGAAGTCATGCACTGGTAGCTTCTCAAGTTCCCAATTCTCCTTTGGTAACTACATTGCGACCCAAGATAATAGTCCCAACTAGTTATTTTATATATAAAGTACCTTTGAGCAAAACGACTTATCTCTCAGTCGAATTCAGTGTGCAAGACGGTACCTTGACTGTTTAACGACATTCGTTTATCTTTCACTGTAAATTTCTGGCCATAATATTCATTTGTCGCTGCTTTTTTACAGAAAAAAGTGAGCCGCAATATTAGTTCAACAATCTAAAATTTAATATAGAATGTGCTAGACGTCTTACGGATGCTGTAAAAACAGTTATTATGAAAGAAGTGGCAAAGAGATCTTCATGTACTACCACTTAAAAAAAAAATAGGACGATATGTCTGGATAGTCCAATGATTCTTGAATGAACTCCCCTGGCGAAAGCAAATTTCCGATAAAGGGAAAATGGAAGTCTTGGCCTTATGAGACGCATGATATGAAGAAGCACGCCTTGCCAGTGTGGCAAGCCCACTCGAAACCGTAGGCTACGTTCAATTGCAGAAGTTAGATCTCCCGAGAGAAAGCCTCCATTGACTGAGGGTGGACCGGACTTGGACAAACGTGACACAAAATATGCAGTGTGTCTCGTCTACAGATGCGACCAGAGCCTCCTTGGATGGCCCTGTCGGGTGGGCCAAACGATGGACAGGGATTGAGGAGAACTTGCAATAGCGTTTTCGTTGCCCCCTAGTTGGAGGCGGAGTAATGTGAGCAGGCGTTGTTAATACTGAACTTGCTGGCCCCATCATGGTTCTAGAATAAGTGAAAATCAATTTCCCTAGTTATCGCCAGCTTTTGAGTGAAGCTCTTTTTCCTTGGTTTGATAAGCAAAATTTGTCTCTTCATGAAAACCTTGTGTGCATCAAGATACTATCTCTGCTCTTTTTCCAAGAGCAGCAAAGGAGAATCCGTCTTATCTGGGATTCAATGGAGATAGATTGATGGTGAGGCCGCCAAATTCTCCAATTCTGAATCATCTGCAAAATTTTTGAGCCTTCATCAAGAGGAAAAGCTACGCTGATGATAAGCAATTCATTCGGAACAGGAATTGTGGCATGCCATGCAAATTGCTTCCTGGTCTGGGAATCTTATAACAAAAATTGTCGTTACAAAATTGATTGATTCTGTGAATAAGCGCGTTTTTGACGTTATCCGATGTAACTGCCCTTACAGTTAAAAAATGACCGATGTTTCATTGTAGTTCAATAAATCTCTTCATAAAATTCGTTCGCCGTTACGTATTAGATAAGCTAAATCAGCAATGTTCCTTTAAATTTCCTTTTATTTGGTTGCCTCTATTGTTTTTACCAGGCAAAACTGAATCTTGTGGTTTATTTAATCTGACAGAATGTGACAAAATGAGACTTTTTATTGTTTTTCGATGCTAAGCTTCTAAATAACATCATTTTCAAACTGTCTTGTACTTTGCATACATTTTATTCAAATATGGGACAATCATTTACTCTATAAAGTATTTTTTCATATCACTAAATAGTTGGACTGCTATCGTGGGTCGCAGTATTGACAATGCTCCTCTAAAATCTAAACCCCTATGAAAACAACAACAACAAAATAATCAACTCTATTCCTTTCTAGATGATAACAACTTTTCGCTACAGCGTTTATAATGACTGAAGTACAGTAAGGGCCCAGTTAATTTCATCTACCCCCACGCCACAAAGTTTCCTCCTGTTGCATCACCATTGTAAAAATTCGCGCAAATTGAAGTGGTTCGATGCAGTAGTCAAGTGAACAAGTTTCCCCACTCCCAATCCGAATGTGTTGCTGAGTCCGTTGAATCAGCGCAAAATCACATAGCAGTTCTCCGAGGTCTAATGTACATATTCTGTATTTGATGAGACACCTGATCTTTACTCGCTGACCCGCCTGACTGGATAGCTGACATTTTAGTAACTTTTTGTTAGACTCTCAGGCACGTTTATTAAAACACTTATAAACATCCCAACATTTAAATGGTAAAAGTGTTAAAGAAAACTATTGAATGAAGCGGCCTTTAACGGACTTAAAATGCAGGGACGGCAGCAACTGGACCTTCCCATCGTTTGACAACGACTCGGCCCTGGAGGCCCAGTTCAACGCGACCGCTTGGGGTGTTGCTGTGATGGAAGTCAAGACCACTGGCGAATATGAATATCTCGCTGGTAACCCTTCTGTTAACGCATACCTCTGTATGTGGCCCGGGCATATTGGTAAGTGCTTTTGTTTCACTGGTAACCCTCCTGTTAACGCATACCTCTGTATGTGGCCCGGGCGTATTGGTAAGTGCTTTTGTTTAACTCCACTAGCAGTCAGTAATTTTGTTTCACGTAATGAAGTTGAGCGCATATGTGCTGCAGGCGCCGTTCGTTCATGACAGTTCTATTTACCATAGTCCCTCCGTCTTGATGGCACGTGCGTGCATGCATGATCGTCTCTCTGGCTCGGCTTTACATGAACTCGGTGTTCTCAGAATGCCTCGATGATGCCCCAGCTCTGGCCGGCAACATGACCAACGACTACGACACAGCAGGGGGCGACTCAGGCTCTACGGTCAAATACCTGTGAGTCTCAGTATACGTAACTGCGGTGGGGGACTTCCGACCCTTTTACGACCCAGCCTTAAGAGTAACAAAAAAAAAAAAAAAACAGGGGGTTGCAAGAACAGTGATGCTGCAACTTTTCGTTTTTTTAAAGATGGCGCCTATAGCTGCCCTTCTGTATAAATTTTAAGCTTTTGGTGATGTTTGGCAGACGTGGTGTACTGCACACCATCCAATTGTGGAGATGTGTTGCTGCACTCCTAACCTCAGTGCGGGCTAGAGAAGAGTACGTAACACTATGTATTCTGTACAGGGTCTCCACAGCACATGTAACTGGGTTATTTGGCAGCCGTACCCTAGTAAAGTTTGTGGCCGTCACAGACCCTAAAATCATTATACAGATTTCGGGCGGGCCAAATATTCTGCTTGGGTGGTTGATTGCAAACCAGTGCTTTTCTGAGTCTCATAACTTTCAGATTAGTGTCGTTTCGATTATGCAGAAGCATTGTTATAGTAGCTACTGATCGAGCAGCTTTGCCCTAATTTGTTGATATAAAATTACTTTCTCGTACTGGAACAGTGTTGGAAATGCCATCTACTGTATTGTCAAGACACCATACGCTAAATTTAGCCTGGAATCGCACCATAGGATTGGGAATTGCAGTGTTAAATGGAAGAGATAACAGAAAGACGGTCAAGCACATCGAGCTACTTTAACTCCTACACGTTATTAGTTTTTCAGTCAACATACATTTGAAAATGTGTCCGTGGACACAAAATGAGAACATGTAGACAGGGGTAATACATTAATGGAAGTAGAGCCAAAGGTGCAATCCCAATTAATAATAATTTCTTTCTAAAGATGCGAGTCAAAACTATAGGACTGTAAGTACTCGTACATCAACACAGTGATTGAGGATCGAGCACTGTATTTATTTAAACTGAATCATGAATAAAAATGTACTTATTTAATTAGCTCCGTTCTAGTACCAGAGCGAGGGGAAATTCCAAACTGTTACTTACTGCAAATGTTACATTAGTGGTCAATCAATCTTAAGAGAAATATATTCTACGAAGATACTGAATCCAAGAGAGAACAGACCATTGCTGCTCTACAATAAGTAAATAAATGGAAGGTTGAAAACCCTAGCTAAAGCAGACTACCATGCTAATTCATATACTTCAACTCCTTATCAGCCAGTTTTCAGTCAACGGGCCATTACCAAGTAGATTAATTTAAGAACTAGATTACCAAGGAAGATTACCGTATATAAAAGTTTCAGTCGGTTTCTACCTTTAAATAATTTCATTGGTGATTTTTTTTCGGTCGCAGGTGTTACCCAGGCTACTTTGTCGACGGCAACGAGACTTTACCCGTTGCGCAGTACTATCGGTGCGTAGGTAATTCCGGAGGCTGGTGGTTTGACAACACAAACTTCGAGGAGCTCCAGAGCTGCTTTACAGTTCCAGGTACCTGATAACATCACTGCGAGTAGACAAATTTACAAACTTTAATTAGCTTCAGAGTTGCTGCAGAGTTTCAGCTAGGTACCTGATAACTTTCTACATCTTTTCAGTAGGCCTATCTCACTGCGAGTATATATAGGAATTTACAAATTTTGTGGAGCTGCAGAGTTTCTTCAGAGTTCCAGCCCAGCCAGGGAGGTACCTGATAACCTTCTTCAAATTTCTCCAGTACCTCACTGCAAGTAGACAAATTTACAAACTTTGAGGAGCTTCAGAATCGCTTGTTGATGTAGGCGTGTAGAGTAGGAATTAGTGAAGAAGTACTTCTCTATTTGTTTTCTAGCGGAATGCTTGGAGAACATGAATCTATTTAACTTGAAAATGCATTATGTATGGTGCGTCTTTATATCATATTTTGAACAAACGGCAGGTAATTAACATTAGACTCTATGTTTTGGTTACATTTTTTGCCATGCCGGATATTTGTGCCACTGGGCTACTTCTGCACACAATCTACTTTTGGAGAGTTTTATGTACACTGTTTTGCTTGAGACTCCCGATCTGGCAACCCTGGGCCTGCTGTGATCAGCCCTGCCTCTCCGCTCCAAATTTATTCGGCTGCTGTTCAGGGGGATTGTTTTGTGCTGAGCGGAAACTGCAGCTTCTTGACTCATATCGTGGAGGTTGTGATATTATATTGTGGGCTGTGTGATTTCGTGTTGCTTTAGTTTCTATTATTCACTGTAATGCGCAAATAAGGTAGGACACCGAGATTAGCTGAATAGTATGATTTTTATAATATCCACCGCTGAGAGTAACGACTCTGCAACGGATACACTGTTCGTGTGAATACATGAAACGCTTGTTATTTATTCTTTGGCCAACTAATTTTAAAATTAGTGGCAAATAATTTGATTAACTTCTGAAAAATGTGAGGAATACAGCAAGCTAGATAGATTTAAGTAATATTCAAAATAACAGTTCTAATAATACTTCTATATAAACACCATTGATATAGTATATTTAGGAATACCAATCTGGGTTCTCTGGCATAGTTTGTAGTCTGCTGTGGCTGACGACGTGCTTAGGCATGAGCTTGTGCATGCATAGTAGTGCATTATGACTGTCTGCTCCTGTTTCAGTTCCAGCATGCTAAATGCAGGTATACTGTAGTGTTTATCTCACAACCAGAGGACTATTGGCAAGTAGTCTTAACCTTTATACTGGTGGATTCAGTTGACGGACTTTCGTTTTTCATTATTTCTACTGAGCGGCTAAATTCTCTGCTCAGCTGAAAGCGCAAAACTTTTTTTTTTACTTCTAATGCACTCCGAGGTCACTTCACCAGCGAATAAACCAACTGACTTGACAACAGTTGATTTAATCTCTTGGTGAACGCGCAGTTTTGTGAACACGGACACAACAAGACACTCGGATACTGGGTAACACGTACACGGACACAGCAAGACACTCGGATACTGGGTAACACGTACACGGACACAGCAAGACACTCGGATACTGGGTAACACGTACACGGACACAGCAAGACACTCGGATACTGGGTAGCACGTACACGGACACAGCAAGACACTCGGATACTGGGTAACACGTACGCGGACACAGCAAGACACTCGGATACTGGGTAACACGTACACGGACTAATAAACTGTCATACGAACTCGCCTAAGCCAACTATTATATTGCAAGTTTCACCGCAGAAATGAACAGGAGTACACATAACCTCACTTCTACGTCACTTGTCATTATTTCATTCATGTGCATGCACAGGAAATAACTCTTCGACACTGACCTTACGTATTTTATGTACTTTCTGTTTTTAGGTTCCAAAATTTTACTTTCACCACCTTGATAAATATATGTACTCTTCATATAAGGGGGCCTTTTCAGTTTTTTTTTTATTTTTCTTATTGTTCCACCGATTTTTCTGAAATTTGCTAATAAGAAGTAAAATCAAAAAAATAAAAACATTTTGTTAGTGTTGTTTTATCAGTTTAGGCCTTAGTTTTTTCAGAAAATGAGATCTTATTTCTATTTTTATTTTATAAATTTTAAAAAGAACGTAAGTCGATGAGCTTTTATGCTACACTAAAAACAAAGACAGTTTTGGAGTCCTTGAAACATTCCTAACAACTCAAAGAGGGTTTTTTCAATTTCCTTTTCGTTTTCTATTGACATGAGACTTTAGATGGGTTACCGAAGAATTGATAAAATATGTAAATATTCTTGATATTTCATATAATAAAAAAAAAAAAAACGAAAGGAAATTCATAAAATCCCCTCTTAGTTTTGTAGGGAATCTTTCAAGGATTCCAAAACTGTCTTTGTTCTTAGTGTAGCATAAAAACTCATCGACTTACGTTCTTTTTTATTCTGAAAAATCAAATTTTTCAGGGCGGCAAATTTTATGGTTTTGTGGATGAATTTTGTAAAAAATGCGCTGTTTGCAGTGGAAATGCACTTGACATGCTTTATCTATAGCACATTTCCACCTACAAGTACCTTACATTCGTCATTCACTAATAAAAATATGAAATAGCTATGTATTAGATGAATAAATAACGAAAAAGTCAATTTTTGACCCCTTTCGGACCCCCTTTGCCCCCCTTTCTTGGAAGTTCTAGTGCTGCTAGCCCCTAAAAATTTGGGACGTTATAGCCCCATACCTGAGGACACTTTTTGAGCATAAAACAAAAAATTGAAAATTTCGATAATTTTCTGTGAAAAGGCCCTCTTAAGAGTACATATGTCAAGTAGCTGGAAGCAAAGATTTTGAACCTAAATAGCAATACTGCGTAAAAGAGGTGGAAGCTATTCTATATCGAGGATTACCTGTACTTTACAGTGTGCGAAGAGGCAGTGGCGGAACAAACAGCAAATCCGCCCAGTAATGCGACGGTCGCAGACTTGGAAATGGATCGTCCTGAGTACATCAACGGCACCATGAACTACACGTGCCCTGCAGGGAAGCAAACCCCGGAGTCAAAGTCCACACAGAGCAGGAAATGTGTCATTGTAGATCCAAATGTCCACGACACTCCGCAAGAATTCAGGCTTGAACCAGACTTCAAGAACTGCTCTGGTGAGTCAATCTTCAGAGATCATATTCATCAAGTAACTTGTCTTTCTTTTAGTAGGTGCTGACCTCGGAGCCTTATCACAATCGGAAATTTGTAGGCATTTATCACCTGTTCGTGGGTAAAAATTGAAGGCTATTTGATAATATCGCTTAAATGCTTATAAATTTCTCATTGGGATGAACGGCAGCATCCACAATGACTACCATTGTTTCTGTAATGCTTGCTTTCCTCAATGGCATTATGTGCTTCTGCTTCCGTCTCGAGCTTTACGGCGGATAACAACGACGACGACTTACGCACGTATGCTTTGACTGTGTTTCAGTGTGCGCTGGGACTCCAAATTTCACGGCGGACAACAGCAACGACGACTACGATTCGGCAACTGTGTACTACGATGGGACAGGCAGCACCACGCAGGGCTTCTTCACCATCACCTGTGACGGTGACTTTGAGCTCGGCTTTGGCCTCAGCAGCCAGAAAATCAACTGCACCGAGACTGGCTGGGATTTTACGGGTGTAGCACCGTGCGCTGTAGGTAAGTCCAGCAACATCAACTTTCGTTCGCATGTTGCACGTGGCGCGATCTCAACAGAGAATTTTTGGCCGCCGGAGAAGCTAAAATTTCAAATCAGCCTTTGGAGCGACAGAAAATTTTGCTAGAGGAGGGTGTAATCATAGCATTGAAGCACCACTTATGAATTGATCATCGTAGGGTAATAGATTAGATTAGATAGGCGGCAGTAGACGAACGAAGAGGTCCATTCCCGAAGAGACAGGGGAACTTACGCCCCGGCCCTCTATGAGCTGATGTCATTATGTTAGTAGGGTGTAGAGGGCTGGAGAAACGAGAGGAGAAAAAATGGAAGACGAAAGAAAAAAATAAAGAAAAAAGAAGGGGGGTGAGAAGAATTACAGCCAAAGTGATGATCATGAATGCACGCAAGCAAGATCGATAGCTGCTGATATGCGGAGCTTAAAAATATAGATGAAGCGGAAGTGAGAAGAAGTCGGCTTAAGATGGACTGGGAAGCTTTGGCCGTCGAGTGCTTGCGACTCGTGGAGGAGGAGTTCTTAGCTGTGGACGATGTCTCTCCCAATGTAGGTCAAGACGCTTTTTTAAACGAGTTCACTGACTCCGCGCCAACAACGTCGGAAGGGAGTCTATTCCAAATGCTGACTATGAAATAGGGAAAGAACTGCTGACTTAAGGTTGTTCTTCGAGCTTTATGCTTGAGTTTTTGACCATTGTTTCGCAAGCGATCATTGNCTTCACCATCACCTGTGACGGTGACTTTGAGCTCAGCTTTGGCCTCAGTAGCCAGAAAATCAACTGTACCGAGACTGGCTGGGATTTCACGGGCGTAACACCGTGCGCTGTACGTAAGTCCAACATTTCACGGGCGTAACACCGTGCGCTGTAGGTAAGTCCAACATTTCACGGGCGTAACACCGTGCGCTGTATGTAAGTCCAACAACATCAACTTTCGTTCGCATGTTGCACGGGTCGCGATCTCAACAGAGAATTTTTGGCCGCCGCAGAAGCTAAAATTTCAAATTAGCTTTTGGAGCGACAGAAAATTTGCTAGAGGAGGGTGCAATCGTAGCGTTGTAGCACCACTTATGAATTGATCATCGTTGGGTAACAGATTAGATTAGATAGGCGGCTGTAGACGAACGAAGAGGCCCATTCCCAAAGAGTCACCGGAACTTACGCCCCGCCCTCTATGAGCTGATGTCATTATGTTAGTAGGGTGTAGAGGGCTGGAGAAACAAGAGGAGAAAAATGGAAGACGAAAGAAAAAAGAAAGAAAAAAGAAGGGGGCTGGGAAGAATTACAGCCAAAGTGATGATCGTGAATGCACGCAAGCATGATCGATAGCTGCTGATATGCGCAGCTTAAAAATATAGATGAAGCGGAAGTGAGAAGAAGTCGGCTTAAGATGGCCTGGGAATCTTTGGCCGTCGAGTGCTTGCGACTCGTGGAGGAGGAGTTCTTAGCTGTGGACGATGGCTCTCCCAATGTATGTCAAGACGATTTTTAGACGAGTTGACCGACTCTGCCCCAACAAAGTCGGAAGGGAGTCTATTCCAAATGCTGACTATGAAATAGGGAAAGAACTGCTGACTTAAGGTTTTTTTCGAGCTTTATGCTTGAGTTTTTGACCGTTGTTTCGCAAGCGATCATTGAGGTCTCTTTCAAAGAGTCCCGTTGTAGGTACGTCGTTGAAGTCATTCAAGTACTAATAGTCCAGGAAGTCCTCGATATAAGACGCGCTTGTGCTACGCAGTCCTTGGATTCGGTTCAAAATTTTTAGTTTCATAGGTTAGATATACGTACTAGAGAATCGAGATATGTACATATATTAAATCGGATATTTGAAACTTTAGTAATGTTGAACCTTAACTAAAATACTACATAAAGCGAATATGACTCATAACGAGGACAGTCTTTAGCAGTAATTGTAGTTTTTAAGGTGTTTCCACTTTTCTAAAAATTCCAAGATAGGCTATGGTGAAGTTTTCTTATGAACATGATTCGTGACTGCATTTGAACAATTTAACCAAATCTTACGCATACTCCGTGCTACCTTGCTACGCGTATTTTCCCCCCTATAGATAGCAAGTGAAGTTAGAACCTTTAATTTTAGCAAGATAGCCCACCTGAGTAATATAGCATCAAGAAGGTGAAGAAAAGCAAAGTTTATGGTGAAGTACGCTCATAATAATAACTTACATTTTCCACACCTTTTAAAATTATACGTTTTTTCATGCATATCTTAGCGCATACCCTAAATTTCTGAAGGGGCTCACATACCAGTTGATTGGACTCCAGGGCTTGGCCATTCGGGTTATGTAAATTTGATACACCAATTTCTTATCGCGAAGAGTGACAGGCACAGAAGGTATATTATATTACGTAGTACGTACACTAATTTCGTATTGTGAAGCGTGACAGCAACTGTAGGTGGTTATTTGGTAACATATGGTTAATAAGAGTGTGGCAAAACGTAAAGTTCACAATAGCTGCTGAGAATTCTTACTGAGCAGCGTATAAAGAAAAAGTTAGTGAATTATTTCCATCCGCATTTCTGATCAAAACTCTAGCTAAACATTTAGCTGCTCAAATGTTGAGGTCTTTGTGCGAGCCAACGAGGAAGGTTATACTCAATAGCTTGACCGGAAAGTTCATCGAGTTTCATCATTTTATTTGAAACAGCTATCATATTAGTAACGTTCTACAGAGGCTAAAGTGTCTCCTCTATGGAACGCAGGTATATTACTTAAAATAGCGATACATACTCTTTTGCGCATACAGTAGGTAACTCTTTGTATGGGAAGTCTGCTAATTAACCATTCAATCACATTCACCGAGGAGGTTTAGTTTTTGCCGGAATTTGTTTGTCTGTCTGTAATTCTGTCTGCGCGTCTGTTGGTAGCATAATTTAAAACTTATGGATGGATCTTCATGAAATTTAGAGGAATATTACGATTGATGAACACCTGATTAAGTTTTGGTGATGATCCATGCGTCCGCTTGTTTGTGTCTCTGTTTGCTAAGTTTTAGTTACATAATTCAGAAATAATGAATGGGTCCTTATCAAATCTACAGTATAGCAACTGTTAGGACTGTCAAGAGGAACATGTGATAAAATTTTGGTTATGGTCCGCCGATCCGGTGTGCGTTTGTTTGTCTTTCTGCCATTCTCACTTTCAGCATTGAGTTGCTTGGCGGATGTTTGTGCTCTCAGAGTGCAGCTCTAGGTCGCGATTTAATTAAACTTTTTGCATAGAAATTGCTAGATTTAAAACATGGTAGATTTTGAGAAACTTCGTTTTTAGCCGCTCATGTTCCAGCCGTGGAAAAACAAGGCTAGTTAAAGGGCACATTTATGATAAGCCGAAGGGATTGTACTTTCGGTACTTTCTGAATACCTAACGCTCCTCACGCCGCAGATTTTAATACTTTATCTTAGGTTGCATAGTCTAAGTCGGTGATTGTTGAGGCCACGAGTCGGAGTCAGGAAATGGCTGGAGTCGGTGAAAATTGGACTATTTTGGGAAAAAAAGAAAGAAACAAGGAGTCGGACTCAATTCACCCAACTACACTACCCTGACTTTTCCCCAGCCTGCAAGACGGAGCCTGAAAATCCAGCCGCGGACGCCAACATGGCACGTGATGCTTACACTGCTCGCTACGAGGGCGCCGTCCTGCGCTACAACTGCAGTGAGGGGTACCGCCTCAGCGAGAGTGGCTGTGATGTTGGCGACTGCCCGGTGAGTGGCTGTGCCGTTGGGGTCGTTCGGTGAGTGTTGTTGGGAGCTGTGCACTGAAGGGCTGTGGCGTTGGAGGCTGTGCACTGAGTGGCTGTGATGTTGAGAGCTATGCACTGACGGGCTGTGATGTTGAGAGCTGTGCACTGACGGGGGGCTGTGATGTTGAGAGCTGTGCATTGAGTGGCTGTGATGTTGGGATCTGTGCACTGACGGGCTGTGATGTTGAGAGCTATGCACTGACGGGCTGTGATGTTGAGAGCTGTGCACTGACGGGCTGTGATGTTGAGAGCTGTGCATTGAGTGGCTGTGATGTTGAGAGCTGTGCATTGAGTGGCTGTGATGTTGGGATCTGTGCACTGAGTGGCTGTGATGTTGGGATCTGTGCACTGAGTGACTGTGATGTTGAGAGCTGTGCATTGAGTGGCTGTGATGTTGAGAGCTGTGCACTGAGTGGCTGTGATGTTGGGATCTGTGCACTGACGGGCTGTGATGTTGAGAGCTGTGCACTGACGGGCTGTGATGTTGAGAGCTGTGCATTGCGTGGCTGTGATGTTGGGATCTGTGCACTGACGGGCTGTGATGTTGAGAGCTGTGCACTGACGGGCCGTGATGTTGAGAGCTGTGCTCTGAGTGGTTGTGATGTTGGGATCTGTGCACTGACGGGCTGTGATGCTGGGAGCTGTGCACTGAGTGGCTGTAATGTTGGGATCTGTGCACTGACGGGCTGTGATGTTGAGAGCTGTGCACTGAGTGGCCGTGATGGTGGGAGCTGTGCACTGAGGGGCTGTGATGGTGAGGGTTGTGCACTGAGTAGCTATCATGGTGGGAGCTGTGCACCGAGGGGCTGTGATGGTGAGGGTTAGATACTGAGTGGCTGTGATGGTGGAGCTGTGCACTGAGGGGCTGTGATGGTAAGGGTTGGACACTGAGTGGCTGCGATGGTGATCGCTGCGCACAGACTAGCTGTTATGTTAAGGACTGTGCACTGTGTGGATGAGATGTTGAGAGCTCTGCACTGAGTAGCTGTGATGTTAGGAGCTGTGCACTGAGTGGCTGTGTTGTTGTGGGCTGTGCGGTGAGTGCCTGTGATGTTGGCGCTATAGGGTGAATGGCTGAGATATTGGCAGGTGTGTATGCGGGTTTGGGAATTAGGTAGCTGGGCTGTGCACTGGGTGGCTGGGAAGTAGGCAGCTGGGACACTAATACTGTAGCAAGAGCTCACCTCAAGTACCGGTTCCCCGTGCCCAGGTTGGCGAGAGTCTCCTAACCAGTGCCATCGTAACTTGCGACGCCTCAGCTGCATGGGTTAAGGATCCTCCAAATTTTTCACCTAAGTGTACTCACGGTGAGTTAATATACCTTACATTCAAATGTTTTCAAATATTATAATATCCTAAGTATTTATATTGCAATGACGATTTTTTAATCCAAAAACTCTGATAAAAAAACTTGAACTTTCTCGGTAACTGTCCGATTCTACCATTGAACATCACATTGCATATGTTGGTTTGTTCGGTCTGTCTTCCTAAATTTGCCTTCATAAAAATTCTTCAAAGATTACGGTGCAGTTTCTGTTAAACCCAATTAAAAATTTTCGGTGGAACTACGGTGGTGTATTGTCCGCACATGGCCGCCGCAAGTCGCGATTTTGAGCGGGGCATCCGTGAGGCTCGGGTGCTGCTCGGTCGCTATATGCGCGTTTTTATAGGCTGGCACAGGTGACCTTATTCCGAACATAAATCGCCCATAAGGGCGCGCTTGCCCAACCGTGTTTCACGGATATTCCACGCCTCCACAAAAGTAGCAGTATACTGCTTTGTTGGCCAAAGCGAGGAAAGCGTGGAATATCCGTGGAACACTATCGGGCAAGAGCGCCTCTTTGGGCGATTTATGTTCGGAACGAGGTCGCCTGAGCCAGCCTAAAAAAACGCGCATAGTGACCGAGCAGCACCCGAGCCTCACGGATGCCCCGCTCAAAATCGCGACCAGGTGCACACCATACGCCGCGCTTGTTCCACCGAATATCTTTAATTGGGAAATGATGTAGCAGAAAATCAGCATCAAGGGTCAGTAGCAATTTCCCGTAATAACAAGTTTGAATTTTTAGCGTGAAAATTTCATAGGTTGTGATAAAATCATAGTTAAAATAGTATATATTATATGGATAAAATTTCCTTTCAGTCTGTCTTTGGGAACCTATCTCAGTAGCCAACTCTACGCAAAACTTCGGTAGCATCAATGAAAATGAGGTGGAGCATAATTCAACTGTAGTTGTGACATGCGACCTCGGCTTCGAACACAGCTTCAAAAACAGAACACAGCAGTTCAGATGCACCAATGAAGGCTGGAACACTACTGGCCTAAAGCAATGTTATAGAGGTAAGTCAGTGGCTGTCGATCTTCCATAATATTCATAACCTGAAACAAGGGCACCCAGACATGTATGTGCAGGAATGGCGGCAGGAAATTTACTGTATTCCTAATTACCTGTAGGTAACTATACTTACCGGTGTCGTAGATCAATT
The DNA here is from genome assembly GCA_001587735.2 of Parhyale hawaiensis. Classification (NCBI taxonomy): domain Eukaryota; kingdom Metazoa; phylum Arthropoda; class Malacostraca; order Amphipoda; family Hyalidae; genus Parhyale; species Parhyale hawaiensis. The sequence continues at coordinate 17,372,210 of LQNS02015105.1, forward strand.
TCTCAAGTGATTTCAAAATTTCCTCATCAACCAAAGAAACTCATTGAAGCTTCACCAGTTTAAAAAAGTCTGCTGGAATTAATTCAAAAGTACAGTGCCATGTTGGCCACCTCTTTGTCAAGGTCATTTTTTTTCCTCATTTTCTATACTATTGTACAATCGCTTAACAATTCATGCTGAGGCTTATTCTTTTCAATGCTCTCTGTCGTCTCAGCATTTTTGCTGATAGTGGGCCACCTGCGTCCGAAGTGTTTAATCATTTAATCTTGACTTAGTATTTCAGTGCATTTTCCTGAAATGACTGAATTTACGTCCCATCTCGCTTTATCATGTTGAACTGAAAGTGAAACTCTTGAGATTATTACAATGTATCAAAATTTTGCCCACGTCTTGTGTATACTCTGAGTATTTCTACTGTTTTCTACTCAAATTTTTTATCGTTTATATAGAATATTCTAAAGTCTAGTAGGTCTTATTCTTAGTCCATAGTAGAGAAAGAAAATCGGTCGGAGCTATTTGGACTATAATGTGTCGCCGTCCTCACCCTGCGCCCCCCCCCCCTCCCGGAGGTACTGTCTGCTTAGCACCGAAGGCTCAGTACCTGTCGGAGCGTTGTCATTTGTTGCTGCGAGTTGTGTGTATCCACAGCGACATTAATTCTGTCTGTCATAGAAATGATTTTATTTTCAGCCTGCCCTGTTTATGGGTTGCCATATCCTGGGGAACAGTCGATGCAGAGCTCTGTACTGGAAAATACCGTCGGCACGACAGTGAAATACACCTGTAACTCCGGCTACCTCATGACAAGTGTCAATGATGACGTGAGTGGAAAATTATTAATATATTATTACTACTATTATCATTGATAATGTCATTATCATTAACACTTTTAACACTTTATTGTCTCCAAATCATAGAAAATATCAAAACCGCCAAGAAATGCAGAAAAAAATTAGAGACAAGCCCCTAAAAAGCTATATTGCTTATTGGGCACACAGCATTCATTCGTCACTATAATGACGAAGGGAAAAATCTCCATACCGACATTTAAAATCTCTATGTGACATAGGCTGCACCAAACATTCTGGAAGATTATTGAACACTTTGGCACATTGAAATACAGCAAAGTGTTTCTTTCTCTATTTGAAGCCTAATCGTAGGTAAATCAAATCGGTTACGTTTTGTGTCATAGTGTTTGTCAACTTGTAAAGGCCTAAAATGACTCTCATAAAATGTACGATCATCAAAAACTGCCATTGGCTCAAAGCTAACTAATAAATAGGGATAAACATGCTGATATTTTAAAACATTAAGATTTAGGTACATCGTATTGGTAGAGACTAGTGGTGCATTATTTTGATCGCGTTTTACTCTCAGTATTATCCACAGAATCACATTCATTAATGCTTTTATCGGCTTCAAGATATTTTCACTCGCTCCACCCCATATAATAATTGCATAAGTCACTTGCGAGTAAAACAAGGAATAATATTATTAAATTATTAGTTTAACTAGTGGCCCGTGCCGTCATTATAAATGACGGCAAAAAATTAACACTTCACCAAAACCACCGCCGTCTTTTGCGCGTCCTCATTTTTCCCCTATCTAATACTGAAGAAAAAGATTCCAAGGTACCCAACTTTTTTTTCGCCTTTTGAAATCTGAATTTTCTCTTATCTTATTACAATAGTTCTATTTTTCCCCTATCTAATACTGAAGAAAAAGATTGCAAGGTACCCAACTTTTTTTTCGCCCAAGAAAAAGATTGCAAGGTGCCTCACTTTTTTTTTTTACATTTTGAAATTTGAATTTTCTCTATCTCATTCCCATAGAGCGTGACAGGAAATAAATAAATAAATAAAAACACGACGTGAATTATTATATAGTACTGATACCTAGCTACAATATTCGAGTTAGTAGTAATAGAGAGTAGTCGACAAAGCTTATGCTCATGGAATAAATCATTCTCCACAGTAAGAGACTCCTATTTGATTGTTGATTTTATCAAAAATCCTGGAAATATCTTCTTTGTTTACCAAGGCAAGGTCTTAGGTGTTATTTTTCACGATAAAATTCACGGTTTTATTTTTCAAATTTCGATACGTCAACCATTATAAAGCTATCCGTTTTGTAATTGCCGCATAATGAAACCTGCCGTTCTTTTGACGGCCAATACTCTAATAAATATAAACAATGAAGTTGTCAGAACTTTTGATAGGGTAATAATTGATTCTAAAAAAGTATGATTTCTGTACCCACAGGGGAGCACGACTCAAGTACAGGAGGTGGAGGTGGAGTGCTTTGCCAACAGCACGTGGCAGAGCAACATCAACGTCACAGACTACAATTGCAGACACCGTAAGCAGACTCTTACTGAAATATTTAGATTCTTAACTGCTAAATGTTATATTATACAATCCCCGCTGCCCTAATTTTATTTAGTTAGCACAGCAACATTTGAAACTAGACGACATGAGCCCAGGGAGTGACAACTGTTTCATGTACAGGGAGCGATATATAAGTGGAGGTTACAATGAGTGTTTCTCCATTGACTAGTGATGCTTACGTAGTTCGGGCACGACAGGCTAAAGAGTTGAACTCAGCAGTCTCATGGCAAAATATTAGTGTAGCTGAAAAATATTTAGTGGACTCTAACACTACGTATGTCCATGAATGATGTACATTAGTCAGTTAGACAAGCTTATTATAGACTTAAAATACAAGTCATTATTGTGTGCTATTAGCTTATTTTCACGACAAAGCTCGTAACTGAGTTTGCTTCTTTCTCTTTGAACCTCAAGTCAGTTTCGAAAATAAATAAGATATTGGGAGAGATAGCGGCGTCGTATCATGATTTTTCGTGTGCAAAGCAAAATATCGACTGAACGTTGACTTGTAACTCAGAAAGTATCTAGCAGGTACGTTCTTATTAATCATGACCAGAGCGACAACGAGTCTGCTAAATCAACGGATATTTAAACCAATATTTAACTAACACCTGGCTAATATTGTCCTTGAAATTGATAACTGCAATAGGTACATGAATTTACAAGCTACCTTAAGGAGTCAGTTATGCCTAATTTCCGTAGTCACGCCATGAAAATTTTTCCTCAGCTAAGACATGTTTGTGTTTAGAACGTATGCAGTTTATATTCCTGATATCCCTCGCTCGATGGGTGAAAGCAATTGCTCAAAGGAGCATTAACGGGCAAAAGTTTGTGCTTTGCCTCTTTGAGGAGAGTGTACCCTTCATTGTCTTTAGTTAACCTGATACTTGTATCAAGTATTTAGATTTTCATATCCTAAAGAACTATCCCATTTACTCTGAAATTAGATCTTCTGGTATAATACTGGGTAAAGCAATAGTTTTGTCACACTTTTAACTAGTGTAAATGTAATCAAATTTGAACGTTTATTTAACTCACAGTGGTATAAATTAAACTTAGTTTTTCAATAGATTATTACTAGCGATAAATAGTGATAAAAGGTATGTATACTATAATGGAAGCAAAAAAGTGGGTATAGACATACCGAAGTTTCTATTAGCAAGAAACTTTGTTCTTCATAATGAATAGTTTTAATTTGATTCAATGAAAATTTTTTAGTCTGTGTAATTTTTCAATTGTTAGGATTTCATGCTCTAATTTTATTCCCATTTCTAAATGTATATTTTTCAAATAGCTCATTTACATGAGTTAATATAGAAATTTACACACGATACTACATATTTGCAGCTATATGTACAGTATTCAAAATATGTCTCGACAAAATCGATGAAATACTTCAATCAAAATAAGATTTATATTGACATGTATTTCGCTCTCTAAGTTTGTCTATGCATGACTGACTGTATCACATGGTCTATGTTCTATAATTTCTGAGATCTGGGGAAATATCTCTTAGCGGGTAGCTATCATTCGTTGGGTAGCGGACGTTCCTTCCAAAGTTTAAATGATGCATGACGACATATGGTATCTTGATACAGTGGTTTTTATTAGATCCAGCTAAACACTCCATAAGCTAATGCACATCATGTTGACTCAGTTCAGAGGTTATAGGTTTACATTCTCTGCATTTGAATTACCTCAGCTTGTGGTGCTGGGGACTTGGAAGTCCCCAACACCTCGACGGACTTCAACGCCAGCCTGAGCTACTCCCACACGAGCGACCTGAGGCTGACGGTGACGTGTAACGAAGGATTCGAGTGGCAGCTGGGCAGCACGGAACAGAACGTCACGTGTGCTGAGACGGGCTGGGACAACAGCACGCTTAAGGAGTGCTACCGAGGTGGGCTTGTCTAACGGTTATCTAACGATCCCGGTTACGTAAAGAGCTAGAGCTGCACTGTTAGAACGAGTAACTCGCAACACAATGCTAACTGACGCACTGCTAGACAGACAAACGTACGGACAAATGGACTGACGGATTATCACTTGAACTTAATCAATTACTTCTCAAACAAACGCAGGCATACACGTAACCACCCAGGCGGAGGTAGACATTAGGTATGTTCAAGTAATTTGCGGACATTGGGACGGGCTGAGACACTAAGATCAACGAGTGCTATCGAGGCGAGCGGATATTCGGCTTATTAGAACATTGCCTTGTCCTAGATAATAGAAAGAAATTTACGAGAAGCATTGCTTTCATCAGGGTGTCTACTAGGTCATAAAAGTCATAAAAAGTCATAAAAAGTAAT
>LQNS02015105.1:17381247-17395273 GCA_001587735.2 Parhyale hawaiensis
GATGCGCGAGGGAGCTGGCTGCTGTAATCAACTCTCTTGTAATACTAGAAGCTGATGCGTCGCTCTGTTGGGGAGCAGCGGGGCCATGGTGCGTGGTTCCAAGTGGGCCCCACTGCCAGGGTGACACTGGGCCAGAGGTGGACCCATCACTAGAGTAGCGCTGGGCCCGATGTCCGGCTTGCGAAGGTAGGTCGTGGGACGTGGTCGGGCACGTCTCACAAACCCGACATAAGAAAGTATAGGGCTTGTGTGCAGGCACTGAGGTGCGTTGTAGATGTCGGCACAGATGCCCATTTCCCCTGCGAGCTTGGTCCTATCTCACTGATTTCGTCAGTTAGGAGTGAATGTGTACGTTCTTTAATGAGGCTCATTTCTGTCAATCTTTGATAACAGTTAGTTTTTCACTTATTTGCTATGGTTCTACAATATGTAGTTATGTCTGTTTATGTTTTGATGCCATGAGAAAAAAGTTATTTTACTCTTATTAAAACGAATAATACACAAACCAATTGCAAAGCTATAGGCCGCTTGCAATATTTTAATTCTCCCTGATCTGACTAATACTGTGCCAGGTGCTTTCAGCAGACATGTATATGCTCAAAATACTGCAGTTATAGCTAGGTCTTTATTGCACAGTTCATCTTGTCCCAGCTCTGCTGCTCAACTTATTTCATTATGCTACTATGCACAGTTTTTTATCTTTGTTTCAAGCTAAGTATCTTCCCGCAAAAGGGGATCATGCTCTGAGACACCTCTGTCTAAGGCTACGACTGTAAACCAGACAGGCATTCAAAGTTTTAAACGAAAAAAAATGGAACTATGCCAATATTAGCTTTATTATTATTTTATAAAGTAATATTTGATGCAATTTTCATCACAGACAATCCATCTTTTCATTTATCCTGATCATGGCACCATTTATTTAACTGATTTGTCATTTGTACTTATTCCAGCATCAATTAAAAGAAGATTAGCGTAATACGTTAAGATTTTTTTAATATTTTTTGAAATGAAAAGTAAACTATTTATTGCTATTTTAAACAGACGCATTATAATAGAAATACCGGAGACAGAAATGTGAACCTAGTTTGTAGTTGTAGGAATTCTAAATCTTCACATAAACTCACACTGAGAAGGACGGGGGTCCCTTTTACTTAGAAAGCATTAAAACTTATAACAAATTGTAACTTCCAGATTTGGGTTCCTGCCAACAAAAGCGACAACAGTAACGACAGCTCGTGCGACAACAGCACAACAGCCGCCAACGCTACCTGTGACGTCACCAACAGCACCACGGCAGCCAATGACAGCTCACGGGAAGATTTCGTCGCAATTGCCATAGATTTGCAGAACACCACACACGCTACCTGTTCGGTGAACGGGACCTGGGTGATGCAGTACCCTGACGCTGATCTACGCTGCTACCATAGTGAGTTAGAGATCGTACCTGCGGCTCATCTCTGTCGATCTAAGCCAAGCGCACTCGTTGGAATCCAATCGGAACTTATAGGCATTTATCGGCTGCCTACGAGTAAATAGTGAACGGTATCGGATAATTGCCTATAGATCTCCGAATGGAAAGCCTCGGAGAGCTGTCTCGGCTTCGCTTCGATGAATCGAATGTTGTTGATGAGTTAACCTTGAATCCATTACCCATAACGTGGCTGTAAACTCAATCATGCTCCCTTAAGTGGAGCTTCCATCCGTCTTAAGCGTATTTTGGTTGTTGTTGACACCTGCAACATAATTCAAAGAAAGCGAAACCAACGTTTTTGTCTGAGGATTCGGGCGAATGAAAGTGGCTTGGATCTACTTGGACCCGTCAATTGAATTAGCCCTTAATGTTATGTTCGCTAATCTTACGACCCAATATTGGCAAAGAGTTATCGACTGAGCTTCATGAACTGTACGGAAATTATGAAGTATATCAGGTGAAATGGAGGATGAACTTTTGTTGATGATCCGTTCAATCAACTGTGTGTTTGTCAGACTTTTTTTTAAACGATCAAAACTTAAAAACTAATGTGTGGATCTTCATAAGCTTCTCAAGCATTGATATAAATGGTTCAGCTAAAAGATGAATACATTTTGGTAGTATCATCCTGTCCGTTTGCCTATTTGTCGGCCCGTCTGTTTGTTGTCTGTTAACTAAGTAACTCCCAAAGTTATGGACGGATCTTAATAAAATATACAAGAACTATGAAGAGTGTAACGAAGAACAGCTCATTAAATTTTGGTGATAATCCGTCAGTCTGTTGGTCTCTTCGTTTGTTTGTCTTTTTTTCTCTTAGCATTGCGTTTCTTGGCGGAAGTTTGCGCTCTCAGAGTGTAGCTGCAGTTATTATTATTCCTTGTATCCAGAATATTTTTTTGGAGCTGGGATTAACTCAAATGCAGTACTCCTTGGCTCTTAAATAGAGGTATACAAATATTCTATATAGTACTTGCTTCATACCAATAATTTATTCTGCAGATGTTTCTTTAAAATTTCAGGTTTACTGTTCCAATCACAAAACTTCGTTTTGCTTCATAAGTTTCATATTCTGTTTGATTTAGCTTCCGGAGCATGCTAAGGAGATGTGAGGTTTACATTCTTGACTCCAAACTGAAACTTAGGCCTTTCCAGATTGTAATAGATTTGTACTAACTCGCTAGACATGTATTGTACACGTAGGTAAGTTAGTTCTGTACCGGTTCCTGTACCAAGGAGGTTTCATAGAATAAGGGCGCGCAGCCGTAACTTTATACGTAGCTCGTACAGCTTGTCTTCTCTCGATTGCTCATCTGTCCAGCCAATGATGCTGCTGCTGCCACAGCCTTCCCACCAATCACAGACTTCCAGCCCTTTGTACAGCCAGTCAGCTAGCAGCCAGTTTTCAGCCTTTGGGCCCAGCTGAGTCTCTGATTTATGTGCTCTTGCCCCCTCCTTCCGAACAGAGTCATTGCTCTGCACACAAACACGCACACTTATAAATTACAGCTACTCCTGTGCACATTGATGGTCAGCTAACTGCTGCAACTGCTACGACTGCATTTAATACTAAAGCAACAGCAAGTAAAGTAATAATATGAAAGTCGTAACGTCATAAATTTCAGAGACTCTTTCGAAGGCTATTTTACTTCTTCAGTTTACCTTCCTCTCACCAGTTCATCCTTTTAAAATCTCTTACGCATATTTTCTTTTAACAATTGCAGCATGCGTGATTGTGCCTCCTGAGGTAGCCGAAGCCCGCACTGACTTTGACTCTGCTAGGAACTATTCCCACGACTCCAACGAGACTGTGACAGTCACGTGCTTAGATGGCTACGAGTTTGCGCTGAACGAAACCGAGCAAACGATCTCGTGTGGTCCCGACGGCTGGATCCTCACCGAACTGCAGCCGTGTTACAGAGGTCAGTATGCAGTAACTTTGTTTACTGGTGCTGACGCTACAAAAGTACTGTCACTGGTTTCATTTAATTAGATTTTATAATACAGTTTATTATTTCTACCTTTGTCTTTGCTAACTAAATAATAAAAACAATGTTTTCTATTTAATCAATTTATTATTAATGCGTTTTGAACGTTCCTTTTCAATAATTACGATCCATTTGAATTTTAGTTATTATTACTGAAATAATTACTTTTAAATCCTATCTATTATTTTATTAGGTAATATTGTCAGATTGTTTTGTGTTTCCGTTTCATTGACATAAAGTATAGGATCTCGTGCGTTACAGTGGCGGGTTCATTACGGACATACCTACTGCATGTCTGGCTGGTACATAGAGGTTAATACAGTGGTTACTTTATCATCATTGTTGACACAACAAAAGTATAATGTGCTCAATTGATAAACTATTTTTATTCAAGGAAACGAATTAAACGCTCTGGTGAGGACTTGGTGACTGGAACACTACCGTTACCTCGCTTTACTTGTTCTGTCAAAGTCAGGCTATACAATGGAACTCTCAACTTGATGCACGGATATGCAGCTTTTCCGTCATTCATCATTCCGCCACCTATTTAAAATCGGTAGCGTAAATACGGTTGCATGAACAACGTGCGAGCTGCGCATCCTTCCATCAAGTTGAGTGTGTGATTGTAGAGTGTGTCCTTGGCATCACCGAGACAACTTCTTTAAATAAACTGGACCTTTTCGGGTATAATCGTTTCAAAGATTAACTCGCACTTCAATCTTGAAAATGTCAATTAATCTATAAAATAGATTAAATATTATTTGATCTCTTGAGCCTGAACATGTCTGCAACTCTCTCTCTAAAATTGAGATAACAATACGGTTCCTTCATTTTTTTTTTAGTTTTACCTATCATTATTAGAGAGTGCTAACGTATTCACTTAATAAACATCCCGTAATCTTAACTATCATTCTAGCTTACATAAAGTTCTTAATTAGAACTCACAGTTTCACAAGGTAGGCATAATAAACATTTAAAAAGGAACACTTATTAGTTTCAGCAGTTCAAGCGTTTTTCTTTCTCGTCAGAGCAACTTCACCTGCAGGCAAACCGATAATTAGTTATTCACTTGATCATCAATATACACTAGAAATGAACTTCCAACTGAGTGTAATACTTGCCGAACGTTTGATGTTTCTGCTAAGCGGTTATGTACTGAAAAACTCGCATCCAGTACATGGTAGCGCTTAGCAATGGGGTTTGCATTTATGTACAAATGTGTACTTCTTAAGTCAGAGTGTTTTGCTTATCGAACACAAGAGGCTAGGTGCTTACCCAATATTGTTCATGTATGACCCCCAAAATTTTACTCAAACTAGAATAATTGTTCGCTACGCAATTTATGTAAGTAACAGGGGTTGTTATTGTCGTCTAATTGCGAGCTCCGTCCGGAGGGAGGAAAAGTAGAGAGAGATTTTCAAAAGAAACATGGGACAGATAAAGACACTTCGGGGGTCCTCCCAGAGATGCTCGAGAGTGAGCACCGCCAGAAGCGGGTAACACGAAACCAAGCGGGAGACTGTGGGCTCTCCCATGGAGTCCCTCGCTAATGGCTGCCAAAGAGGAAGTGCTGTGCAACTTCGTATCAGGATTTTTTTGTAGTAATAGAAAATGGCTTGCTAGATTATTAGCACAGAAACATTAGCAGCCATCTTGTACTTCATAAAAGAATTATTGCAGAATATCGTAGAATAAAACTTTGCAACACTTCCACTTCAGTGCCCATGTGCCCTTTTTGACGCGTAGGCCGTAGGTCCTCGTTCAACTTATTATTACTGGAAATTCAGGTAATGATGCGACACTTTGATTTGATCAGAGTTTCACCGTTAATATTTGCATGTACACTTCGATGGCGCACGTTTCTATAACGTGCTTTCTTGCTTTCTATAAACTTTATACGACATGATAATGCAAATGCTGGCACCAGTAGGCGTACGGATCGTACAGTCTATAATTACTAAAGGAACCGTCAATGCCTCATTGGTTTAACTTTGTTTCTGACATTGATTATACATAAAATGCGATGATCATAGTAGGAACAGTAATTTGAAGACTAGAAGCTTATTTTCAACAACAGTATAAGTGTACGTGCGACAATTCTAACGTATTTTTAGGGAGCAGGTCATTTCTAAAATATTTTCTTTTTTGGGGCGAATTTTCTCAAGAATTCCAGTCCTTCAAAAGTTCAACCTTTTCAACATCTTTGCAGTGTGTAAGGAAGCTCTCCTGCCTGTTGGCTCTGAGATGACCATCGGGAACATGACAGATAACGCAATAAATGCCAGCTATACCTACCAGTGCAACGAAGGCTTTCATCTCGAAGCTACCCAGGTAAGTATTCCGTCTCCATAAACTATTTATTTAGGTTCGACACCATGTATGAGTCTGATTTAAATTTATCTTCTGATGGGATTGTTTCACATTTCTTTTTCAAAATAACAATAATGTAAGTTGAAACTGCTCTAACAAGTTCTATGAAACCCACGTTTGGGAGTAACCGTCCTTGGATGTATTTTTCAATTTTTTGATGACATAGCAATAAGTTAGAACTCAGTAAGTTCTCTGTTACCCGTAAATTAATTTCGGTTTGACATTATGGGCCTAATTTAAATGCGCCTTAACATGTGGTGGCTCCATTCACATTTCTTCAAAAATTTCATTTGAAATACAATATGTGTCACTTCCCATCAGATGATGCGGCAAGCATTTCGTCATCACAAAAGATATTTGACTTCATGTACATCATCTCCACATCACCTAAGTGTACGCTTTTCTTGATGTTTCTAGTAATGTTATTCCTACAAAAAATGAATTTGCATTCCATGAGATTAAGTAGTTACAGTAGGGGTAGTCACCAGCAGCCCCTTTCGTCGCAAGAGTAAAAAGCGTCCACTCAGTTTTCTCAAAACGAATCTTCGACATTTTCTTCACAAAATAACAAGTAGCCGCCGCCTAATTTTCATTCTGATGCTGCTTCCGTGAGTTCTTTATTTTCGCTCTCCGGCGAGCTCAATCTTATGAGTTGCTCCAACAGCTTCTTACGTACCATAGCAAGACAGTATGATAAGCACCGTGCATCTTAGAACTTCACAACAGCTGGGATAGGACGGCGGCATCTGCTACTAGAAGTATACGTGCATATTTGTATCGAAAACAATAATAATAAAAAATAGATATAGGCTGCGATCGAAATGAAAAGCCACCATATTTGCACACTCAATAAAAAAAGAAACATTCAGATACCCAAAGTGTCAAGCAGTGTCTCTCTCATGGCAATAGCTTTAACCTCTGTTTGGCCTTGTTTTAAACAGCCCCATCCCAGTGAAGCCTTGTGGATAATGCTGGCAGAAAGTTGTGACTCTTTACAACTAGAAAGAGTATCGGCGGACACTCATCAGCCCGCTGCTGTAGCATGCAGGGATAAACTGTGGTTGCAGCACAGCACGACCTCCCTCAATAACAGACGACTAGGTACAAAGCCTCGATGGCAATGTCCATAGATCAAATCACGGTAGAGGGTCAATGTCGTTATAAACCTACACTTCCACTAGGGTACCATCCAGTTGCAAAATTCCCGTTTGGGCTCTTCAGTTATTGCCTTTTTCAACAACGTGCAAATGAACGACTAATTAACAACTGAATACTTCCTTAACCCGGTATAGCAATAATTTATGTTTCATCCACCTGTCTCTCTCATCAAGGAATTCCCCAATGTGACGGACGAAGCCGGTGTCATCTGCAAGGAAGACGGGCAGTGGCACTACGATCGGCGAGACCTGCAGTGTATTACTTGTAGGTATTGTTTGTGTTACGTGTTACTAGTATGTACATTATGTGCTGCTAGCAAGAACGTTACACTTACGTATTTGTTGCGGAAATTATACAGGTGGGCGAGTACCGTCACCTGTGACACAGGTCTAGAGTTCAAAAACTTTCATGATTTTACATATTTTAAGAACAATACCAGACAGTCTAGCTGGCAGCGGTTACGTGCACTGTGGAGTAATTCGCTGCTGGCTCTTCTTTGGTCGCTAAGTGCGACCCAATCGCAGACACCCTCATAGTGACTCACTACACGTGAGGTGAGGTGCGAAATGTCACCCGGATGTCGTCTGAAGATTCTTAAGGTAGGGAAGCAAGGTTTATGTCTGGTAAATTGCGGCCGATGTTATTGTGTTCAATACTGACGAAAAAGAGACTTACGTGATACTTCTACTTTAGCCGTAATTAGGATACTAATTTTTATTGGAGAATGCACTTCATCCAGCAAATTTAGAGATGAAATGAGATGAGCGTGGCTTATTATACCTTTCCTGAGCTGTTTTGTCGTCCCTCATTTTAAACAACGAGCAGTAAAATAATTCCTCGATGGCAGACAGTCCAGAACTGTTCAAACACTTCAATTATATCTTCGTAGCGACGATATATACTTTTATTACTTCAATTCAAATGTGTATTTCAATTCTAAACGCTGTATCTCCAGATTAGAAAATGCAGTAGGAAGTGAAGAAAAATATTTCCTTCGAGATATTCTCATTCTCTTCGTTCCATTCCGGGCTTCTGCTCGGAAAAATATTTTATCTCTCGCTTCGTTTTTATTCCATCTGCTGGTAGAATGTGAATAGGAGCTTTCATGATGATGCTTGACACTAGTTTCAACATCATCAGTTCATCACTGCTCCCTTAACGGAATTTAGGGCCGCCGTAAAAGCTTATTTGCCGTTTTAACTTCAATGGTGGCCAAGAATGCTGTGAGGGTTAATTCTCAAGTCCAATCAATGGTGTGGTTTCTTTAACTTTGACTCTATGTTGCGTAAGACTTAAATTTTTGCTTGTTTCAACTCGCGTGGAACGAAAATTTTAAATATACAAATAAACAATAATATAAATATACAAGCAAATATAAAGAGACATAACATAGCTGCAAATATTAGTATTTTCAACGCTGTATGGATTGATTCTAAACCAATTCATGAACCGAGTACTTGTGCTAGGAGAAAATACTAACTGAATATTAGTTTGTTTCTTCAATCGTTCTTGTCTAAGTTCTTAACTGAATACAGTATTCCCAAGTGCTATTGAACTTGACAGATCTACCGTTGTAAGCAGGTCGCGGAGTTGGAGTCCGAATTGTGCAAATGAACCTATTTTATTGGGAAAAGTCGCACCCGAAGTCGAAGTCGCACATTCTTCGGGTGAAAGCAGGAGTCGATGTCGGAAATTTGCTAGGCCCAGTAGTCGGAGTCGGACTTGGCTATCCGACCCTGCTTGTGAGAAAAATTTTGACGTAGTCGTTTTTACCTTACTGTCTAAGAACAGGATTGGTTTATAGAGAAGAAATAGTAAGATACGTAACTATAGAAAACTTCGGATCCACTCCAGACAGAGTTATGGAGTGGTTTTCTGAGCCGTAAATTTAGGATTGTTGCTTTGACTGCAGGAAACGTAATTTTATGTCTCTTCGAACAGACAGGTTAAGAAATGATTCATCGTCAACGTGGTTGTACGATTCTCACACATTGTTCACTGAACAATATACGTGATGATTCTTCGGACGAGATCCAGGTGGCGTTATTCACACCATCCATCAAGTGCAGAGGTGATGCTGCACTCCGTGAATACACGCTATTTTTTGTTTCAATAGAAGCATTTGCGTAACTATTTTTTCAACAATGTGTTTAGACGATCTTTCTGCAAGCATTATCCATTTGTTGCAGAGTTCAATGTTTGTGCTCGTTTTTTAACAGCTATAGCGTAGCGTAACAAATGTGTGCCATCAGTGTACCTGGACGATCTATAATTAGTTCTCATAGTTTACTACCTATGTACACAACGCGGTATTTCTGTCCTTTGTAAAAAAGTAAGAAGTAATCAAATGTGTCTGTCTTCAGTGTGTCTGGACGACCCTCCTCTACCCATCGGCAACACTACTTCGTACGACTGGAACAGTTACAACCGTAGCATCGATACGAAGGTGAGCTGAGACACTTACCTGGGGCTTAAATCGGGACCCTATTAGCAGGCACAATTTGAATTGAAATTAAGTCAACATATGTAATTTGTAGAATTAAATTTTCAGCCGTCTCGAGGGTAATTGGTTAGCGAGTACCCCTGAAATTCAATCTAAAAAATTAAACCAGTAATCTTGAGTTAACGTTGTGGAAAATGTAAAACAACTAGCGAGTAAGTTCTTCTCGATCCAAATAGACGAATCCAAAATGCCCATTACTTAGGAACGTCCGCCGAAACAAATACATCTCAATAATCCACCGCTGTAGGGTTCAATTATCGAAGACTGGAATTTTATACAAGTAGCGTTAACTGTACTTGTGTTATATGTATTTTAACGAAGTGTAAAACAATCACAATGAACGAAAAATACATTAGATCAATGGCAGCTCGTGACTAGGTACTAAAGTGGAGGAGTTGCAGAGTCCCATATACCAGGAATATGCAAGTCTTTCATGAACTATAGGAAGCTGGCTGCTGACAGTACTTTAATATACTAACAAAAGCGGTGCTCGGGTACATGGAAGCCTTGCAGACATCTTGGCCACTTTGGTACAAATCGGCTGCCATTGTTTGAGATTTATTTTTATTTCAGGGGCTTATGGTACTATGGAGGAAGAGGGCTCCTTGGACGCTTTTCTCTTCATCACAAAGGGTTAAGAACTATATTATACATACGCATTTAATGACCCACTGTATTGGCGACCATATGGCCGCTTATTATGGCGTTTGTAAGAAGCAAAGAGTGTAACGGGAGGATTCAATGGATAGAAATAAAACTTAACTATCCGCATGATGGCGTATGACGTCACACCAACGAGTTGAAGTATTTGAGGGTCGGACCTCAGGCCCTCGTAGGTTGGGCTTTTAATACTAACAAAAAGTGCAAATAGCGTTAGTTTCTTGATGTGAGAAAAACCGTAGAAACAGTTATTGCTCAAACTTTCTGTACTTGACGACAACCATTTTGCCGTGCTTCGTGCATGAGTGCAGCGCAAATTGCGGGTCAGTCAGGAGTGAAAGACTGAATGAAATTGGACGAAAAAATACGGTGATGTGTTTAAATAATTTTTTAGAGAGTACGGTGAACTTATATGAAGTGTAAATATGGCTCCACTTCAAAGAAATGTTAAATCAGAGAGCTAAACTGGCCCAGATCTTGTCTCCGATACTGATAAATTCTCCACTAGCCTGCACTGCAATTTTCTATTGATACTGTTTATTGTTCAGTTATTTCCTATATATTCTCCTCATTTATTTAAAGCAATTGAAGACGATTTTTTCTTATAAAATTAATTAAAACTCATCTGTACCATTCGTCGATGTTGAGGTCATTGATGACGTCACTTTTCGATGCTAGTTTTTCGTAAGTCCTCCCGGTACGCTCTTTGCTTCCTGAGCGTGTGTGTCCGCATTGTACCTACGCACCAGGAGAAATATCTATCTGCAGCGAAGTGTTCACTGCATTTCAATGTCTATCTCTTGGGTTTTTACGAGCAGTCTAGTTTAAATTTGCGTTAGTCAGGTGAGCTTTTATCAGGGTGTTGACAGCAACTGAAATATTTTAGGAATTATACAATGGAACCTTGACTTACACGATCTTTATTCTCTTTGTGGCCTTGCTCGTGTACTAGTTGCTCAACCATCAAATTCTTCCTTTAATTGATATCATCTTGCAACGTAAAGAACGAAATCGAACGGGTTATGGCTTATACCTTTGGGTACTAGAGTACCACATGACATGTTTTATCCAAATGACGGGTGAGCACTAACGTAAAAGTTGCCCAGCCCCTCAACTTTTCCCTGTGGCGCGCATGGCGGTCGGGTTGCCGTGACTGCAACTTACGCCGTTTGAATGTTACGCTTAAACTTTACGTCATTGCCACTTTAAACTAACTCAGAAATAGGGAATATCTTCGAAACTTGACCATTGCCGCTTGTCATAACGGGCAAGCTGCATTAAATGAATTATATTTCAGTTGTTTTTTGTTAGTGGTAGATAACTGTGCAAACAGCAGCCTAAGTCGTGGCAACGTAATCGGAGGTAGAACTATGTGGCGCTGCAACTTTTGCGTAGCTGTACATCCGCCTTTACAGACAGTAAAGCCCTTTAGACACGGTATCATTTTGACTAATTTTTCTATAATGCTATAAAGCTAAGCAATAGCCCAGAAGGTAGCTCGGTCCACGTCGTCGAAACTGGTACTTTCTAGTATGTGATACTACATTGGTCTGGTCCCATGTTGTGATTGATGTTACTCGTAACTGCAAGCTCCGTCCGGAGGAGGTTTTAGGTTTTGGGACTAGGAAGTGGAGGGAGATCGTCAAATGAAGTACAAGAAGCGAGATAGAAAGAGCCGTCACGGAGGTCCTCCCAGAGATGCATGGGAGTGATGGCCGTCGGAAGGGTATTACACTAAAAAGTGGGAGACTGCTCGCACATCGGTGTGACAAAACGGGCATTGGTGACAGGCTACAAGCCCAGTCTGAGCTACAAGTCTGATCCGTCAAACGCGGATGTGTCATCAAGAGGCCTCTGTGTACTCGCCGCATCGGTGTCTCATGCAAAACTCAAACAGTTCATTCATGTTCTACAGATCACCTACCAATGCCCCGACCAAGGCATCTTCGGCAACATGGAGAATACTTTAGAAATCACCTGTGACAACGGAACGTGGACGAACTACACTGAGGACTACAGAACTTGTGGAGTCCGTAAGTATAATAGTTTTACTGTAAAGAGTTGTGACAATTTGAACGGAGGAATCCTATGAAAGCTTATAAAATCCATATAAAATTCTGCTTGAAGCTCCATCCGCCCGTCTAGCAATGTGTCTTTACGTTACACTTTTCAGTATTAGCGGAAGCTTCAACTTACAAGACGCTCTGATTTTCGCTGGAAGGAAGTTCAACAATAGCTATCTCCTTTTCGCTCACTCTTGAAGAAATTTTCAGTCAATTTCGAAGCAGAGACATGAAGGTCATTTAACACGCATCATGCATATAGAACTGATTTTCATATCTTGTAATACTTAGCTACTTTACTGGGGTCACATAACGATCCAAAGATGCAAATATTGAAAATTCGTAGCCAGGATGCCACGTACGAGCTATTCTGAACTACTTCATTCTAAAGCATTTCTGAAGTGAAATTGAAATGCGATGTTTAAAGAAATCACGTAAGCTGACAGAAGAAGTGCCTTTGGTGACATGAATCAATTATTTAAAAAATGGGCTGAGTGTTGTATTTTGTGGGAAAGCTATTGCAAATAAAAGAAATACTAAAAATGTGAAAATCTAAATAATCTTAACTTTAGACGATGCGAAATAAAGGTTAGCGAAGACGTGCAAACATAGAAGAAAGGCAATGAGAAAGTACCTCTGAAGAGTGAGATAGCTGTATTCGTTTTTCTGCTGTGTCTGTGTCTATATAATGCTATGCAACAGCGAAAACTTTGCTGATAAGACATCTGCGAGATCCACCGGTGATAATCAAAGTGTTTAGATAGGTTATCTAGGGTGACTTAGGATAGACAGGCTATGACTTGGTATATACGGGCTATGTTAAGCCCACTGCATACGGGATACGTTGAACCCGCCGCATACGAGTCAAAACACGGAAGCGCTTCACGTTCTTGGAATAGATGTTTCTGTGCACGTGATAACGGCTAATTCTATTACGACACATCGATTCTAAATAAGCACAGTTGCGAATTGAAACTCAATATTAATTCATAGGCAGATTCGAAACTGAGCAGGTGGCCCTTGCAGTTGCGGAATCGCGGCTCGGAGTTCAGGCAGTGTAATGGGAGGGATAGGGAGAAACGTTTCCATGTTTTGACTCCCGTGTGCAGCAGACTTGAGGTTAGACCCAGTTCGTCAGGATTAAAGGACTGGCGCTATTTATGGGGTATGTTAGCTTTCGGTTGAAAAACTGCATTAGATCGAACTAAAGTGAGTTATTCCAGCGTAGTTTACGATTGCTACGTTTTAGAAAGTGAAAACATAAACTAACCGTAGAATTTCCAGGGGTTCCGCTAGTCCATATAATGTGGAAAAAATTTAATCGTTGCATCTATAGTATTCTCTGCATTGATAGCTCCAGTTTCTTTTATTCTATTTGATAAAGGACAAAAATAGTCAGTGGCAAACTCAAGATAGAACGTAGTTTTATCGTCTTGTTAGATCGACTTTCAGTGCTATTTTGTATAAAAAGAAGTCTTTCGGAACGCTCAATTACGTTTCCATTATTACTTAACATTATAGTAAGTAATAATACCAGAATACTTCCAGTCTACATCAATCATTATAAAGTTGATATAGAAACTACCGATTCACTAATTTTTGAAACTCCCATAGAAACTCCATAGAAATTTATTTGTCAAAAACACACGGTAAAAATAGATAGTTATAGTAAAAACATTCAGAATGTGACAAATGGTCACTGCAAGCTCGTTCGCTTCTCGGACCAATTAAAATAATAACAACGGGAACAAAATTCACAACAAAAGGTGGATACTAACATTATACCAAAATTTCTAGTAACATCGAGTCGATA
>LQNS02015105.1:17462148-17483088 GCA_001587735.2 Parhyale hawaiensis
CTACTATTGCCCTCCCAAGACGGCGACCCTCCAAGGGGAGCTCACCGCAGTCCTGCAGTGCCAAGTCGCTCCTGATGGCTGGAAAGTTATCTCCACTAACGAAACCATTGATGAGATTTCGGATCGATTCAACTGTACCGATGGTATGTCTCGGTTTGACATTATTTAATATCCATTAATATCATAATATAATCCAAAAATGAGAGTTTCCCGCAGCATGACGCGTAAGAGAACGTACAATACGCATGAGTAGACTAAATTCTAAAAATTAATGTTTCGGGAAAAGTTTCCCATCATTAGAATTCTTAAAAATTGGAACTTAATTTAACATGTTTTTTCAAGTGTTATCTACCGCTTTCCTTCCAGAGGCTGCAGCGCCTCGTACATCGGTAGCACTGGACATTTCAAAGCCCGTATTGACCAATAGTTTGGTGTATCTAGTCGAACCGGCTTACCATTCGCAAAACTTCCACATTCAGCTCTCCGTCTTCATGCGGAACAAAATAACCACCCCTTCAGTAAGAAAGACTTCTTCGTCATTGATTTTTCTCCTCCGATGGAACTCACAACTTTAGAATCCCTCTACATCCATGAAACAAAGCCTATCCTAAATACAATGACTTCGACTGTACCCCTGCTCACTGTTTATAACTGATCTTAATCCTCTGACCATACAGGTATCGACATCCGGACCCTCCAAGCAACTCAAGCCATTTGCCTTTTAGACCTCATACAGACAACACATATTAAATACAGATCCTCCACATAAGAAATATTTTAAACAGACAATCCATTTAATGAATATATCTTTGTTTAGTTAAGTTCCTATTTTCAAGAATTCTGATGATGGAAAAATTTTCCCGATACGTTAATTTTAAGAATTTCGTAGACACATGTGTATTGTACGTTCTCTTACGCGACTTACTGCTAGAGATACACATTTCAACATTTAAATTTGCTTTCTTTTTAAATTTCATTATATAAATTTATGTATATATATATATAAACTCGTACAACTGGATGCCACCATGAGCTTGACATACTTCAGAGAGCTTTCGACGTCCTTGGCTTAAGGAAAATGTATTTAAAGTCAATTCTTTCCATCAAAACCACAAAAAAGAAGTATCGTAGATTCTGCACTACTGGTCTGATGGTAAACAAAATGTTCGATAGCCTCTGCTTGATACTAAACACATTTGCACAATCGAAAGAGCGGCAATAAAGACTCGTCTAAATTATGAAATATTTTTCACGTAGAGCATGGATAAGGTTGTTGAATAGCTATGACTTACTGATATGACTTGCATTTAACGTGGAACTGAAACTAACCTTTCACTGCCTGGCTTTTTCGTGCCCTTCCTGCATAAATAATATTATTAGCTACCACGCAATGAACAGTTAAAACAATTTTGCTCTGTTGCTACACTCGCACAATGTTAACACTTTAGTTCGTAGGAAAGTTTGCAGTGTGATCCAAGTTGCGTCGAATCATAGTCGAATTAAACTGACTTTATCCGATGGGCTTTTCAATTTTTCAAAAATTCTATCTTCAAAGTTCCCATGATTCAGTAAGCTACTATATATCTAGTTTTTGGTCTTTAAGCTTTCCGTGCCTGCTATTCAAATTGTGGACGTTACATAATAATAAACTGAGTCGTTCACATCAAAATTTATGTTTCATTTAGGTGTGAGAAAGTTTATTCTCAACCTTCATCACTTGAATTGGCAGGAAATTAAGTTTTCCATTCAAACTTGAAACGGAAGGGTATTATAAAAGAGCAGCACTGTTGTGGTAATTTTGGGGAACTTTGGAGGTCGCCCTATTTCTCCTCGGTGTTGGATGCTTTTCACCTCTTTGCGCTGCAGCTAGGTTGCCTTACTTCCCTTTTAAATTCCCATTAGCACTTGCCCTACTTTTATTTTATGTTGGAGGTTGTCTAACTTTCCCTTTATGTTGGAGGATACCCTACTTCTTCTTCTTCACAGTATAGGTTGTGTTAACTCCTTATCTGTACAATAAGGTGTTTTACTTCTGCTCTACCGTATAAGTTGTCCTACTTCTCTACGTTGGAATTTACTGATGAAATAGCTCAGGTTGGTTCCAGGGTTAAGAGTTATAATGCCAGTCTCTGTTGTCCAGCTTGCCCGGGGCCTGCCGTAGAGCCACACACGGACTGGACGAGCAACTGGACGGGATCGTTTCTGGCAGGCGAGGTATTCTACTATGAGTGCCCCAACAGCTCTACGACTCGAAGTGGGGAGTACTTCTTCATCAACAAGTGTGAAAACAACACGTGGTCTTTTCCTGGCATCCCTTATTGCCGTAAGTTCTTCTAAAGCAAGGTATATATATATATGTATATGAATTTCTTGAAATATACGTTGACACCCAGGTATATTCATGCTAAGAGAGTTTTCAAAAGTCTTCTGGGTTTTATGTTTAATATACCCCAAGCTTTCGAACTACTAAACGTAGTTTAGTATAGAAGTATAGTATAGTATTAGCTTTTTCAAAATCGGTAGCCATGATACAGCTGTTGTATACAGTACAAATTTCGTAGTTCTGCTGATAAGTTTGAAGTTTCGTTCCCTTAAAGACGGGTTACGTTTCGTAGTTCGAAAGCTTGGGGTATATTAAGCATAAAACCCAGAAGACTTTTGAAAACTCTCTTAGCATATATCTATATATGTATAATTGTTTATGTCTATAAACGCTGTGCCGGGCGTCTTGGATTGATAGTCCGCGATACCGCGTTTGCAGACCACTAAACGAAATCAATCTTGGATTTTTATTAATGGGAATTTATGCCACGGTCGCAACTGCGGACTGTTTTGTAATAATTCCTCGATTCAAAGTATTTCACTGAAGAACAATTTTTTTCAGTTTTGCCGCCAATTTGCGCAAGCAACGTAGTGCCAACGGCTTAACTAGTTCTTGAAAAAAATATATATATTTTCGTTAAAGCTTAAGCTAAATTGCAGCCACTACCCATAGCCTACGTTGGTTGGCAGACTTCCGCTATCCATAAAATCAAATCTTGGTATCGGTAATTGTGACGGATGATATTGAGGAATGAACAAAACGGTGGATAAAGGAGTGATATGAAATATCTTCTTGGGCAAAGGCAAAAGTCTGAGCTTCGGCTACGGATAGCGTGAAGGCTATTGAAATAATAAAGGAGCGAAGCAGCCTGAGCCAGCAGACCTTCGCCAATTAAGCAATGCCACGCTAACGATCGGTGAATCGCGGTATATTTCTTGAAGCCTAATTATATTTTTCGCGATCGCGTTATGCCAAATTTTCGACCGCGGGCCATCTGTTTTAGGAGTCCGTGCTGAGCGCTGTATAAACATCAATTGTATATATCAGATTTTTTGTCCCACTCGCTTCTAGATTAATTATTCACGCAGGAAACGCATAGTCTTTTAATATTTTCGAATTAACCCTATGAGGACGAACTATATATACTGTCTATTTTTCGTAGGAAAATCAGTATTTGAAACATCCTTTCTTAGGAAGAGGACCATATCGTCCTTATAAGCTTAGGAAAATACTTAAAGTCAAAGCTTGGAAATGCTTTCCTTCTGGATAATTCAAGTTGCGAGTGATACTAAAAACACAAAATATCTTGGGCAGTAATTACTTCCTGACGACTGTGCTCTTCCATATAAAAATGTACAGTTTAAATCTCAAGTTAAATCCTCATAATACTGGAGTGGGTCTGAGCTCCGCACAGTCTCGTTTTCAAGAAGCTTGACCTTTACTCGTGAACAATGTTACAGCTGCCTAGGAGTTACACCTTACTAAACTTGGCATGTCGAGTTTCAATTTCACAAACTGTAAATATGGGCTTATACCTATATATATATATCTATTACGGGCTGAATAGACTTCGGATATTATTAAACATACACATTATAAATGTATGTATATATATATATATCTTATTGTATCAGGAAACCAAGAAACTTTGTGCGGTCTTCCTTGTGATTTCTTTTTACTGAGGAAAACACCTGTCTAAATATGATGACTGGTTGCAACCGTGGCGAGAATATCACTACCTGGACTTTGTCCAAATTCCCTTCAGGCCAAGGTATATCAACGTAGTCAAGCTAGTCACTATACATGCCTCTCACAACTACTGTATCTATTTAATATGACATTTTCTAACTAAAAGCGGTCATCGCTACAGGCCACCGCCTTGTTTAATGTAATTTTAGTATTTGAGTTCAATATATTCATTTCTGGGCACTGGATAAATGTACTCTTAAATGAAGAGCACATATATCGAGTACCTGAGAGTAAACATGCTAAACTTAAATTTAAGGATTGCATAATACGAGCACAGTCTACGTATAATAAGGACTAATTCAATACAAGTTGGAACCTGTGCAAATTCTGCACAACAAAAGCACAGTTCTTAGTGATGTCTCAAACTCGTTTCTTCCTAATTTTCTCTTATTTAATACTGTAGGAAAGTGGAGAAATTCTACAGATCAAAAGCATTTTCCTCAATTATGATGCCCTCCGACCCGTATTGGAGTATATATATATATATATATATATATACTACATACTAGCTGGAGAGCGCGCGTTCACTGATTCCTACCGGAACCTAAATGCCAGTTTAACTGCGGGGGGGGGGAGGAAGTGCGAGGCACCCGGCCCATGATGTTCTCCAACAGTCTTAGCTGCATAGACAGTCCACGTCTACTAAATTTTAGATTTTCAATCTTCAGAAAAGATGATTAATAAAACACTAGGTATCCCCAACTTTCCGCAACGTCTTGAACGTAAATTTCTTTTTCTCGGAGTAAAAATTTGCTCTAAGATTTTGCTAACAAATTCTGCGAGCTGGCTGGTACTGATGTGGAAGGGGCTACTCCGTAAAACTGGCTGTCACTCAGCCAGGTTGACCTCCGCAACGGCTGGCAGCCACTGCCAGCGACGGTGGCTAGAGGTGCTCTCCGGTAGAATATTAACTGCAAGCCCGTATCATTCATACTACGGGTAAAAATGTTCCAAGTCAGGCAGCGTATTGCTTACGTGCGAGCGGTAGCAGCTTCAATTTGAACTTGGCTCTTTCTCATTTTAATCCCTTCCCAGGCCAAATCTTGGATAGCTACCTCAGAGACACCCTGATTTCCCCCTATCTGATACTAATGAAGGTGTCACGGTCGTACTAACTAAGGAACGAAGTAACTAAAGGAGGGACAAGTAGTATTATTATATAGATATTGTGGGTATTTCCCAACGTATAAATACTCAAGTGAATGAAATCACTACGTACTGAGCAGCTTTTCATTACAAGATAAATGTGGCTGAATTTCTGTACAGATCTTCCTGTGTAGCGTCGACTGGTTTAGTTGTTAATTACAAACTAATTCCCATTAATTTCGTCTAACTTTTTCAGGTACCAAGATGCTGGCGCAGTTCTACGATAAAGATTTCTCTCTTTTTTTACTAACAATATCTACTCTTCTCAGAGACGCAGCAGTTGCAGTTTTTTTGGGCTATTTTTGGACACAATTAGCCTACTCAAAAAAATTCCCTCTACTCTTATCAGTGAATGATTGTGAGAGCGAGATGAAAGTTATGTAGGAGAAAGACTGTACTGTTGTACTAGCTGATAATCTTTTATAAAAAATTATTTCTGCCGTCATCTTTCATTTTATCCTGATTTTAATTCGAATCAAAGCTGACGAGTTATATAGATGTAAACGACTTCAGATAATATTTTGCTCGCTAATTAGTGTCGTTGCGTGAACTAGTGCCACTGCGCTTGCTGTACATAAGCTGATGAGAACGGACAAGTTTCAAGAAGAAGTGATCTTTCAAGCGCTAAATTTGATTTAACTCATTTCATTAGGCTAGATCACTAAACAATCTGTTTCATTTAAAAAGAAAATCACATCAGTGAAAAGTAGTTTGTAAACCCTCAATATACTTTGGTTTCATAAACGCACTCGTATGCCAAAGTTTCTTCAGTATGGTGTAGAATACTGTAGATCTTAGTGAACTACACTGGTAGGGAGGCGTAAAACAACAATACGGTGCTAGTTGAAATTTTTGACACTTGAATCCTGTTCCCAATATATATAAATTTTTATCAAATGCTAAATTGTAATAATCAAGTAGCAGTCGACTCTGGAACACAGATGTAGTGTACAAGATAGCATTTACTACCGAGTATATCGTTAGTGTTCTAAGGGTAAGAAATTGTTTCGTGAAGACCGTTCTGTATCGTAAAACCTGTTGCACAAGAGCGTCGGAACTCAGGAATATATCACGTTCTTGGAACAACAGATTCTGTGATCGTGGTCAGAGTTTAAAGCTTTAAACATTGCATCAAGTAATTCGTTGTTGCGAATTTAACTTCTTTCGAATTTTAGATACATATGTGAAATTGTGCAATGAACCTTTCGGTCTTCCAACTCTCGTGCGTAACTGGCTGTAATGGCGAGTTCACACGGCATTCATATCAACGCGTTCGCTTATCCACTTATCCGAATGTGTCAATTCTGCCCTAGAAGAAGCAGAAAAGAGCACTGTTTTTTTAGTTGCATTTCACTTGAAATTTGAAGAGGTTTTCGTAACTCGCCTCGTGATACTTGCAGAGAAAGCTTGTTTTGTGGCGTACACAAAGTTGTGCTGACAACGACGCTACAAAATATTCGGAAGAGTGAATGATTGAACGCGTTGAGATGAATCAGGTGAACGAACACGAGCTGTGCGTCAACTTTTTTTTGTCGCTGTCTACACGTAGAAGCGCCTTTCGTTCAAATGAATGAGGCCGCGCGTTGAATTACGATATCGTTCCTTTACATTTTGTTTAGATTTTCGTCTGTTTCAAGTTACATTCGTATCCTAGCATCGCATAGCCTTATTTCAAGTGGAATAGCCTATTTTCAGAATAATATAACCTGGCACACCGATAGAAGTGAAATTGGTTTGAAAAAAAGATAGCATGCTCTTTATTTAAATATTGTTGGGTTTTCTAATGTTGTTCGGGATTATGGTGATCCTGAGATTTAAAGTGACAACGAAAAACCGTATATGTCGATTTGTTTATGAGCTGTAAACGCTACAAAGGATAAATTCAGTATTTATAAGTTTTGTTTGCCGAACTTGAATGCCGCAGCGTTTTGAGGAAACTGATATGGTTTATCCGTCAGTTTCGCGCGTTCACCGCAACTGCTTCCATCAATTAAGCGCGCCCGTCCATTTGCTTGAGCTAGCGCGTTGAGATGAATATAAACGCGTTCGCTCATCCACTTGTCCGCATGTGTTACTGTGCCTTAGAAATAGCAGAAAAGTGCGCTGTCTTCTCAGTTTTATTTCACTCCAATTTTGAGTAGTTATCCGTAACCTGTTTATAGTGACACTTGCACAGGAAACTGAACTGACTAACGGTTATCATATTACTAATTTTTGTGGCAAACGCAGAGTTGTGCTGAAAACAACGCTACAAAACATTCGGGTGAGTGGATGAATGAATGCTTCTAAATAAAAAAGTATGAACTCGGCGCTTAAGGCCTGCGCAGACGAATGGTATATTCTCAGATTTCTATGGGAGAAACTTGTCGGATCATCAAGCTTGCCGCGACACTTCAGTGCACAGCTAGCGAGGAGAAGGCTAGCCTTAGGGTATATTTATTACAAGTTACATAAAATTGAAGTGAAAATACGGACTTCATACATTTTCTTGCTCGTTTATTTGCCAGGTTTTGTGTTTTGTATGATTTTGAAGCTTATGAATGATATTTTGACACAAATACATTTCTGATGCTATCATCGTTGTAACCTAGAAACAAAATCCTTTCATGCTTTTGAAATTGCCGATAGAATATATACCGCAGTAGTGAATCGGTATCGGGAGGAGCTGGACTACAAGTGGCTTTGAATTGTTTGAACCAGACGAAAAAAATTGGTCTACTGTAGAGTAGACCCATTCTGCTGAATCGCTCCCCAGCAGAACGCCTTGCAGGCAACTTTTTCACTGAGTCTTGTTGGGCAAGTTTTGTCGGCGAAATGCCACTCGAGGCAATTTTTAATTTTCGTTTGCATTGGGCTTGAACAGCACCTATATTCGCGGTGTTTGTCGAACTTCCATATTTTAATATATGCGCAGGAGTCGAAAATCTTTCCATGTATTTTACGTACGCTACAATTATTCATGAAGACGTTATGTAAGTGGATTAGTTACAATCACCTCATCATTAAGAAACGCAGCACTACGTGATAAAAGGTCTTAATTTTTGTGTCATTTTGTTATTAACAATTTTGGTATTAACGTGGGGAAATACAATTGGAAATTATGATTAGGGACACCTTCGATTTGGTCATCAAAGCCAAGCACACTTCACTTAACTTGTCTCGACCTGCAGGCAGGAACTTTGGCTTTGTCACTTTGAATCGCATTGCAATTTTTATAAACAACTCGATTAAGTTGAACCTACTGAAATTTCCATTTTACGAAGTAAGATTGAGTTCGTTGAAGTCTCACAGGTGATCAATTTTGAGAGAATGCCTGAAACGTCATTAAACGGGTCGAAGCCAGGGCACCTGTCTGCAGGTTCGGACAAGTTAAGTGAAGCGTGCTTAGCTTTGACGACTCAGTCGAAGGCGTTCTTAGACTATTTCTCACGCTAGTTTTTCAATGCGTTCTCCTTGCCAATTTTCTGAATACTTTGTGATGCCCTTCTAAATACAGTATATCTATGTATCTACCAAGGGATTTGTTATATTATTGTAAGATATATAATCCACCAAAAAAGAATGCTTCGTAAGTGTCACTGTTAAAGTTTCGGAATTCTTTTCTGATCTAGCTATAGTGAATTAGAGCTCAGAAAATTCGCACATTTCTGCTCATTAAACGGACACAGCAACGCATTTACTGCGAAAATTAAGCACGTTAATCTGACTGTCGTGTGAAACCTCCTCCAGTAGCCTCACATTTTTTTAAGACATAGCAACACTGAGTACGTTTGTACAAACCATAGTGAAAATTGGCGGTGTTATGCAATCAGGTTTAGCGTTTGTGTTTTTCCCAGAAATGATTAGTTTGAAGCAAATGGAAGCAGAAAACTCATTAAACAGAGAAGAATACTCCCAAAGCCATGGAAGGTGTTGCACGAATTGAAACCACGGATTATAACATCGATCCATCAATTTGTCTCGTTCAAAACGTTCTGGAAAATATTAGGCTCCGTCTTATAGTTCTATTGCAGCTGTATTGATTTGGGCGTGGACAACATTCTCGTGATAAATTGGAGTGGACTTGATGTCAAGGTGACGTATCTTTTTCATTCAAAATCATTCCAAGTCACAGGCAATAGATAGTCTCGGTAGGATGACAGGCAAGTGTTGAACAAGACTTGAAAGATACCAAGCGAAGTGCCGCAAAATTTTCGGCGCAGATTGATATGCCGGGGATGCACGAGGCCTGTCTGTAATCGGACTCTCAATTTATGAGCGAACGTCAGATTACAGTGAGAGCCAATCGAACGTGCCCCTAAAAATTGACAGCGTATTACAGATACGGCAGCTTAAGCGACGTGCGAGTTGAACATCCGCTCATTATGCTGGGCGTGAGAGTTTGCAGTATGGCAACTTTGGTGTGGTGTTTTTAGGGTGTTAAATATCAACAGCGGTCGGCTCGGGGTTTATGATGAATTGAAGGTGCTGCTCAGTAAGTCATTGAAGAACTAAAGAGACGGTAGCTACTACTGATATGAAGTCTAGGATTTTTCTGTTGCACAAGTATAAAAGAGGGCAACCACTTAAAAAAAAAAAACTCTAAGAGTTTTTCAGGAGTCAAGCTAACCTATGTATCTCTGACGAATTTCTTACTCTTGGCCGTTAGAAGTTATTACATCAAAAATATTTTTCTTTTCACTTTTTGGGAGATTGAGATAGACGCTGTATATTACAACACCAAGGCATATTTGGTAATGTTTACGAGAGGGGCGCGGGTGATTTTATAACTTTTCCGTAAATTATATCGTTTATCTTACACGATTTATCAATGTTATGCACATTTTAGGTCGGCGCATAGCGTTTTCTTTGAGCTCTATAACGCTTTGAACTTTTTATTTCCTCCTATATAAAAGTGAAGGCGACAGGCTAACAGCCACCATAACCGACCACCACCCTTAGTACGAGGAAACTTGCCAATAGAGAAGCCATCGGTTAGGCCGAGAACCAAGGTTAGGTAAGGCAAGGTAGATTCTTCTAGGGACCTGTATTGCTAGCAGAACCTGCTTTGCTTCCCTAACCTAGGTTCTCGGCCTAACCGATGGTTTCATTGTTTGGGTTGTACCCCTACCACAAACGCTTACGTAACTAAGCGCATTCGTTTCCTAAAACGCGGTACGTAAGCTTACCGTACCTTATAGAATTGATCATCGATTTCAATGAAATATTAGTTTCGTTTGCTGATTGTAGAAAATATTGGAGGCGCTTGGACTTGTTTTGGTACTGTTTAATAAACAGATATGTAGCAAGATAGCCGTCGAAATGGTCTGCACTGCACAGCGCCCAAAGCGAGGCACGGACCATCGTGCGTCGGGTGATAGATAAACACTTTTACACCGTTTCACGGTGTGTCCCTTCACTTTGAAATAGGAGAAAATAACAAGTGTAAAGCGTTATAACTCGGAAAAAAGGTTATGCGCAGACTTAAAATGTGTATTACACACATTCATAATCTGTGTAAGAAAAACGATTTATTGTACAGAAAAATTGGAAAATTACCCGAGCCCCTCTCGTGAATATTTACCTCAAATTTCTCCCCTTTCAGGTTATTTCGTACATAGCAGTAATAATTCAAGATCTTTTCATGGTCCCACTGAACTAGACAGTTTTCAAAGAAATTTTGGATACAAAACCACGAGAAAAGCTACACAGATGCATTTAACTCTTTGGAAAAATCATGATATTGATGAAATCGTCCTAATTTTTAGTTATTTTTCCGTTCTGCGAGTAGGAAACACTCGCAGTTCGCGCACTGTTTGTCCATAAAATGTTTACCGCTAAAAGCTATGCCGTCATTAGTAGAACCTGTCCTGTGGTCCTAACCTTAGAGAATAAATATAATTGGATATAAAACTTGCGGATTTATCACTCGCTAGCTTCAACAATGTCTTTCCCATCGAGAGGTTAAAAGCTTGGAGTTGGTTCAGCGAATTTTTGCAACTTGATAACGACACGTCCGCCATTCAGAATCGTCTGTCTAAATTTTGCCCCGTCGTAGCGGCTGTGGATGTAAACAGCACATACTTGGTGACCGTTGCTGCGTAGGGGAACGGGAGGGTCACAGCAATTTGTCTTCGTAATTATCACCCGCGAATGAAGTGAGAGATGTGGTAATGTTTTCGTTGAAGATTTAGATATATTTGTAAATATATTTATTTGTCTGTCCACCCAATAAGTAGTCGGAGGAGCTGAGCAATCTTCATTTTTTTGTAGGGAGTTTGGTGGGTTGACCTAGAAGTGACTAATGCCAAAAACTAAAGCTAGCTGGACATAAAAAATGGCGGCTTTGAATTTTCCTCCACCGGGGCGAATTTGCCTCCACTGTGGCAGATCGTCTTCTGTCGCGAGGCGTTGCATTTTTTCCTATCTTATTATTGAGAGATCTCAAAGGGGGGAGGGGCACTCTGCCCTAACTAACCTTGTTGGACAAAGCATCCGTTCGAAAAATTAGAATTAGCTGACTATCAGAAATTACTTCGTTAAATTTACCCTCACGCCACGAGGCGTTCTAGTTTCTTCCGCCAAGGAGGTTATGTTTTCGTCGTGTTTGTCTATTTGTCTGTCTACCTGTTTGTCTGTGTGTCACCAAGTTAACTCAAAAAGTTATGAACCGATTTAGACGAAATTTACAGGGATTGTTAGGTTTGTTAGGAAGAACAGATGATTAACTTTTGGTGAAGATGTGTCCATCCGTTTCCGTTTGTTTGTTTGCCTCATTTTTCTCAATTCCATAACTCAAAAAGTTATGAATGGATATTTATGAAATTAACATGAGTTGTTAGGTATATCACAAAAAGTAAGTGACCAAATTTTAGTAATGATCCGTTTGTTCGTTCTTTCGTTCGTTTGTTATTGTTTTTAATTTTATGTTTGGTAAGACAACTAAAAAAATATATAATGAGTGGATCTTTATGAAATTAATAGGGGTTGTTAGTAATGTTAAAAGACATATATGATTAAATTTTGGTGCAGATCGGTTAGTTCGTTTTGTATGTTTGACTCATGTTTGTCATAACGTTTGTTAGCAGTTTAACTCAAAAAGTTTTGAACGGATCTTCAAGAAAATTGCACAAGCTGTTATTATTATCGAAAGGCACAAATGAATAGATTTTGGAGTTTATGCAAATATAATTGTGGTTTCAGAGCCAATTTGAATATTTTGCAACCGTTGCCTCGCATGGCGGAAGTATGCGCTCTCAGAGTGCTCTAGTTTCTTCATGTTGCTTTTGGAAACCACGTCGAAATTGCTTCTGCAGCTGTTTATAACTAATGTGAAGAGAAAGACGTGCAAGCTGTGATTTCTTTTGATAGTCTTTTTACTAGGCAACGTTTTTGCCTTTTCTAAGCTCCGTTAGACATGCTCTGCCATGTACCTTGCATCGATTGAACGAATATATCCTTTCTGTTGGTGTTCTTTGCACTTCCTGCTTAGCTAGGTTTGCTCGGAACAAATATCTCACAATGCATGCTTTAAATGCTATTTTATCATGGTCATTATAGTCATTGAAGCATATACAGAATAAATTAATAAATGCTGGAAATCCGGTCTCTAGTAATAACATTGTTTGAAATATCGGTTATGAGAAACAATTGTCTTTCATCGCTAAAAGACTAACTGAAAACTTTTGCTCGCATCAACCATCTTGCGTATCCATTGCGTGACGACCTGCCTTTTTGATCGCCTGGTCTCACGTTGCCTTGTGATAGAAAAGTACGAACAGCCAACCCTCATGACATTATTTACGCAAATTGCAATAGCTGGAACGAGAGCTCGGGTCATAAAAGGCGAGCGTAGCTAATTTCCCTGCAAAATGTTCACTTGGTTCTATATTATTGCCTGAAAATACGGCTGACTGTATATCACCTGGAGCTATACGCCATCTGCTCTGGTTGCCACGTTAAATAAGCTGAAAGCCACGCAAATCACAATTAAAGAAAGAGCAGCGAATAATCGACGATGCATTTCTTCTTTGATTATTCCGAGGCTTCTGCACGGTAGAAATGAATCCAGCTGTTACTTCTAGATACCGAACCAGTTACGCAAGAATGAAAAGCGCGCCTGAGAAGCCGTTTCAAAGAACGAAAAGTAAGGCAAAAATTAGAAGCAGTAATGCTGACGTAATTTTAGCCGTTTCCAAAGTTTCGTTATATTGTTACGTTGCAAATATTATTGTGGCTGTCGTCCACGCTATGTGATATTTGTCAATCACTCACCAAGAAATTAATAGATTGGCTTATTTGTGTCGGGGCTTGCAAGACTAAGTCAATGAAATTTGATGAGTAATTTCTAGTGCATGAGAAGGTGAAGTGCCCTGCATGCGTATACTATCCTTTTCTTTGGCCAAACGTATTACTTATTTCACGACAACTGTACTTCCATGCATTACCTGCTTCTACTTGGAAATATCTGTTAAGTTTTTCGTTTTCTTATCCGATTTGTTAATCCTAAATGTACGTTTATTATTCGTAATTGATTTTTCTGTTATCAGTATTTTCTGCTGACCCTAACACTATTGACACGCTATTTGAAGGGCTATAACTAATACTTAGCTATGAATAACAGTGACGTTAATTAATTATTCTCGAAAAAAAAAATTTAGCTGCTGCGGCTTCACAACTATAGTCAAACCAGCGTAACGAGTCCGATTGGCGTGGCTGAGAACGTACAGCAACTTTGCCAAATCTCAATTAAGCGCGTGGTATGACTTGTCTCAATTCATAAAATTATATTTATGTTCGAATACTCAACGTGCAGTAGTCAATAGATTAGATTTGGCACTGCTGCGTTCAATTCAGCTCCGCCCCGAAGGGACAGCATGCGCTGGTTTGACTATAGCGTTTCACTAAAGGCAATTTTTGTATCCTAATGAAAATCTATTCATGTATATACACGAATATTAGACGGACTTCATCTCGAGATGCTGCCATTTTAAAAATGGCCACCATCTCTAGTAGTAGTATGTGTGTGTGTAAGTGTATGATCATATCGATGTACACGCATGTCAATAACTAAAGTTACAAAATTATTAGCTACAGCTAAGAAAATTGAGGTATGGAAGGGTTAAGCACTGAGTAGATATAGTATATCATCTGATCCCCATTGTACCTGAAAATCAGTTGTATTGGGACACTTCTGTTCATTAAAACAACTACTAGCTGTTACAGTCAGAACAACTCATGTGTAGTAGCAGCAGGTGCCGCCTGTAG
Source organism: Parhyale hawaiensis (assembly GCA_001587735.2). Lineage (NCBI taxonomy): Eukaryota > Metazoa > Arthropoda > Malacostraca > Amphipoda > Hyalidae > Parhyale > Parhyale hawaiensis. The sequence goes on from LQNS02015105.1 coordinate 17,476,613, forward strand.
CGAATTTACTTCTTGAGGGCAGTATAATGTAATTTTTACGCACAGAGAACGTTGGTGCTGGACGACAAGATTGGTTTTGACTCAGTGATTAGGCTCGTAAAACTACTCGCTACTAAGCACAAGCTCATTAAGAATGTTGCAGATAGCTAATGATAAAAGGGGATCCCTCCTGTAGTAAGACTTCCACCACTGACAAAGTATGATACATGGACCAGCTCAACTTCGTTTGCCTCAACTTCCAGTCTGTTCTACGAGCGATCAATCAGTTTTGCTCAGCTTGTAGGTGCCATCCATTGTGTGGTGAAGTCGAGCTAATTAGATTTTTCTTGAACTTCGGACAGGTACTATGGCTTTGCCCTTTTAAACTGGAATTAAGAGTTCGACCCAAAAAATGCATTAGTTTGCAGACGTTCGAAAACTCAGTCCTGCTCCGTAAATTAAATTTTCGGACACGTCCAGCGTCATCGATTCCTTGCTGTCACCAGCTTGGACACTCTTCAGAGTAGCGAAAAAAGAAAATTGCTCCTGTCTGTAATTGCCGACAAAGCAAGTACAGTACGTGGACCCAACTTTGCCCCACCAAACAATAACATCTTACCTGTATAGGAGATCTGCAGACGCTCAAGTTAGCCGTTAACGTATTAAACGTATTTTTTCCTTCTTGCCAGCGTTTTGAGCACTTGCGTGTTGCACATTTTTCTGTATGGGTTCTGACCATGGTTATACGTTCATGCCAAGGCGTGCGATCTGCAAATTTCACTTCAAATATGTAAATTTGTATATCTATGGGGTGAAATGTTTGACTAAGATTATGCTTCATACATCTTTCCTGCATAGATATCGACAAGGTGGAATATTAAAAATTGTGATACCACCCATTCACTGATCTTCTCAACTTGCTCACATCTATTTGTTATTGTTTCATCCTTCAGACAGACAACCTTTGATCGACGTATATCACCTCTCCCGTGTCACTGCCTTGATGTTCGGAGGTTCTGACAATGGGGTCTCCCATTTTTCCGACGTACGATACTTCATGTCCGTTAAGTGTCCATTCTTTCAAGAAGAGGTTTACCATTGCCGTGGTTAAGTAGTCTCGTACTAACCTATCGAAAACTAATAACAACGCGCGTATTTATAAGGACACATCCTGCAAACTGGTCAACGCCGAACCTGTACTTAACATCAAAGATTTGATGTGTATGGCAATCTTGTGTCCAACCTTATACAACTAGAATTTTAATGCCCTCGTAAAGTATGGATGAAAAAGCATCAACTGATAATCTACAAGTCGTCTTCATAAACCGAGAAGATACAGGTATCGTCGAGTTATCGATTTCTATCTCCATGGCAACTTATCTGTGCCCTCTGACTGCCGCCCCTCATTGCTCTTCTTGGCGCTTAGTCTCGACTTTCTCCTCACCAGTTGATGGCAGCAGCCGAACTTCAGTGCGCAATATCTCTCTTATTTAGTGCAGACTATCGAGCAGTGAGATGGTTTGACGGTTGATGTGTATGTAGGCAGGCTTTCATGGATCAGTACTGTAGTAATTAATTTGAGTATTGAAATTACCTCCGCCAAGGAAGTTATGTTTTCGTTGGGTTTGTCTGTCACTAAGTTAACTCAAAAAGTTATGCACGGATTTTGACGAAATTTACAGGGATTCTTGTGTATGTTGGGAGGAACAGATGATTAAGTTTTAGTGAAGATTCGTTCATCCGTTTTTTTTTTTTTGATACCATAACTCAAAAGTTATAAACGGATCTGTATGAAATTTACACGAGCTGTTAGATATATTACGAAGAGTAAATGACCAAGGTTTTTGCCAGGATCTGTTTGTTACTTCGTTAGTTTGTCGCTGTTTTTCTTTTATACTTCTTAGCACAATAGCTCAACAAGTTAAGAATGGATCTTCATGAAATTTACAGGGGTTCTTAGTAATGGAAAAGACATAAATTGTTAAACTTTGGTGCAGATCGGTTGGTTCGTTTTTTTCTTTGACTCATGTTTCTTATAATGTTTGTTAACAGCATAACTCAAACTGATATGAACGGATCGGAACTTCACGAAAGCTGCAGAAACTGTTAATACTGTTGAAGGCACAAATAATTGGATTTGGTGTTGATACAAAGAAAATCATGGTTTCAAATCCAATTTCAAATTTTCGTTACCGTTGCCTTGCTTGGCGGAGGTATGCCCGCGCAGAGGGCTCTAGTTACTAGTGATTCTGCAAAATTATTTTTTCGACTTAAAGTTTTTGTTCATTTGCAAGCATAAGATGCAGCAGAGGCAAAAGTTTTTCTTTGGTACAGTTTATCCTTCCTTGCATTACAGGGAAGCAAGCTTACAGTCAGGTGCCCATGTGTGATATTCGTAGGCGCTTTCAGGGTAGAACCAACTGCAAGCTCGACTTTAACTTAGAAATTATTCATCTATTCAGCTATAAAAAGTGTTGCAAATCTCAGCCTCTACTGAAGTTGTTTACGCTATTGCTAGTTCATATATTCAAGTTTCGTTTTCCTTCCCTAATTTGAAACGAGTTTAAAATAGCAAAGACTTGTTCTTTAAGGTTGTTAGCACAAAATTCAAACGCTTTAGGTTTTACTGACGGCCGCAAAAATGTAAACGGATTGGCTGGGTTGTTCTATGCTGATGGCACCTACGAAAGTCGCACGAGGCCTCCCGGCTTAACGAACTCAATTCCTAATCGTACAGCTTCTTTTTTCCACATGTTGCTCGTCTAATTACTTTTTTCACTTTATCGTCTTCCTGTTTATCATCTAAAGACTATTTTCAGTTTTGTATATTTATGCTGAACAGTGTAATCTAAGCTATCCTTGAGTCGGTATTTATGCTGAACAGTATAATCTAAGCTATCCTGGAGTTGAATTTATGCTGAACAGTATAATCTAAGCTCTCCTGGAGTCGATATTTATGCTGAGAAGATTAACCCATGACCTCATAATAATTATTCTCCTACGAACATCACTATTAATGCCGCCCAATGAAATGGAATGGCAAGTATGCCTTCATGCATAAAATATTGTATTTAGCAGTCAGTTTGACTTTACTATTATCCGGACTTCATCCTTTATTCTTCTGAGATAAATTGGTGAAGCAAAGATTGCTTGACACGCAGCCTACGGTTGATTGATGAAACTTCTATATTTCTAATTGGAATAGCAGCATAAAAAAAAAAAACCTGCTCGTGGCGACGCAAGGAATGTGGCTATGAAATGGTCACTAGTATTTATGAATAAAATGCAGTTATTCTTCTGGACCGCTGTCTATCCAAATGGAACGCTGGAGATGACTCGGCAACTTCTGCCTGAAGATGGACGGCCGGAAGGCGTCGGTCTATAAATCTTCCTAAATAGTCTTTAGAATGTGGAAAACATTATACGAAATTACACTCACACAGGGCAGCCTTTACCTGCACTTTCATGGTAATTCCTATTCCTGATAAAGCAATCCCCGTACATTATACAGTAACGGCTTAGTTTTAGTTTAGTCTTCCGGATCTTTCTCTTCTTGCTCATTTTAATTTATTTTGTTTTCCACCATCTGATGCATTTTTCGTTGCTTTATCTCTTCCTTTGCGGTTTACTATTCATATGCTCTAATTCTTTATATTTTCTTGACATACCCGGTGTTACAGAGTTGGAACCGAAAGATGTCTCACATGAGGGAAGGAGTCCAAGTCGGATGGAAATTGCGATTTCACTAAAGAGTAAAATTCGAAAAGAGTCGGAGAATTTGGAGTTGGGTGTCGTGAGGCCGCGTCGGACACCGACTAGACTAAAACCTGGCGTCGTAGTCGGCCTTGGTCCCGTCAACATGCACCTTTTTCTTCCACTTTCATAGGATCATAGCGTGTATACTATATCTGTGGAGTAGAGAAGGAAAGCGAGAGTTAGATTCTAAAAATATTGTGTAACATTACTTGTATCCCTAAATTTTTTACGCATTTTCCCCAGAGTTCGCAATCATTATCACCATAAAAGGTCCCGAAGTAAAATGCAAAAGATGCTAGATTCTATAATAAAGCTATTGATATATTCACAGCTTCCATTTGTCTTCAGCCAAGGTAAGCTACATAGAGGTGCTTGCTTCTATAATAAAGCTATTAATATATTCACCGCTTCCATTTATCTACAGCCAAGGTAAGCTACATATTGTACAACTTTGTATCGTACTTGATACTTTATTTAATGGGTTAATAGATAAGACTGAAAAGAACTATTGGGAATATTCCTAGATAATAAAAGTACCTCAGTAGAACCTGTTCTACTCCAAAAACGTATCTTAGAGATAAGACATATATAAGGCACTAATTCGTCCGTGTGTCACTTATTCCCCATTCCAGGTGTTCCCAAACGGTGTTTTGCGACGTACTAATTGGCTGCAAGGTGTGGTTAGGTGCGTCTCGGAAACTTAACGCGACTTGAAAAATCTATATTTTCATGTCGGTATTCTATGGTATTTTGCTAATGCGGGAATGTACGTGTCGCATTGTTGCGTTAGGTGCCACTATTTCGGTATGGAATGCCCCAAAATATTGACTTTAACTATATTTACCTCCGCCAAGGAGGTTATGTTTTCGTCGTGTTTGTCTGTCACCAAGCTAACTAAAAAAGTTCTGAACCGATTTGGACGAAATTTACAGGGATTGTTAGGTATGTTAGGAAAACAGATGATTAACTTTTGGTGAAGATATGATGTCCATCCGTTTGTTTGTTTGTTAGTTGGTCTGCCTCACTTTTCTCGATGCCATACCTCAAAAAATTATGGATTGATATTTATGAAATTAGCATGAGTTGTTAGGTATATAACAAGCAGTAGATGACCAAAATTTGGTAATGATCCGTTTGTTCGTTCGTTTGTCACTGTTTTTCACTTTATGCTTGTTAGCACAATAACTCAAAAAATAATGAATGGATCTTTATGAAATAATTAGGGGTTGTTAGTAATGTTAAAATAAAAGACATTAATGATTAAATTTTGGTGCAAATCGGTTTGTTCGTTTGTATGTTTGACTCATGTTTGTCATAACGTTTGTTAGCAGTATAACTAAAAAAGTTACGAACGGATCGTCAAGAAAATTGCCCAAGCTGTTATTATTATCAAAAGGCACAAATGATTAGATTTTGGAGTTTATACAATGAAAATTATGGTTTCAAAGCCAACTTGAATTTTTTGTTACCGTTGCCTCGCTTGGCGGAGGTATGCACTTTCAGAGTGCTCTAATTTAAGTATTTTTTGTGACAATGTCTACCTGTGATCATCGTCATGCACATTTACTAATTATTTTCAAATACAATAAGGGCTGCCCAGGGCTACACAGATGGTCGTCTATATATACTTTTTTTCATCCATACACGTATTGCAGCCCAGCCTAATGTGCGTTCGATTTGGATTAGCTTGATATGGACAAATTTCAAGCTGAATTCAGTGTACGATAGGTTTATCGGGATGCATCTTTACTGAAACAAAATTATAGTTTAAATTGCCGCTAGCCAATTACACTCATTAATAATTTAAAATTTAACCTAGATTATGATTTAGTGGTACATGTCGAACACTCCTTCTACCTGTGTTCTCACGATGGAGAGGGGGGCGCTCGAACTGGCTGTGTCCAGGGGCGCCGAGAACCCTCGCTCTGCCACTGCTCTTTGATAAGTGATGGGGAAAAACCCGAGTTCAGTTTAGATGTCGTTTGTTCCTATTTTGCGTTAGGTATTCTATCGATGGTCACATTCGTACCCCATCATCATATAGTCTGATTCCCAGTGGCTCATCCTAAATATGTATAGGAGACGTATGGCACGATGATCAGATACGAAATTTTCGTGTGATCTAGGGTTTTGCAGTGATCACAGTGATGCTGACCATTGAATTGACCACAAGATAGATATATTTTTTTAATTTGTTCAAGAACTGTGAACGACACAAAGGATAAATCAATAGCTATATGTCATATTGGCCGAACTTGATTTATGATCAGTGTTGAAAACCAGGACATGCTTCATTCTTAAAAACTTGTGCAGCTTAATCTCCACCTTCCACCAACTGGCTCGCCGCGTTCATCATTTTGAGCGTTGAAAAAGTCAAATGACCGATCTACACGGTAGTCTTTTCAACGCGTTCACTCACAATTTGAAGAGACATCCGTTACTTGTGTAGTGACATGTGCCGATGAAACAGGTTTGACGGCTAAAGTTTTAATTTCTTTTTGTAACGTAGACAAAGTTGTGCAGCCAGCGACGCTATACATCACAGTCGGAGGTATGGATGAGCGAACGCTTTCAAAAGGCTAACGTGTGGATAGACCTTAACCCTTTACTGTCCACCTTGAGTTATTACGGGAAAACAAAAAAATCCATGTCTGCATTTTCTTCACAGGTTCAATACAAGACATTTTCACTTGTGACACTTTTTTGATATTATGCATAGTTTACGAAATATTAACAATTTA
>LQNS02015105.1:17485438-17533561 GCA_001587735.2 Parhyale hawaiensis
GGTGGGGAGAGGGGTTTGTCTGTCTGCCGCGTGCATCCCCGCTTGATGCAGGAATTTTCGCGGTGGTTACAGCCGCCACAGAAACTACTATTTTAAGCATCCCGCATGGGTTATTAGGACAGTAAAGGGTTAATGCTTTAACTCGCCTAACAAGACGGAATGAGTTCAAAAGCTTTTGGTTATTAGAAGCCGCTCATATATTGATAAGCTTGAACCTTCCTACCTATCTACGTACCTACACTGTGCGTCCCGCCATCGGAAAGTATTAATATGGGTTTCAACACTCATGTGCAACTGGGTAAGGCCTTTTTTTTACTTAAAATGTGCCTGATTTCTTCTGTATAAACTGTCGAATTCTTTATTGATGTTTGCTTCTGTGGTATTTCCGCAGGTGCAGTTAGACTGAAAGAATCTGCAAAGAGGCTGATCTGAAAAGTTAAAATATCTCACATTGAGTCTCGGTGCTTATAACAAGTGCCGCATTGCTAAACAAAATATGAATGTTCCACGGGTCTACCCGATAGGCCCTGCCGAACCGTGAAAATTCACTGACTGCGCTTGTCACAATTTTTGCTGAGACTTCTTCCTTTCCCTAGTTTTCTTTTCAACAATTGAACATTCGCAAAACGCGAGGTATGGGAGTTTTTACCGTTTGGCTTTACACGAACACTACGTTTTTATCGGTAAATTTCATGTGTATTGGTCAGTTGCACAAATTCTTTGTTTTTCTTTGATTCTTTGTGATAAGACGTTAGTGTCCGCTTCAACTAAAAACTTTGGTATTATATTCTTCACATGATATGCCCAGGACTCTGAGGTAATCAGATATTTTCAAACTTCTGAGTGCTGTACGGAAGCACGTCACTCGTATGAGAAAATGTTTCTTTTAACAATTCCTTTACTGCTCTCGAGCAAAGAGATTAGAATACAATTGTATTCTAAACTCTTTGTCCCGAGCTCAGCACGCTTCTATACAGGTATCCAGGTTACCGCACGGAGAATGGGACTGACCAAGGAGGTTCAAATACCCATTGAAGCTCCTTGGGACTGACCAAGGAGGTTTTAATAGAGAGGAGTGCACCCTATCTATTTATCCTACGGGAGCGTTGCGAGTAAACTTTTCCCTTAAACTGGCTGAGTGGCCTATCCAATCGGAGAGCGGCATTGCCTCCCACAGCATATATAGAAAGGAGTCTTGAGCTCAAATTTTTATACTCATTAACCATCGACGAAATTCCGAGCGGATGGAAGTATGTAAAGAAAACTTGTATCCTGTATACCATCTGATGATGAAAATAACTGGGTGAGCACTGGGATATAAATCATCAGACACGATTGTCTTTGCCAAAATATTGAGGAACTGCCTGTCTGCATCTTCCTTAACTATATGTGCTGACCACTGCCACTTCAGCCAGTTTAAGATCTCCAAACGCCAGCTTCAGTCACGTGACAAAGCCATGTGTTTACTCGCCCAGGGAAGGCTTGTGCAAGGAGCTTCTATATTGAAGCTCCTTGGGCTTGTGCAAAGAGCTTCTATAGAGGCTCCTTGGGCTTGTGCGTACTCCTCCCATTGAAGCTCCTTGGGACTGACATTCTTTTTTCATCTCAAATCCGGCGAGTTTCTGCTAGTAAATAGGTATCCTGTATACGGCGATCTAGATTTGAAGTCTCAGTTCTACTTCGTCGCTTAATAAATGAGATCAGCCGTAAACTAAACTACTTCATCAACTCATCATGGAAAACGAAAAGTTTGGATACCAATCTGATCGACTCAGCGAAGTTAGAAATCAAACGAACCTACCTGGCCTGAGATGGCCTACGAGCAAAATACCAAGAAGGTCGTTGACATAAAGTAATGATGTTGTTATTGATATCGATGACCCGTCTGCCGCTACCAGCCTACCATAAAGTTCCGGCAACGTGCAGAGTCAACTATCCAAAAGAGTGCAAAAGAATACGAATCCATTTGAAAGTGAATACTGCACAGAGGTTGTGAATGATGGAAGCATTTCAGACTCTGTTGCATCGTTATGTGCATCGGCTTCACCTTTATGTCCACAAGCAGCTAAATTTATTGAAGACAAACTCCAGCGTATTTCTCAAGAATCGAATGAGCAGTAATATATGCAGTAGTAACTATGGGATTTCATTCTGCGACGAGGAGAAGAGCTTGAGAGAATATTTGCAGAAAGGTCCGCCGTAGCAGACGCAAGTACGAAGACCAGAGAAGCTGAGAAGGATGCCACAACTCGTCAGTAAAAGCTATCGTATCTCAAGTGGGGAGGTTGGGCTACTATCTTCACTTTCATTATGACAGGGTTCGTAATGGTAGCGTTGTCGTGATTCAGCTTCGTGCGCCGCTTCAACTTTTTATAAATATATCTGAAGTTGATTTTGCCCAGTGGTATATTATATTTTTGGGCCGCGCTTCAGCAGCAATATCTGCGTGAAGTAATAAATACCGTTCATCGGGGCAGAACCAAAACTGTTTAGTGTGTGCAGTGATTTTGCACTCAAGAAAGAAAAAGAAGAAGATATTTGAAAGTATTTATCCATTGCTGTTTACAAAACGTCTTCTGTTTCAGCTATCGTGAGATGAAATCGGAGCTGAAAACTTCGACGAAATTCGTGGTTGCGCCGAGCAGACTTCGAGCTTTCCAGTTGTGAAGCGGATGATGCCTTTGCAATGCTAAAACAATTGTTTCTTTTCTCTGTTTTCAATACTGTAAAGCTGTTTAGTTAGGGCAACGAATGGTAAACCTCAGAACGAGTGACCTGTTTACGATGCAAAATAGCTGTTTTCAATCCTGTGTAGCTGTTCAGTCAGTAAGAGGGTAATTTACTTCGCAACGAGAGTTGTTTTTACAAAACAAAACAGCTGTTTTTCAGTTGCAGATAGTGGATTTCACAACGAGCAGTAATTTCATAGCGAGAAGAAACTATTTAATTCCCCTTCTGCAGTGAACGCATTGCAGTCTGTAACATACCAAATTTTAACTTCAGTGCGTCCATCAGAAAGTGATGAAGTTCCGATGTAATTAGTTGCTCCCGTTTTTGTACAACAGCGTTGTAATTTTTACCGCCAGCGGGAGTTGTGCTGAGCACTCAATGTAATTAAAACTTCACTCTTCTTGTTGAGCCTTTTCAGTGTAAAACATCCTACGCCAATTTGGATATAAACGTTCCCAAGTTTTCTGCAGTTTCTCCGTCGCTGCATTTATTTAATTGTTTTATGCACGAAAGGAACCCAGTTTTACCAACGACGTCAATTTAATGTAACTGAAGTTACTGTTCAGCACGGAGTATACTATTCTTGTTTTGTTGTAATATTATTGTATGAAGCATGACAATGCCACTACTATCCTTGTGTCTGCACAAATGGTAATGAAAGTCTGTGGCTACACCTATGGAACTACCAGTTCTCTGTCTACACAGTGGAACTACCAGTTCTCTGTCTACACAGTGGAACTACAACTACTATAGTCCTGTGCCTACACAAGGGACACTCCTCGTGTCTATGTCTTGCGCGAACGATGGATTTGGACAATTGATCGATCGCGCTGCGCAAACGATGGATGTTGTAGGTATTAGGCCGTAATTTCGGGTAAGTTGGACTATATTCGGGTTTAATGTCGGGTAGGTTAGGGGAGGCAAGGACAGTTTTTTTTTTTTTTCATCTTAAAATTTGAACGATCGATAAAGAATAATGACAACTTTGCTCATTTTCACTAATTCAGATATTTCATTTCGAAAACGTGAGCATAATTTCGATACCTTTACCGATACTGCGTGAACCGAGGAGTTATATATACTCATTCACGCGATGTTTCAACTCCAACTCTACGATTGCTTTATAGATAAATTATGCCTTTCGTTGCACTTTCCTATTAAAGTTGAAGAACGGCGAGACACTTAACCAGAGCGAATCTAAGGCTGCAGAAGATTTGGGGCTTAACTCAGGTAAGTGATGAGTTTTTAGCTTATGGAAAAGTATTGTGTGTCTTTTTTATTTCCTAAGAATGATACGGCATTTCGATTTTCAAATTACCACCTTAATATAGACAAACGATGCTGGATGGCATTTGGCCTCCAGTGCTCAAGTAATATACAGTAATATTTTAGAATTTATTCCCAAAAATTAATGTCCGATTTGCGCTTTTCAATATCCATCCAGGGCTGGAGCCTAGGCAGCCTTAAAACCCTTCTTATAACGTAGCTTAGGAGCCTATGTGCCATCCTCACTTATTAATGACCAAATAACCAGTGATCACTATGAGTATAGGAATACGATTATTCCATGGCCGTGTTATATCATATGTCTCGTGACGGTGTCAGGGAGAGTCTAAGCCCTCCTCAGTTCTTCGATATTGCTATAATGAAACTAACTCACATGTACGTATGTTCTATGTACTATGTAGCCCCTCTGAAGTGGCGATGACATCCAAGCAGAGCTAAAATCCAATCACTTATAGAAAAATAGTTTGATATATTTGATCGATTTTTATTTCTAGTTATAAGCGCAAGAAATATTTTTTACAACTCGCTGTAGCAAAAGCGATAATGTGTAAAAGACAGTACCATGTGTGTGTCCGTGACCGGAGGCAAAGTTTCTTCTGGGCTCAGTAGTTGTCAGAGTTTTGTCGCGCGAGGTAATGCTCTGCAGCAAGCTGTGGGGCTCCGTGAGGACTCTAGTTTTAGCTATTCATTTACATATTGAAAATATATTAGTTTCTTACACTATTTCTTTGCATTAGGCTCAGTTAACGATTGTAAACAACATACTGTTACGGAGATGACTGGGCCCGGGCTTTTCCAGATCATTGCCCGCCACCGTATTTCTCGTCAGAACTTTGGCGAATATCTCAAATTTAGCGTTTACATTTAGGATTATTGTCACTGGCATAAATATATGGAGAAACCAATGTTACTTCCGCCAAGGAGGTTATGTTTTCGTCATGTTTGTCCGTCTGTCACCAAGATAACTCAAAAAGTTATGAACCGATTTGGGCGAAATTCACAGGAATTGTTATGTATGTCAAGAGAAACAGATGATTAACTTTTGGTGAAGACATGTCCATCCGTTTGTTTGTTTGTCTGCCTCATTTTTCACAATGCCCTAACTCAAAAAGCTATGAATGGATTTTTTTTTTTAAATTGACACAATTGTTAGGTATATAAGAAAGAGTAAACGACCAAATTTTGGTAATGATCCAATATGGCCGCTGTGCGACGGCGACAATATCGGAAATACCCATAACTTTCTTAGCACTTATGATAGAAACCAGTTTTTGGTGTCTATACCTAGGTTTCTAGATTCAAGAATTGCAATCAGATGTGCATTTTCCTTGTCGAATTGTTTTAAAAGTTTAAAACATGATGCAGCATGTTATTTTTTGCTTTTTTTTCACTTATCTCGGAAAACATTTTACTGGCTATACAATATGCATACATTTTTGTTCATAATTACTTGGGATCATATAAAATATATGATGACGTATATCAGGGCAGAGAGAAAATCCAACTGGAACCTACACCTTCCATTTGTCGAGACGTTTCCTCGCTTTTTTGCTGCAGGGCAAGTGAACTACGTACGCACGTTATACCTCCTACCACATGAGAACCGTGTATGATCTGTCAAAAGGATTACTGCAACAGTTGTTTAAAGGCCAACGAACCATGCACCACATTAATGGGCAGTGGGCAAGGTATTCAATGGCACTTGTGCTATGGTCGCAGCAGGCACTGTATCATTGGCATCAGAAGCTATATAGACACGGGCACATATCTTACATGCCTGCTGCGATCTCCTAAACACCCTGAACGAAATGCGCAATGAACAATATACGTCCATCCATACCTCACACAAAGAGTCATCAAGAATAATGAAGTGTGATCAAACCGGCAGCAGGAATCTCCGTGCATAAAATTGTCCTATCTGGTGACACGCGACCATCTAGAGTCTAGATCTAACAGAACTTTCCGATAGGCTTGTTCATGCAGTCACTGCACAGATAACCAAGCACATATCTGGTAGCCCTAACCAAGATCTTCAACTTGAATGATAACAAATGTAGAAATTCATAAAAGTTTGCCAGATGGCTTTTATCAGCCCATACCAAAACTGATACACTGCATGGTGACGACTCGAAAACACAATAAGGTTGCCGAGTAGAAAAAATCGTTGATGTGGGGCAACTTATGCGAGAGAAATGAGTCGGCAGAACACCTGACGAGAACTTGAACATTAAAATTTCACGTCCTATCAATTGTCACTAATGTTAACTGCATTCTTCAGCTATCATGGAGACGCGCTTGACAAACTCCAAGCTATACGGGATACCGCTGCAAAGTAGAAATGGCTCAGAGAACACAGCCGCTGGTCGCCATTGTAATGGACGAACGTGCCATTCTATGGGTCACTCTAAGCCCCCATGTGGCTCAATTGGCCAAAACTACCTCAAAAAAGTTCGGATGCACATTCACAAACGATTGAAGCAGACTGATGTGTTGCTTATGCTTGATTGCTATAACTATAGCAGCACAAGAGATGAAATATCTTCCAGGGCGAATAAATCCAGCAGAGTGTACAGGCTGACCAACACAACACGTCTTCCAGTAGAGTTCGTTTTTCTGACTGTGTCAAATTGATTGACATCATAAATAATGAGTGTAAGATTGATCTCCATGAATTTCAGGGAAAACTGTTGTTTGTGTCAAGCAACGCTCCAATTACCTTTGAACTGAACTGTTGATAAATAAGTAACACGATAAGTCAACAAGCCAGGAAAAAGCTGACACTATCAGAATGCGGCAGGTCTCAGACAATACTGATATATTTCTGCTTCTGTTGCATTAGTGGAAGGGAGGTGAGATCTCTTACACAGTATTCATCACTTCCGTTATTGAAGGGAGATGCTTCTTGGACATGAATGCATCTGTGTAGACCTGCAAAGGAATCATACCAGGTACGTTGGCAGTCCACGCTCTGACTGGATACCACACTGTCCCATAGCCTCGCGGCATTGGCACTATCACAGGCCTGAGGGTCTTCAAAAGCTAGACTTGTGGGTACTTGATCAAATGGGTCTGATCTACCATGGACGACCATTGACACCAATTTCTAAAAACAAGTTTGTGATATTTCTCCTTGCATGTTTTGGTCTAAGAAGCTACCAGTCTCTCACTGAAGCTCCCCAAAAGATATGGATCAAGAATATTATCCAGACACGAGCTTCTGCCCCACAGCTGTCGTCATTACCGATATTGACGAAGCTGCCAGAAGAGAATATCTTTCAAGTTCAGTCACATATATCAATCAGGCGACGCCCATTAGACCCCCACTTATCTGACCTTCATGTCATATCAAATAGATGCTCAAGACGCCAAGGAACGGACAACTTGCATATAGTTACTGTTTCTGACGGGGTTGCTCTGCATGATACCCAGAAACTCGTTCAAGTCATCAAGTGCGTTTGTCAAGCAGATAGACTACGGAACTCAACGTCGCAGCTGTCAAAATGCCAGTCTCTTATGCAGCGCTTTCTGTACATGAAAACGCGAGGCTATCTGTGAGAAGTTGTAGTCTTCCGTTGAACCTGAAGTTGACCTATATATACTCTCTACGATTGAAAGGTAAATTCTAATACTACTGTTTTCAATAAATCAAACGCTAAAGTTTCAAAAACAATTGATGCATGTTGATAACGGGCGCTTGGTAGAACGCATACTTCTTCCTATTTCTAGTGATAATTTTGAAAAATACCGGTTGCGTATGTAGGTTCTGGATAGCTCAAATGAGAAAAATGTGCAATTTAAAATATCTTAGCTATTTAGGTTGACTTAATGGATAGAATAATCATCTTACTGCAATCCTTGAACCTGAAAACCTAGGTATAGACACCAAAATCAAGTTTCTATCACACATATTAACAAAGTTATGGATGTGTCAATTTATCTTGACGCTACACGGCTGCCATTTTGGATTTTTATAATATTAAAATATTGGTCAAGGGTAAGAGTTCCACACCCACCCATCCAGGTGACATTATTTACATTCTAAACAACCAGAATCTACTTAGAAAAAAAAACCTAATCAAAACATGGTTGACCTCTCTGGCTGCCAGACTATAATCTGTTCCTCCTAACATATCAAACAATGCTTATAAAGTTCATTAAAATCTGTTCTTAACTTTATTAGTTATTTTGATGACAGACAAACAAACACACAGAAGGACAGAAAACTGTCAGAAAAATTTAACCTTCTAGTCGAGGTTAAATAATTAATTATGTAATTCCAAATAAAAAAAAAGCAGAGGGCGTGTGACCGTCTACTGGAAGCAAGGAGTTGCATCTGGAACGATATTCTGGAAAACACTGCAGTAGCGGATATCGCCACTGCAAGCAGTTGGATAATTCGTCGTTAAGCTTTGACAAAAGGCAGCTGGGTTGGAAGAGCTGGAAAATAGAAAATTGTTGCCACTGAGAAAAGCTCAGTTCTATCAAAGTTTATTTTTAAGACTTGTTAGTCCGTATCGCCTGCCCACTATTCTTGAATTTAAATACTAGCAGAGAAACAATTACAGAACTCCGTCGCTCATGCATAGTGTCAATCAGTCATACGTGCCTGACTGCAATTTGCAGGTTTGAAATGATAATTTTCGTTCAGAATTTGCCGCTGGCCTCCCAAGCTAGCCATATTGTGCCCCATGAAGATTTATGTGCACCAATAACACTATTTTCGGTCAACTTTATTCTCCCGATATTAACAAGCTATGCTCTCTATTTGTCTCAGCTTGAACCGCTCGTATTTCTTTGCATTATCTTGCGCTGCTATTAGATTGGGATCATTATTATATTCAAATATACTCAGTTCAAACTTCGTTTTGCTCTCACAGAAATTAATTTTTCAGGTACTGTCACTGGTTCTTCCTCGGTTAGAATCTAGTGGCCAATCCGATTTTTTCGCGTAGCTCGTGGATGAGTTACAACAGTTTAAATGCTATGCTGTAGTTTTTATGAGAATTGCTACAATTTAGTCATAACTAGAGAGCACTCTAAGAGCGAGAACCTCCGCCAAGCAAGGCAGCGGTAACGTTGGTTCTGTAACCATGATTTTCTTTGTATCTGCACCAAAATCTATTCATTTGTGCCTTTCGATAGTATTAACAGCTTCTGTAATTTTCTTGAAGATCAATTTATACCTTTTTGAGTAATCTTGGTGACAGACAAAGCGACAAACAGACAGACACAACAGCCTAACCTCCATGGCGGAGGTAAATTACCAGTATGCAGAAATAAAACTGAAGTAGATAAATGGATGTCTATTAAAAGTAGACCAAATCAGGCATTATCAACTATCAGTATCATTTTGAGATTCCATATACGCATGCTGTGACGTGAAGAGTTTTCGAGTACTAAGTACTATTCTTAACTAGAGCACTCTGAGAGCGCATAAATCCGCCAAGTAAGGCAACGGTAACGAAAAATTTAAATTGGCTCTCGAACCATGATTTCTCTTGTATCAACTCCTAAACCTAATCATTTGTTTCTTTAAATAGTATTAAGAGCTTCTGCAATTTTTTTAAAGATCCTTTGCTAGCTGTTTGAGTTACGCTGCTAACAAACATTGCGACAAACATATAAGTCAAACATACAAACGAAGCAACCTATCTGCACCAAAATTCAATCATTTATATCTTTTAGCTTTACTAACAACTCCTGTAAATTTCATAAAAATAGATTCAAAAGTTTTTGAGTTATTGCGTAACAAACATTATGTCAAACACAACTCAAACATAGAGACGAATCAACTGAGGTGCACCAAAATTTAATAATTTATGTCTTTTACCATTAATAGCAATTTCTGCAAGTTTCTGAAAGATTCACCCAAAACTTTTTGAGTTCTTGCGCTAGCAAGCATAAACTCAAACACATCAACAAACATACGAACGAACAAACAGATCATCACAAAATTTGGTCATATACTTTTTATGATATACCTAACAACTCAAGTAAATTTCATAAAAATCCGTTGATAACTTTTTGAGTTATGGCATTGAGAAAAATGAGGCAGACAAACAAACAAACAAACAAACTGATGGACGGATCTTCACCAAAAGTTAATCATCTGTTTCTCCTAATATACCTAACAATCTCTGTAAATTTCGTCAAATGCGTCCGTAACTTTCTTGAGTTATCTTAGTGACAGACAGTCAAACAAACAAACAAACAAATAGACAAACAGGCAGACAAACTCGACGAAAACATAACCTCCTTGGCGAAGGTAAATATTGACTCAGTCCGTAAATGTTATAGGTAGAGCTATAACAGCATTCTGTAATCAAATGGTGTCATTGATTGGACGGCGAAGTTGAACCTGCTAGGCGGCTTGAGTTACCTAGAACTTCGACCTTATGAATCGAGTCCGGTGTTGACTCTTGATGGGATACCCGTGAGACCTCCAGAAATTCAACATTGCTCCGATAAATTAAGTTTTTTAACTGGCTCAACGCAACCGTGTTGCTTCTAACTCAACGCAATTCTGAGTGACGACGAAAAAACTCCTACATGAAGTTTCAAAAAAGTCAATCTTCGAAATTCAAATTTTGCCCATCATTCGAACTCGCTCTCAGCCTTCGAGCTTTGAGCTGAGTGAAACATTAAATTCTTTAAGATAGAATTACTGAAGTTATTGATGCAAAACGACATATTGATTTATTCTCGTTATTCGTTCGGTTCAGCAGGTTCAGCGAAAATACCGTTCGGGCTAATGTGTAGCAGTTCAACACTACAGAACTAATTTCAGAATTTAATTTTTTTTCGTTAGGTACAGAGTTATTAACTCTTTCAGAGAACACATTTCATAGAGTCACGAGTAGTTAAGGGGTTATTGTCCAAAAAGCGGCAACACCACTACTGCATCAAGTATTAATTTTCACATTCCTCTGTTAGAAAACAGAATACATCATTTCCTCACAATCTTCCGCATAAACTATAGGCATAGCAAGTAGCTACTTTTTCAAAGTAAACGTGACCTCTCTGACTGATTTTAAAAATTTGCAACCATTTTTTACATTACCGTAATCATCGTTAGCTTCATACCGGTGATTTTGTCAACGCAAATAACCCCGTGGCGGCAATTTTGGGTTGCTGTTTATACAGGCGGACCCTGACTTACGAAGGTCGTGACAATCAATAGTGATTGACTAGTCGGTCAGATCTGCATTTTTTTTGGTGCGTGTGCTTGAAATGAGATTTTTCCATCTGTTGGTTAACAGCTGACCGTTAGCTACCGAGGAAGATTACTGTGCTGGAAGTGACATGACAATCGAAACTCATTTTACTATCGTCAGTACGGGGTGCACTTCTTTAAGTGTATTTATCAACTTTCTGCTCGTGCAAGACGGTAAAACGATCAAGTAACAGCTTAGGAACCGTTCACGACACGGATGACTTTTTAAAACGTATTTTATATATAAGTTGGGTAGTTCCCTTCTCTGCTTAAAATATCATGCATTGTACCGCAGTGCTGGCGTTCACCTACGGCACTTGCAACGAGGATGAACTTCCTCTAGTGGACAACGCTAATGGAACTCTGACAGGTGATGGTGTCTACACTTACACGTGTCAGGGAGACTTGGAGTTTCTTACTGGAGCTGAAAACCAGAGTACGACCTGCAACAGCCAAGACAAATGGACTGAAATTCTTGACGTTTGTACTGAGGGTAAGTAGAGCAAAGTAAGTGAAATAAAAAATTCTTTTCAGCCTGATCTGCTAAAAATATGGGGGCTTCTTTTTTCTTCATACTGTGGAAAGTATCAGGACTTGTCTTTATAACTATATATAAATAGCACGGCCTACATCAGCCAAGACAAATGGACTGAAATTCTTGACATTTGTAATGAAGGCAAGTGGAGGGAATTACGCGGAATATATATCAGCTGCCCTTGACTCTTTACTGCGTAGTTTATCACATATGATACCAGTCTAAGTACATAGCGTTATTCCTACTTTATAAAGGCAAGATTAACTCATTACTCTGGTCTTTGCCGTGATTAGCAAATCATGTACCTCAAAAAATATAAACAACTGATGTAAGAACATTTTCAAACACTATAAGTAGACCAATGTATTCTTGATGTCTCTATATCTCTCTATCTGTCAAGTTTGTGCCACCCTTGGCAGTATCTTCTAGTATCTTATTCCACTTGGATTAATTCAACAAATGAAATTTTCAAATCGAATAAAAGCAGAGGTTGTTCAATTTAGCCACACCAACAGTATGTGGAAGCAGCTGAGCCTAGGGAATTTATTCTCGCTTGGTGTTCGCAAGTTTGAAACACCGAGCATAAAGTGTAACGAACTGTGAGCAACCAGGCACTGTTTGGTCACTTCCTCTTTTGTTCTCCTTAATTTTTTCTTTTTCCGTTTCTCCTATAACAACTTCTCTGAGACTATCACCTGTGCTTTCTGCTCTTCTTCAGTCCACTCCATGCATAGTAAAGTTGGATAGGGTGATGTAAGATTAATCAAATTTTTTTAAACTTTGCTATATGCTATATGGCTTATAGAAACGATGGTATAATCAAGGGAGATTGCAAGACGTTCCCTCTAGGTCGGTGAACACGCGAACAATGTGAGAAAGAAATAGCTATGACACATACTTGGTACATGTATATTGCACTTGTCAAATAGATATTACATGTACTTAATATGTTGCACCTGTCATTAAAAGCAACTCTTACTTGGGCTTAGATACTGTATTACTATTGAAAAAAGTTAACGAGTGGCAACATGTAAAATAGATGCGTTTTACAGTGTGTTTGAAAAAAGTAGATGAGTAGATCCATGTAGAAAGATATCACCCGCGCACTAGCTGCTTCCTGGGCTTATATATGTAGTCACTACGAAATTTTCTCATCATCTGCTCCAAATTTTCATTCAGGTATCAGGTATGGCTGCTTCGTTGCTTTGATGCATACACCAACAGCTCAACTTAAATGAAACATATATTTGCACATACATACAACATATACACTCTAAATGCTGTGGTAAATAGAAGGATTGTTTTGGAGAACCCTTCTCTAATCACAGTGGAAGATACGCAAGAATGCCAGTGTCTTGCTGCTTAGTATTTCCATTCACCATAATACTACTCCTGCGAATGTGGTAGGATCCTTGGTGAAATATTGAAATACATCAACTAATTAGCTTTGTTCTAGATGATCGTGCGTGTTGACCTACATTGGAGCACTATCGTATATTGTACCCATTGTCTAAGTCATTTTCTCAGCTTATATTTCTGTCCATTCTTCAACGATGGTAATTTTCTGCTACATTAGCTTGTGCGCGGCTTTTGCGATCGTACGTCGCGACTTGGCCAGTTAAGTATATCGTGCTGAGCCAAAAATACAGCAGCATAAAACTGAATAAGGCAGATAGTGACCAGGGCCACAATTCATATACAGCTCTATTCCTCTGCCTCTGTTATCTATGTACCTTCCTCAGATATATGTATATAGCTACTTTCTGCGCACCTAAGATGTATACTTTCGATGATTTGTCGACACTTCCCCTGATTACTATAATAAGAGCCGTCTTTCGCGGAGCAGGTCGACCAATAATCGATCGCAAACTCGCAATGTAACTGAAAAATTGCAGTTTGTCACTCATTGTTGTAATAATCACATGAGACAACTTGATTGAAAACTAAATGCCCTTAATCTACAGCGTTAAGAATTTCAGCAACTGTTATCCCTTGACACTTCTGCTTTGCTGTTGTTAGCACAGCCGTGCGCTATGCTTTCAGTATTAGTTATGAAAAAAATACACTGTAAATGCTGAGGGCGCGAGGCTAAGAAGAGTGTATGTAAAGCTACTTCTTACACGTGACAAACGGTCAGCCTGGCTCGACTGTAGCATATATATATATACACTTTTATATTACGTCACGTGTCACCACCCTAGCTGAACTCTTGATCGCACCCCGAACTAAAAAAAACATTTCCTGGGAGGCCGAAATCTTGTCGTAGCGGTCATAGATTAAGTCGAATTACCTCTGGCAAGAAGGTTATGTATTCATCAGTGCCGTAGCCAGAGGAGTTTTTAGGTATCTGTAACCCGCCTTGGGACTTACGGGTCAAAAATTACTTGTTGGATTTTGGGATTTTGGTACAAGTTCAAATGAAAAATACTTGCATACTACAAGAAGTTTGACACTTAATGACATTATGTATTTGACCCAGCTGGATACTTATAAACATTCTGTAATCCCCTTTCACTCGAAGTCTGGCTACGGCCTGTTAATCCTGTTTTTTTTTTTGCTTCTTTGTTTGTTAGGCTTTTTGTCTGTCTGTCTCTTTGTCTGTTAGTAGGTCTATCACCAAGATAACTGAAAAAATTTCCAGCAGATTTTTATGAAATTTACAGGAATTGTTGGGTATGTTAGGAGGAACAGATCATAGACCGCAAGAGTACTTGACTCTTAAGTCTGACGCTGGAGGCCAAAAGTCGGCAACGAAAAAATGGGATTTTCGCAAGAGCTATGCTTTTCCCCCTATCTAATACTGAAGAAAAAAATTCCAAGGTACCCAATATTTTTCTTGCGGAGAAGGTATCTTGGATACGGCGGGGACGCATTTGAGCGCTTGCCTTCATGACCCTGTCTGGACATGTTCATAATAGCTCATGAGAAAATCCCATTTTTCCAATTTTGCACGCCAGCGTCAGAGGCCATTTGGATCTAAGAGTCAAGTACTGTAACGGTCTATGAACAGATGATTAACTTTTGGTGAAGATCCGTTTGTCAGTCTACCTCATTTTTTTTCTTAATGTCATAACTCAAAATGTTACCTTCTGATTTTCATGAAATTTCCATGAGTTGTTAGGTATATTACAAAGAGTAAATGACCAAATTTTTGTGCCGACCGGTATGTATGTTTGTTTGTCTTTATGTTTGATTGCGGCTGGTCTAAATTAATTACGCTTGAAGTTGCGATTGGCAATAATACCCTGTATTTTTAGTTGCTAATTCATATGGTGTTAGCCAAAAAATGCTTTACGAATGTAGAGGACTCAAACATGCTGTAGAATTTATCATCTCAAAATTGAGACGCCTCCAAAAACTGACACAATATGCCTATCTACGTTTTAGGAACTTCACCGCACTACTTCCCCCTGAATTAGCTGAACCCGCTCCTCCCGATTTAGGGGAGTGGTAGAATTGGCTGAATTTTCCACCTAGATATACAGCACTTTTGCTTGTCTACATATTGTGTTTCTAAGACTGTCTCTGCATACAGAACATGTAATGTTCCTTCATGCAGCACAGCTTTACGGTATAGTTGAAAAATAACATTTACGGCCTGCATGTTGTTGAGTCGGTAGTACTTTTAACTGTTTTACGTTTCTGAATCAGCTGTGCTTTTTGGAAACTCTATGCACCTTCTCTCACTTTGATATGGAGGGTTAAACTAGATGCAGCTAATAGTGGTAACTTTTCTTCCTTTCAGCATGCGAAATACCGAGAGATTGCACCGATATTTGGGAGCTTGGGTTCAACGGCACTGGCGAGTATCTCATCGTTCCGTCAGGCAACTCATCAGAGTCCGGGGTGCCAGTAAGTTTGACTTTAACACTTCTAATTAAACTTTGAAATGAAATTCGTAGTACGTTCTACACGAAGCAATCCGCGAAGGACTCTGTGATCTCTGTACAGCACAGATGCATGACATTGAAAGAATCGTAAGCAAAAGAGTATATTATTGTTAGGTTTTCGTATGTCATGAGGAGTCGTAACCCTATGAGGCGAGCTAAAAAAGTAGGAAGTCGCCATGACCACACACAAACTTGGGATCGCCCCGTGCATTGGTTCGTTCTGCGGATAAATCCACTGCAGAACCCAGAGAAGTGTATAGTGTGCCTATATTTTACTCTAGGCGACCCCGTGAAAATTCAGAACGCCCTTCGTGTAGCGCAACTGATGGATTTTCCTTTTACAACTGTTCTTTCTTTTCCCCCGTCGTGCTGCTTGGTATTTAGGGGTTCTGCATTTAGCTTGGCAAATAATAATGTGTGCGTGTCTCTTGTTTATTCCTCCATTTGGACCGGAACCACCGTTGTGAGTACAGAGGGTTAACAGAAGAATCTATACCTACTGTGGCTCACCATAGTGAGGCTGGCATAGAACCAGCATATACAAATGTTTAATGTTCGAAATGCAGCAAGAAGTGCCAGTTTTGAGCCTTGATGGGTTTGGGTAACATATACAAGACTAAAAAAATTAACAGCTGCCATACATGAGCATGTGGACTTTTGAAAAAACTTATGAGCTGGAATATCATGAAAGAGATGTCGATTTTACATTGTGTAGCTGTGATGAAATTAATGGAATTTTAGACCTCACGCTTGTTTAATACATTTTGGCCGAGCCGTTTACCTGGCTTGCTTACCTCATATCCCTTTAGAAATGTATTTAAGGCACCTTCAATATCGATAGTCATAAGCAGCGAGCCGTTTCTTACCAAGGAATCTATGACGGCATCTCCGTATGCCACTTCAAAAATTTTTTATCTAGTTCTGTTTCTGCTCAAGTATAATTTAATTTTTGGTGGCTAGGTTTCATAACCAGTAGGAAGTATTTTCTACTTAAGAAAAATATGCATTAAATAAAACCCTTGCGAGAGCTGAATGTTCATATAGTAGTATAATAAGTGTGTAATAAAGGTAGCTCATGCTAATTAAAGCATGTCATTACGAAAATTAAATTATGGATGCCTTAAGCAAAAAATTTTTTCAAAATACATCAATCAATAATTGTTCCCATCAGACGCGGAGAATAACATACAAATTTCACTACTTGCATGAAGAGATTTTATACAAAAATTTTATGGTACACATTATACGGAATTACAGTAGAAAAGTGCTCTTACTTCAGAATGAGGCCGACCTCTGTCTCCCTAAATATTCTCTTATCTGCAGAAGCTGTCCCGTACTATTTATTAATTAAGTTATCCGTACATCAAAGACTGGGATCACGGCAAATTTTTGTTTTTGTAATTAAAAGACATTAGCTACTTGGTAACAATCATCATATTATAAATATAACTTTTCTTAATTCAGCTAAAAAACTAAATTTTCAATTTTCAAGAATGTTCTCCCCTATCCAACAGGGTCTAGATTTACTAACATTTACAATATCGTCAAACTTACAATGTTGTACTTTACAATGATGATATAAGGCAGTATTCTATCTGCCTTGTGATTGAAAGTTACAGATCGCTACTACAACCAATAAACGGTCGCTTTACGTCTTCCTTTCGGGAAACAGCCAATGATGTAGGTTTGCATCTTCCAGTCAACCAACAACCAATCCACAGGTGGATTATATCAGCATTTTGTTGAGACTCGAGTGCTGTAACCACGTGCAGGTTATCCCAAAGTCTAGCAAAGATATAACACATTTTACAAGATTCTCTAGCTTGTTTCCTCTATTTTTTTGCAGGAAAAAAGTTTTTTGTACGACCGCTTAATAATTCGTGGTCTAGATAAATGTGGTACGTAAATGAGTTACATAAATCTGGCCGGTGTTACAATACAGTAAGTCGACATACAAGCTAAACTAGCGAATTAAAACATTGTAAGTAGCTTGATAAATCTGTGCCCAGACTTACTCTTACGTAACTCATGCGTCATAGGTGATTTCGTAACCTGACTGCATCGTAGTAGCTATATTACAGGGGATAAATTACTGCTTCGATAACCCACTTTCATCGATGCAACAGACTCATTCAGTACATTGTTTTTCTTCGGTGATGTATTCTATGCATTGAGTTTTTAATCCATTAGTGAAAGAATGTTAACGCAACGCTGCTATGAACGCACTAGCCATTGGGTACAACTGGTTAGACGGTCGTCAGAATTGCTTAATTGATTCGAAAGCGTTCTGCGTTCAATGCTTGAATAGTTAAACTGTAAACTTACGTATTTCGATATTACGGATTTTTAGTGTTAACTGTTTACCATAAAATTAATTAAATTACCTCCATACATCTCCTCTTCCTTTATTTTAATTTGGTGATTTTTTGAAAATGGTGATAGTGCCCCGTTAATATAACATTGAGGGATGCATTATTGATATTCATGTCCTCAAAAAAAAAAAAATAATAATAATAACAAAACAAAAATGATGCTTGTGCATCAATAACTGCACTGAAGTAGTAACAAAACATATGCTATAAGCAGAATGTAGTTATTGAATGTTATTACTTGAAGTATTTTATAGTGTACCTACCAATCAGGTGAGGTGTGAACATGGCGCAGGCGGAGGGTGGACGGAGATCTACCGCCAGGGGCCTTCGGATAGCACAAACGTGCCTTTGTCTACCGTCAAGACCAGCACTGCCAACAATACAGGCTTGCATTACAGCATTGGTGAGGCACGCTCTACTTGTACGATTGCTACAGAAAAGCTATAGAAGTTACTAACTTTTTTAGCTGTAGAAAGACATGCGAATGAGAGGGCAGCTTCAGAGGTTAATTTCAATGCGATATCTCGAAAATAATTACAGCCATACAAAACTTGATATTGCTTTTTTGTTTGTTTCTATATCGCTCGTCTATTAAATGGACGATTTTATAAATACCACGAGCAGTTGCTAGGAATTTTTGCTTAATATTTCTGAATGGGGGAAGCTTGATTTGAATCAAGAGTTTACTGAAACAGATCTATAAATATTTTTAAACTCGCTGAAATCTTGCCATTTTACCTTATGGTGAGAATCGTCGACAGTTAAATTAAGCCAGTGAGTTCAAAATTGTTATTTAACCTCATAAATTAATAATAATTGAATATAATGAAGACTTGTACCGTATTATGGATGAATGTAATGGGTCACATAGAGACCCGAGGGTAAAGTTAGTGATGGAGAGTCGGCAAATTCATTGCCGGGCAATTTATTGCCGAGTAATTTCATCGATTTCTTAATTAACCTTCTACTACATTTGCTGTCTGGTAAATTCAGTATCTTATAAATATATCGCCTC
The DNA here is from genome assembly GCA_001587735.2 of Parhyale hawaiensis. Classification (NCBI taxonomy): domain Eukaryota; kingdom Metazoa; phylum Arthropoda; class Malacostraca; order Amphipoda; family Hyalidae; genus Parhyale; species Parhyale hawaiensis. The sequence continues at coordinate 17,504,481 of LQNS02015105.1, forward strand.
ATAAATTCGTCGCCTGGTAAATTCATCGGCTATAGGAAGTTCATTGCCAGGTGAATTTGGTGCCTGGTAATTTATTGTTCGGCAAATTCAGTGTTTCGTAAATCCATCGCTTGATGGATTAATCGCTTTATAAATACGTCATCTGATTAATTCAGTGTCTGGTGAAATCAATGTCTGGTAAATCCATCGCCACGTTAGTTCACTAACAGATCAATTCGTTGCCTGATCAATTCATTGCCTGGTAAATTTATCGTCCATTGAAGTTATCGCGGAGGGTTAACCTTAGTAAAGTCATCTGATGTTATTGTGAATTTGTTCACTGAGAGAACTAAGTTCCAAACTAACAACAACAACAGTTTTTTGATGGTATTCTATTACACTGTTCAAGAATCAATTAGAGCTCTGTAAGACCGTCTACCTCCGCCAACAATGGCAATGTTAAGAAAAAATTCAAGCTGGTCGTGAAGTAAGGATTTCCTTTTTATCGTCACTTAGAGTTGGTCATTTGTGCCTCTTGAAATCAAAACTCCTGTAATTTTCTTGGAAATCCGTCCGTTACTTTTACACAAATGATTGCCCAATCATCGTTAAAATTTGGTCATTTGTATCTTTTATCACTCCTAACAATTCGTGAAACTTTTATGAAGACCCGTCCAGAACTTTCGTGAGTTATGTTCTGACACATTAAAACAAACATCGAAACATCCTACATTAATTGGCAGATCTTCACAAAAATTTGGTCAGTTACACTTTGTAACATTAATTTTCAACAATTTCTGCTGCAACTTTGCTGCAGATCCGTTCACAACTGTTTGGCTTGTGTTGCCAAGAAAAAATAGGCCGATCCTGTAAATTTCATAAAGATCCGTTCCCTACGCTTTGAGTTATCTTAGTGACAGACGAATAAACACGCAAAGAGAGACAAACTCCGACAAAAACCTAAGCTCCTCGGCGGAGGTAATCATTCTACAAAAATTTGCCTAGCATCAGTTGGGTGTTACTCAGCGTTATCCCACTGTAGTCAGATTTGAGGATACTGTATTAACAGCATATTCAGTATTCAGTTTTCCTTTGCCAAACCAAGTGAAACTGAAACTGTACAGCTTTGTCATGTGAGACAATATAAACACAGGGATCTAGGCGAACGAGCTGGAGAGATGTCACTTATGACGTGTCTGTATAATGCCAAGTATCACCAAGTTACAGAAACTGGTCTGTCGCAGGTCTTCACAACGTCCATCTCCTCACTTGGCCCTCGGCTGACACTGAAGCGGCAGTGTTGTATGTAAGTTTATAACGGTGTTGTTCAAAAGCGTGCGATTTTTCAGTGGATTTGAATACGGGAACAGTAGAATACGTTTTGAATGTGTACACCGTTTGCTCTGTTAGAATTTCGAGTGGGTCAATAGATAATTAATTATCTAGTCACGGAGATACTGTTAAACTGAAAAAAATTATTCCCTTGAAAAGACCAAATTGGCTCGCCTAAAACGTACAGCGGAATGACATTGATAAAAAAATAATGTCAGTATCTGTAGTAGATAGAAATGGAAAAAAAATTATGCGGATATCAAAAGGAGCTACTCGTCTATGCCCCCTAACAGCGCACTCCATACTTTTTGTTACCAACATACAAAAATATGACTTTTTGACGATATATAAACCTCACTGTTGTCCCCATTATGTGCATTACAATAGATTATTACCGATAAACTTTTAATGGACTCGGTTTTGCAGTTGTTAGTTGTTGATGCTATTTGTTGTTGTACTGGCTTGTTACATATAACCAAAACGTCATGTTTTATGTGTTGCAGGTAGAAATTTTTAAACAAAACCCGGACGAGTTCTTGCACGCAACTTATGACGACTTTGTGGTTGGGCCGCCACCTGATTACAAGCTGCAGTCTCTAGGAACATACCACGGAAACGCTGGTACTGTATAGTAAATTGAGATTTTTGAATGTGTTATTGTACAACTTGATTGATATTTAATGCTATGCAGCAATACCATTGTTATTGTATTTTGTTGCCAGCCCACGATATTATATTATTCCAGAAATTATCATTCCGATGCCATTCCCTCTGGTAGAGTTTACTTTACCTATAGGTGGTTGTTTGGACCTGCACCCCTCGCAAATGACAACAATAGAGGATCGAAATTTATGAACGAGTGAGCATCTTTAGAGCAAGTATCAAGTTCCTAGCACCAGCGGTTTGAATTGAGTGATGAGAAATCGAATTGCACTTTTCGACTGGTGTCACCGTTCGACCTTACTTCGACTTATTACTGCTCCGTCGCTCTAATTCGTCGAACGGTTCTAGCTTGGTGCCGATTGAAACTCAATTTATCATCCAGATGCGGAAATACTTTGATGGACAAGCACTCAGCTGGTCGACCAGGTCTAGCCATTTTATTTTTCTGAGCCACCCTATACCCAGAAGAAATCTACATATTGTGTTGTTCTTGTTGGTTGCCACCGTGAGGGACCACCATTGCTAGCTTGGAACGAGGAGGCTTTGGAGGGGGGCTAGGCAGAGGAGGGAGAAAGTCGAAGAGACGAAGAGAAGCGAGGAAATGCTCAACCCCAAGTTTGTCCAGCCAGAGACTGCTCACCGAAAGATCAGTGGGTGACTAGGGCACGAGAACAGGTGATGAACAGACTGTACGTCCAGTCAGTATAGTTGACAGGAGGGATCAGCGATCCGTCCCACTCGAAACTTATAATACGCTACAACCGAGCAGTAGCCATAGCGTCGTTTGTAGAGGGTATTTCGAAAGGATCTGGGGAGTAGAGACTCCTTCGACTGGCAGAAAGACGGGCATTGATAGCCCAGAACCCAACTAAGGTGATATGCAGCTGCTGCCGTTGCGACAGCAGAGGGGTGTAAGGAACTCAGGGCAGCGCGGTACTGCTCGGGAGGGAGAATCCCATCTGTAAGAAGCGGAGCGATGTCTGTTTCAAACTTTCATTGGAGAGTGTGCCGAATTCGGTGAGGGCCAGAGGGCGCCAAGATAGTGCCGTGGGCAAGGTGATATACCCGCGATGCCCTGAGAAGATACTGTTTCGACAGCAACCCTAGACTGTCTCCAACTGGTAGGGTCGAGGTCACTTGGTAGAGGTAAGGCCCCGAAGCCATGCGGTGGGATCCGGTTACTATGCGCAGGGCTACATTCTGTACTGCCTGCAGCTTACTCACAGCGGTTCTAGAGATATCAGGGAACCAAACCGGGGCTGCGTAAAGCATGACGCTGCTGATGAGGGCCCGATAAGTCAAAAGTAAAGTCTCTCTCTGTTGGTCCCACCTGGCGCCAGCCAGCGCGGTAAGAATTCGTAGGCGGGAGCAGCATCTGTCGCTAACATAATTTACGCGAGGAGCAAAAGTAAGGTGTGGGTCAAACACCACGCCCAAGATTTTTGAGTTGCGCTCCAGGGTGAGGTCCAACACACCCATCTTGATTGCTAGGTACTTCTTAGATTGGTGATAATCTGACGTAAACAATGTGGAATGGGTCTTGCAGTGGGAGACGGCTAAGGCTCTCTCTCCAGCCCAACTCTCAATTTTCGAGGCATGGCGTGATAGGTTCGTCGCTGCCTCAGGAGCGCGAGTAGTCGAGGATGGGACGGTGAAGTCGTGTGTGTAAAAAGAGGTGACGCCACCAACGGGGGGAAGTCGTTGACATAGTAGTAGCGGCGAGATCACCGAACACTGGGGGACTCCTGCGTGCATGGGACGGGAAGGCGACCTTTTATCAGCCCATACGCAGAAGGCGCAGCGCCCACGTAAGTGGGCAGAGACCCACCTAATGAGGTTGTGAGGTAAGCCTGATCGCGTGATCATAGTTAGCAGGTGGTGGGGGGAGACCGTATCATAGGCCTTGGAGAAGTCCACTGTTGAAGCTATCGACCGGGTGTCGGGCTGATATTGATTGAACCCTTGTACAATATGTTGGACTAGGGGAAGGAGGGCTGAAGTGGTCGATTGCATAGAGCGGAACCCGTGTTGGGAGTCAGACACTTCCAAGGATTCCGCGAGAAGCGGAAGGAACAGGCGCCCAGGATCGTCACCGCCGGACAAAGTAGGGATATCGGACGGTAGGATTTACTATCGGAGAGTGGTTTGCCAGGTTTAGAGATGGAGATTATGTTGGCTGCCTTCCAGACGCTCGGCAGGTTAGCAAGAGCCAGGGAGAGATTGAAGAGAGTGGTCAGGAACAGGAAACCGTGGGGGCCAAGATGCTTGATGTGTATGAGTGTCAGTCCATCGGGGCCCACGGCTGAGGAGTTACTTGAGGCTCGGATAGCGGCCCCTACTTGATGAGGAGTAAAGAACTTGTGGTCATGGTTCAGAGGTAGCTTTCGAATTTTTCTCTAAAAGACCAGAATTCATTTTTTGAGCTCCTGGTCTAGGAGTGAGCGTGTGCTCATGAATTGCTTATAGAAGCCGGTGGCTACTTCACGGGCAGATGACACCTGAGTGTCATCGAATGTGATGGGCTGGTTATGGGCGGCGGATTTACGTTTGCCCGTCAAACTACGGAGAGGATTCCACAGTCGGGAGGGATGAGATCTATGATCGCACCGTTCGACTGTGTCGATCCATGCCTTCCTGGCATAGGCCGCCAAGGCATTCGTGGTGCGACCTTCAAGATCTGGATTGTTGGGGTCTCGGGTTCGGAGCTATTCACGCTCCTGAATCAGTGCCCTGGCCTCGTCTGAAAGGGCAGGAATGAATGATCGCCGGCATCCTGCCGGGATGCAGCGCTTTAACGCATTGAAAAGAGTACTTCTAAAGGATTTCTCACTCTGCGCGCAGGAGGGGAGTGGCAACTCCCGGAGGGTTCGTTCGGTGAGCTCCGTGATGCTCTTCTAATCGGAATTATTATAGTTGATGAACGTTTTCCGGGGGATAGGGGAGGGGGTGAGAGGTGATCAAGGAAGATCATGATATGTAGGTGATCAGAAGTTAGCTTAATGCAGGTTGACCACGTGGCTGAAGGAACCTGGTGTACTAATATGATTGATAAATGGGTAGAAGACGGGCGTCCCGCCGAGGGAAGCCGCATAGAAGTGTCTTCATTTAGCAAATAAAAAGTTGAGGCGCAGAGAGCTTTAAAATAGACCTCTCCCCTGACCGTAGCCCCACCACCGTCCGCGGTGCTATGCCAGCCGCGGTGGTGAGCATTCATATCGGCAAGGATAATGACATCATCCTCGACGGCGAAAACAAATGAGAAGTCGGTCGTGTAATTCGGAGGGCACCATGAAACGGGGGGAATGTAAATGTTAATAACAACAAGACAAGAGGTTTGTCCACGAGGAGTCTAGTACCCTGATGTCTTGTCATAGCTCTCATAAGAGATGGAATGCAGAGCCAGTAGAGCCAGACCGCCTCCTCGGCCCCCGCGTGGGCGCGCTGTCCTAATTAAGTTGTAGTTCTGAAAGATAAGCGAGGAAACTTCGATGGTAAGCTTTGTCTCTTGAATGGCAGCGACCAGGATCTGCTCTTTGGTGAGGGAGTCTTCTAGTTCGCTCATGATGTGGCGAAGGCCATTATAATTAAGCTGTAGGAGGCGACCAGGCCGTCCGGGTCCAAATTGGGGCCGGCAGCAAAGGCCGGCTCGGTGTCAGACGAAGTGGTCGAGTGACACGAAGTACGAACTGGACATGTCCAGTCTGGGGAGTAAGAAGAGGGTCTGGCAATCCCCGAGCAGCGTTTATGTATCCAGCAATTACAGCTGGCACAGAGGAACGCCCACCCTCGAGGGACCTCGGCTGAGCAAACAGCACAAGGGCACGGACCCGGGTTGGGGTGCACTTCACCACAAAGGAGAAGCAAGGAAACAAGCACAGTAGAGCAGACGCTGGCCAAGTTAAGAGGGGCAACTCCAGGACAGCGGGAAGAGCCCCGAAAAGAAAAGGGTAGCAAGTAAAGCAGAGCTGGCGAGAGAAAGGACAAGGAAGGCAAGGAAGGACCCCTCGATGGAGGGGGTTGTGCCCTGTTTGGCCTATCCAGGTGCAGTCCATCTCCTAGCAGCAAGTACTCCACTTGGTCCACCGGCGGCGGTTCGCAGTCCTGATGAGGTTGGTCCACCACGTAGAGGCAGGGCACGTTGGAGCCGTGCTCTGCTTCCAAACGCATTCCAAATATGCTAATCATTTATCTACGTTTTCCGGTTATGGGCTCTCTTTGATCTGTCTATCATCTTCACAACTCCTCCCATCAAGCCTGGGTTCCCAATTATTCTTGACGTACTACGTGTCTTTTGTTCGCTCCTCTACAGGGTCACGCTGTCATGGATAAAGAGGCTTAAATATTAAGAATAGCTAACTTATGAATTGCAGAGATATATTTATCATATTGTACTTAACGCATTGCTGATCGATGACCGCTGAAAAAATAATGAAAATGTAATCTCAATTTCACCCATTAATTAAAAGAGACTCGCCCGTAGAAAAGCTAAGTTATTGGAAAACCTAGTGGTAATGCGTTTGATAAGCGATGCATCAGAACACAATATACTTTAAGACACGCGCCTACCAGATAGGTCTTACAGCTTATTAATAATACTCTAATAAAAACTTCGCTACTTAAGTTCACTACCGCAAGAAGAAAATATGTTGTTCATGGTGATGCAAAGAATACATTTATTAGCAAAGAAATACGCATTCATAAGCATATTGTAGCGGTGAATGGCTACATTAATTCAGAGCACATATAGCTCATTTTGGTTTTCTAAAGAATGATGTTTTGTATTTCTCACTGATACATACACTGCTTTACATCACGCAAACCAGCTTGTTTCCTGTTTGAAGTTCTTCTTTTAATTAGAAAACATGTAAGGATAGCTTCACCCACAGACCGCAACAGTACTTGACTCTTAGGTCCAAGTGGCCTCTGACGCTGGGGGCCAAAATGGGAAAATATGAATTTCTCAAAAGCTATTATGAACATGTCCAGATACGGTCATGCAGGCAAGCGCCCACGTGCGTCCCCGCCGTATCCAAGATACCTTCTCCGTAAGAAAAATGTTGGGTACCTTGAAATTTTTTCTTCAGTATTAGATAGGGGGAAATGAACAGCTCTTAAGAAAATCTCATTTTTCCGTTGCCGACTTTTGGCCCCCAGCGTCAGACCTAAGAGTCAAGCACTGTTGCGGTGTATGCTTCACCTATCAGTCATAAATCCTACTTAGCATCTTGAGTGGGCCGTGAAGTATAGTGGGCTGCGTGGGATTCGAACTATTGATTCACGCTGCTGCTCTTTGAAAGGTTTGCTCACTTTCTGTGGCAGGCAACGCTCTGAACCACAGTGTTGGTGTGAAGTTTGAAGCGGACTGGTGGACGCCCTGGATCGGAACTGATGACGCAGACACACAAAATCTCATTGAAAATGGGAAAGGGGTAAGAAGATTTTCTCTTGCGCATAGAGCAAAAGTAGTTCATATTTTATTAGATTACCATAAGCCTGAAAAAGAAAATATAACGGGTGTTCCTAAATTCTTTCCACAAAATGAAACTATAGTTTCCTTACAATAGAATAACCATGTTTTGCTCTATCGTTGCATATCCGAAAATGTCTACTTTTAAAAGTACGTTACCTGATTTCTGACGACCATGAACCAACTACCAAATAGTCTATTGGGAAACATGTCTGTGTACATTCTGGCAGCTCTCCTGGAATTACAGTTAGCCATGCCGTAAAACAGGTGCATATCTGCTAATTCACTATTTGGTAGTTGGTTCATGGTCGCCTGAAGTCAGGTACGGTGCAGATTAGAGTGATCAATGCCAACAAATGACCGGTGTGCATCTTTATCTTCGCTGTAAAGTGCAGTAGTCCGCCGATTAAGTGAATCGCACTACTGAACTTTAAGTCAACATACCTTTAAAAGTAGACATTTTCGGATATGCATCTATAAAGTAAAATATGGTTATTTAATTGTAAGGAACCTATAGTTTAATTTTGTGTTAGAATTTAGGAACAGCCGTTATATTGTACTCTCTCGCACATCAAGAACGAATCCATTTCATCTGTTTAGAGCTTGGTGCAACTGGGAAACTGACAAGTAGATTTCTATGACATAAATGGCAAAGACAATTGAAATTTTCGTACGGTGGGGTAAAGTAGGAAAACTATAAGCAATGCAGACGTAAATCCACATGATTTAGGTTCCAGCTGGAATTAAGAACTCTTTACTAAATACAAAGGCAATCTATAGTTTTTTTTTCTGAATATCTCTGAGAGCAGCCCTATAGGCATTTTAGCTAGGTACTTTCACTCTAAAGCCCACTGCACACAAGAGTCAGAACACCCACCCTTCCGATTATGTCACTGCGGGCACGGCTTCGGCTGGCCAAATTACACTGCCCCCCCCCCAAAAAGTAAAAATCTGAGCTGTCATTGCGGCAGTTACACTAAGGCAGGCGCCAGTTACACATTTTCGAATAATCTCTTAATTTGAATCAAGTTGCTATTCCTAACGACGTATATAAAGCGATGCTCCAAAATGTTAAGCTGTAATCACAGCTATACAAACTCTGTTCGAAAGAACATGAAACTTTCTCGTTTTTCGACTACTGTGTGCGGCTGGCTTTAACTAACTAAAATTTAACCACAAATAACTGAAATTTTCATTGACATGTCCAACTAATGCCTGCACCGCTCGTTGTTGCACACAATCACAAGTGGAACGCGTCACAATTCACTCTTTCATGAATAAGCTCAAATTCGCTGCTTTTCAGACTCATCTCTGCAAGGAAAAATTGGGCAAGTTAATTTGGGGAGACATACCTGCCATCACCGGCGTACGGCTTTTCATTCGCCGGAAGTCATTTGACAGAGGCAAGTAGTTTGCTTTATTTACATATTCAGATGCATTTGGACTGCCGGAAGATTTAGAATTTCATTCAGTGACATCAGACACTTAACTTTGGCACTATATATACTCTTAAGGTTTATACTGTTTTGACCCGGCAGTTGACTTTGCTATAGTTAAGGTCCGTTGTCTTATATTATTTATACAGAGAAAAAAGTCTTTTTGGAGATGTAGCATTGCCTGGGTAAGCTAGGATTATCCTTTTCTAGAGCATATTTTCTAACTAAAAACTACCCAGTATGTTTAAAATTTTACTGTTTAACCGTTGTAGTATTTTTTCTCCATATAAGTAAGTTATAACAATGTACCGTAGTTATTTATAAATCGTTATATATATATTATGTATATTAATTCAACGCTTGATTGCGATGGCACAAATATTATAGTAGTGCCATATTTAAGACGCATTAAGAGGCAGGAAATCTGCACCACCGTGTATGAAACCTGTTACGAAATACCAAACAAAAATAATAAGTGTGACCTCAGTGGCAGCTACAGAAGACCTACAGGTTAATGATCCTTCTGTGACATAAGAAGAGCCAGGAGAGGAAGGCCGTAACTCCCTAGATTAAATAGCTGGCAGTAGTTGGACCAGCAGTCCTATTGCCAGAGAGCAGCCGGGACTCACGTTCCGGCCCTCTATGAGCTATTGCTGTTATGTCAGAATCCTTTAGATGTCTGAGGAAAAGAAGAAAGAGTACAAACAACGCAGCCACTAAGGTGATTAGTAGCAGTTAGTTGCAACAGGTCAGCGGCGACTCAGAGCCGTTAAGTAACTTGTGATATGAAAGATAATGGTTTATTGTTGCCTCTAAATATTTGTCTGTTAAGAGTTAGTGAGTAGTTCTTCGATCATAACGTTGGCATTTATGGTTGTTTTGGAGGCGATCATTGGCGTCTCCGTCAAAAAGTCCCGTTGTAGGCACGTCGTTGAAGCCATTCAAGTACTTGAATGCTTTTATTAGTTGCCTCTGAGTCGTCTTGCTCTAGACTAGAGAGATGAGTCCAACTTCCTGTAGGCGACGCTCGTATATATTACCAGTATATGTATATATTTCTTGCAATATACGTTGACACCCAGGTGTATTCATAAGGAAATTTTCATTGAAAGGCTTCTGAAGACTTTAAAAAAACTTTCAATAAAAACTTCCTTATATATATATATATATATTCAACGTATGTTAGCGTAAGTAATTAAAGACATGGAACCTGGATGTCCTTTATTTTCATCGATATATATATATATATATAGCGAAGAAGGGGTTTAGACGTAATGACGTCCGTTAAGTGTAATTTTAGCCATTAGGTGTATTTTAACGGAATAAAAGGCCATCAAGTGTAATAGCTTACAGGCCAATGAGCTTTTTCTCAACTAGGTTAGGTAAGGGCATGGACTGGTTCTGCTAACGATCAAAGATTGACGCTAAGTAAGGCCAATCAAAGATTATTATTATTATTAAAACTTCACGCTTGAGCTCCCACAGACAGGTAATAGAACCCAAATGAAGCATTTGCAACACCGGGAAGCCCAAAACGCTGCTAAAGGAAAACCAGCAAAAAACCATTAACTGCCGACTTAAAAGCTTGCAGGACGCAGGCCAACACGACCAAAAGCCGATGCAGGCAACAACGTCCAAACTTTAGCCGACCAGGGCACTAAACACAAATAATAATAAACACTAAAAATCAATAAAACACCAAAGACCTACATAAATGCAATAAAAATACTTCGGGCAAGCTAGCAGAACCAGTTCTGGCCTCACCTAACCTTATAAGCAGCAGCTCATTTGAAGGGGCTCTGTAGTAGGGTGGAGGTCGTTGGTGGTAGCGGACTAAGGAAGGCCCAGCGCGTTTATCTGTCGGGAAGCGTGCGAGAAGAGCCCCGTGGAGTTGTTCGACCGTTAGGTGTAAAGTTCGTTACACCTAACCTCAGCTGATGACACTTAGCGACGGTTTTAGTCAAATTCCGTTACATGTAGAGTACGATCTAGCTATATATACAGTAGGTGGTCCGCGGGATACGAGCCAGGGACCTCAAGCATAGCTAGGCGCGACTGCAAGACCAGCACTGAAAATACACAAATGGCAAGCATGCAGTACGCGGAGTACTGCAGCCTGCCCCGCATCTCTACAGTGAGGATTTAACTTGCAGCGCTTACCTCTTATATAGAAGCTCACAGTCTTCACGAAATAAATACTACTCAGTATTGAATAACAATCTCTAAATGTGGACCCGGTATTGCTTTGAACAAAAGAATGATTATGTCCTTGAATTTGCACTCACACTCCGTGCTGTTCGAAATTTTGACAGTAGTCAGTGATCACTATAGTCATTTTAAAATCATATGGTTGCAGTGTTCACTTTTCTCCGCACAAGAGTGCCACCTTTGCTTTCATATTACGGTTTAATTTCAACATATCAGATGGAACTTACACTACAGATATTTTCATTCGCATCTCTATCCGATGAAAAAATATTATATCCGTCCCAGCCACCTACGGCTTTTGTTTTACTAATACGACCTCTCCTGACAAGTTTCTTGGAGCCAAAACGCGTGAAAATATGGAACACGTACACCATAAAATTTTGCTTCTTACGCGACTTTTAGCGCCATACCTACTTAATTACTGGAGCGTTTATTAACTCTTTCATATATAATTAATTTCACAGAGATATGTTGCCCTGCAATGATCAACGGTAACCAATATTCGAGCTCATGGGGCGCCACCACCAAGTTTACTAGATTTGATGAGCACCGACTACCGGGAGCCAAAATCGAATACCAGTGCCTAGGAGAATTTAATATGGAAGGCGAAGCGTTTGGTCATCGCACTTTATGCGGCGAGGCAACTTGCTTGGCTACGACTCCTCCAACGTGGGACCGCGAAGTAACTCTGCCTTGTACCTGTGAGTATTTAATCCGCACAAGGACATACTGATGACATGGACGATAAATTTCTGTCAATTAACCGGCTCTCTACACACCACATGACACACATACACAGCACATTGTAGATGCTGCATACCAACCGCATCATGTATAAAAACCTAGCCTTATATTGACATACCGGTATACACCACATACTACGCACAACCATGCCACAACACTGCAGGGAAGAAGAAAATTTAACGGAAGGAGATCTAGTCATTTCCAAAGAGATAGAGATATTAAAACAAAGAAATTATATAAGTTCTACTGAAGCTTGACACTATCGGAAAATAGAAATAGTTAAAGAAATTTTGTCGCCCATTATGTTGTTAGAGATAAATTTTTCGAAAAAAAATTTCATCAGTTCCAGCATTCGGCGGGGATCTGATCCAGTCATGTCAACATGGGACAGCTGCGTATTTGAAAAGAGATAACCTACTGCATAAATCAGAAAAAAGACAGCAGAATATCTACTATTATTATTATTTAAGCTTCACGCTTGAGCTCCCACAGACAGGTAATACAACCCAAATGAAGCATCTTGCAACACCGGGAAGCCAAAAACGCTGCTAAAGGAAATCCAGTAAAAAGCATTAACAGCTGACTTAGACGCCCGCAGGCAAATACAACCAAAAGCCGATGCCTGCAACAAATTCCAAACCTTAGCCGCCCAGGGCACGAAGCACCCACAGAACTGATTAGTTCGACATACGACAGCCTCCAATGTGAAAGAGTGCGCTCCGCACGCAGCACCAGTCTCTCTCCCAAAAACCTTGAAAACAGGGAGAGAAGAATACAACCAATGCCTATCATCGTTGTACACCTTACAAAACATACATAGCTTTGCTTCTCTTCTCATGTGGGACAGGTTCTCCAGATCATTATCATTACAGCCGGCTGGCTGAACAAGTCGGTCCAACAGACGCAAATGACTGTCAGCAGCTGAAGGCCAGACCGGTGAGCAATACTCCAACACAGGCAGCAGAAGACACATAAAAAGAAAATCAGTTATCGATGAGCAGAGGATGCAAATTCTGTGGCTATTTCATATCTATCTGGGTCAATTGATATTCTCTGACCAAGGTGTGCTATAGGAAACTTCAACTACTTTGTGAGATAATATGTGTAACGTTCTACAATAGAGAAACATTCTGAAAAATCAACAGGATGGCTATGTAAAGGACGATGTTAAAAGTGCGTTTTGAGATTTTTGCAGCTTTGCCGATGTAGCAGGCATCGCAATTTGAACATTCAAGTTTATCAATTAAATGCATCGACTGTTCAATGGCTCTGTCTTTGAGTCTACATAGTTTTTTGTTGATAGAGCATGCAGTCTTCCACAGAATCCAAGGATCAGTACATGATAATGAGGACATACAAAAAGGGCAGGATATAAATAAAATTGTCTTATCTATGCTGATTTGTATAAATGTAGCATCCTACAGTTCAGCAATTTTTGACAGAAAACTGGGGAATGAGTTGTATAATGCATCTTAGTAGCAAAACTTCTTTTAACCATGCTTGTAGGGTAATGAAGTATTGTTTTGGGTAAAAAGTATCTATATCTACTACATTCAAAGCATGAGATTATCTTCTTTAACGTAAAATATTCTTAATATGGCGATTAGTTACGATATGAAGAGTAAGTAGGGTAACATGTAGCGAGGTACCCGTTTTGAGGGTAACCTACCCTCGCGGCTCCCCTCGCGCGTGAGCTTCCGGTTTATAACGGTCAATGCACTACCGGTTTAGCGGGGGTCTGGGGGGCGCAAACCGGAAGTGGGCGGGGCCTGGGAAACCGGAAGGGGCGGCGCGGAGACCTGGCGGCGCGAGGGGAACCTACCCTCAAAAACTGGTATCTCGCTACATTATACACTACTAGAGTAGGACAAACATTTTTTCCCAAGTTTTGGCCCTTGTCGTAAAGGCTTGTGAAGAATGTTAGGTTGAAGTGAGTGATGCATGCAACTAGAGAAGAAGTAAGTAGAATCTTCTGGCGCAAGACTCATCAATACAGCAGTACTTTGCTTTTGAGAAATAGTAGGGAAAATCAAAGTGGCGTTGCCGAAAATATGTAGCGCAGAAGCGATGCCTGTCTGGGTCAAATCCCTGTTTTTAAGCCTGCTCTTTAGTATTTCTTGTTCATTAAAATACACCGATAATTACAAACTGACAGAGTGCATTTATACGTGATTGCCTGTTTTCAAGTATTCATGGAATCTTGCTCAACTTCAGCACAATGAGCACTAATGTTCACGGATGAAAGCTGCAGTATCCCGGGTGTTCCTAAATTCTTTACACAAAATGAAACTATAGGTCACTTACAATAAAATAACTATATTTTACTCTATCGATGCATATCCGAAAATGTCTACTGTTAAAGGTACGATGACTTAATTCAAGTTCAGTAGTGTGATTCATTTAATCGGCGGACTACTGCACTTTACAGCGAAGATAAAGATGCACACCGCTCGTTGGTTGACAGTGATCACTCTAATCTGCACCGTACCTGATTTCAGACGACCATGAACCAACTACTAAATAGTGAATTAGCAGATACGCACCTGTTTTACGGCATGGCTAACTGTAATTCCAGGAGAGCTGCCAGAATGCACAGAGACAGGTTTCCCAATAGACATGAGCCGTCTCCTGAAACGTACGCAGTCATACATCGGAGACTCCGTGAAACCGGTACATTCTGAGTTGCAAGACCTGAAGTAAAGTGCAGTAGTCCGCCGATTAAGTGAATCGCACTACTGAACATTTTAAGTCAACGCACCTTGAAAAGTAGACATTTTCGGATATGCATCGATAGAGTAAAATATGGTTATTTTATCGTAAGGAACCTATAGTTTTATTTTGTGGAAAGAATTTAAGAACACCCGGTATAATGTTGTGAGATGGGAACCGTAATATAGTACACTTCCCTCATTGTATTTTCCCATATCCCCGATACATAAGTATGTGACGAAACTATAAGCTCATACCCCCTCTGTACAATATACATGCATTCCAATTGTTTCAGCTGAGCTTTTCCCTCTCACTGTATTTCGATTCTAGATTGCCATACGCAAATAGGTAATTGCTCTAGAAGTTAACAAATAAAAGCTTTGCAAATTCCAACAGCTTGGCTGAAGCTCTAGAAGTCAACAAATAAAAGCTTTGTAAATCCCAACAGCTTGGCTGAAGCTCTAGAATCAACAAATAAAAGCTTTGTATATCCCAACAGCTTGGCTGAAGAAACATAGGGTTATTCGATCAGTGGGCAGTCGCGTAACACTAACAAACAAATAAACGTGTGACTTCACAGCTCATGAGGTACCGTATTTATTTACTATTGTTGCACCATTGTCATTAATTGATCGGAAAACCCTATAGTACTTCAGTCACGTTCAAAAAGATACTGCATTAATTTTCAGTTGGATGCCCAGACGGCTACACACAGAGCAGGAAGGCCGATGAGTGCTACAAGGTGTGGCCAAGTAAAGCAGAAAACTTTGTCCACGCAGCCCATACGTGAGTCACAGATAACAGTATAAGTATTTAGGGTACAGTGATGCATGAAATTGCTACAACCCGCGGAGCATCCACGAGAATGTATTGTTTTCAGAATGCCCGTGTATGAATGTCCTTTCACACTTGTTCCCATAAACTGTGGTGTAGGTGCGTCACTGTTAGAATATATCGCTCAGTGTGGGCGACCGCCGTATTTAGGTGAACGTGTTTGTAGTTTGTATGCCACAACCGACCCCCTGAGATGGGACTTGAAGGGTCGGGGGCTGGGACGTCCCGACGTACGTCGGCTCTAATTTTCTTACTCATTACATGCATAAAGAGGAACTATATTTTTTATAGCTTTTTTCTGCTACTGCCATACCTATTCAACTTGTGAGCTGCTCTTGCTTCACTTTAATTAACAATTCAAACAATGGCCTATGATGTACACAAAAGAATGCAACTAAAGGCTACCATTGGGAGTTGTCAATACTCGATGCCAATGTGTTCATTTTAAAAGGAGGTCATGTACCACGAGTGAGTGATATCCAAATTGATTTTTGTAATGTAACAGTAAGAACGAGTGAGATTTAATTGTATGCTACTACTACCACCTATGTTTGATAACGATCATTGAGTAGTTAAAAATGTTGGCGAAGTCACCTCAAATAAAAATTATGCTTACAGCTTACCACTAACAGTATTTATTTCGCATCTTTGTAATATCCTTCAGAATTATATCCGTAATAACTTAGAGAGAAAATCTATATTATAATTCTACTTGAGGCTCCGTCCGTACATCCGTCCATGTGTCTGGATGTTACGCTTTTCAGTAGTAGATAGGGAAAATTCAACTTGTAAGAAGCTCTGATTTTCGCTGGAAGGAAGTTTAACCATAACTTTCTTCTTTTCGCTCGCTCATGAAAAAATTTCAGTGACTTTCGAAGCAAAGACATAAAGATCATTTCACTCGTATCATATCTATCGCTTTTCATTTTTTTAACGACGAATTGTGTTCGCTTTGGTGGCGACGGATGACATTCGTAATAGGGCGATGCTTAGCCAGGATACGCTCTGGGAGCACAGAGCTACGTGTAGTGTTGGACATTTCGACTCTAAAACATTTTTTGAAGCCACTGTGCGTTCTAAAGAAATAAAATGATATTTTGAGTACAGAGATTTACGCTGCTGTTACTGAAAAAATTGGCCGGGCCGTTGTAGTTTGTTGTATAGCTATGGCATCAAACGAACCAGAAAAATGACGGCTACTGATCAATATCCACGGATCCCGTCAAAAGTGAAAAAAAATTGGATACGCCGACAAAAATTGAAACGTGTAAGATCATGAAGGACTAAAGTGTCTGTAAACTGTTGGAAACAGAGCTTAGAAAAGGCGTGCAAATACATAGAAGAACTGTGCACGAACTACCGCCGTATTTTGATATCTTTATCAAGACACAAGTGGGAATTCTTTGCTGACAGGAGAAAATGTGTAATTCACAGGTGAAATTAAAATACAAGGAGAGGCTAGACGAGGTGTAAGGTAGACGGACTGCGTAGCGATAAACAGGTTAAGTTGCAGACATCATTTCAGACCGGGTGGGTTAAGTTAGAAGCGCTACCTCAGGTTAAACTAAGGTAAGTGAAAACATTAATTAACCGTGGAATTTCCACGGATCTGCTAGTTATTTACTTAATGAAATAAGGTTTATTTGCTCTTAAATACAAAGCCTATATACACTATGAATACCTCGCGAAATGTAAACAACAATATTTTCAGAAAGTGAATACGTATATTGGTATATCACCACGGTTGGTTGACACAACGGTTGACACGAAGCTGTAGCCAGCACAGCAACTGCTTTGTTGGAGCGGGCTTTAACTAGAGTATTCAACGGAAAGACACACCACGTATAATTGTTAAGCGTCCGAGGACAGCATTCAGGTATGCACCGAGCCCAGCGGCACCGAACAGACACCGTCTCTGGAGGGCAGAGGGCCAGTAGGTACAGCACCGCTTTTGATTTGCTAGAGCGAGCAACTACTACCCGCAGTAGACTTACTTAACTTCAGCTATAAATTATTCTAGAATAACTTTATCACTTGTTTCATAGACGCTCGCTTTGCGTTACAGATGCACTGCCGAGGGTGCCAACATCATTCGACTGGATGCAGACAGTGTGAATGACGATTTGATACAAGGGACAAACTATCATTTCGTTGCTCAGGGACGCAAGTACGTATATACAAAATGCTCTTGCCTGAACATCTTAAACATTTAAATAATTGATCTAAATTATTTAGCACATGACATCTACATAATTTTCAAATGTTCGGCTGCGCTGTGCATTTGAAGAAGGGGTTTGTTAGAGAGAGAGTTTGTTAGAGTTTGTTACTGTCATACTAATTTACTTCTTCCCTGTGTCTTGTGTTATAATTACCATTGCGCACTGACCCACCTCATAATGAGAGGCATGCATTCGCTGTAAATAGTGTATTTTTTTTTACTCTTGCGACACCCTATGCAAAAATAAATTATTCATGATTTAGCTGTAGCTCGTGTAATTTCTACCGTGACAACTAATTTAATTTATCCATTCACTGACAACTATGATTCTTGCTGCAGAGATGCGGTCTGATACACGTTAGCCAGTCGACTGCCTCTACCTCACTTCTGTGTAGATGAACTGTAATACACTTTATCTATGTAGATAATAATGAGTCATTACTGCAGTGACAAACTAGGAAACAATATTACTGCTTGTTTTTGTTATATTTAAGCCATTACTGCGTAGAGAAATTCTTGTGCAATTGGAGGGCTGACACGACTAGTGGAAAAACGCCTTTGATAGAATCTAATGTGTTACTGCACTAATCATATTACCTATCCGCTCTATCCATTTAGTTACCCTTAAATCATTTCTGTTGAGATGCCCGCCAGTGTAAGGTATCCACTGGCTCTAACTAATATTTATTTGCAAGCTGTGTTGCCAAATGATACTCAGTAATATCGCTGGATGAGCTAAGAAAATACAGGCGACCCTCACTTTATAGCGCGGACGAGTGCCGTATAACTTGAATCCCTCGATATAGTTGGGTGCCACTCAAATTGTCTAGTTAGTAATAGTCTTACCTTAAATGGCAATTTTCTATATTTTGAGTTTTGTAGAAAACGTTCATTGGGACACCGTTAAAATTTATATGTATGTATTGGATTACGTATTTAAATGTTTTTGTCAGCTATTTTTTATCATATGAAATATTATTTTCACACAATCTTATTCGTATACGTCCTCCATTTTTATTGAAAAGCCTTATTGTGCATTCTGCAATTTTGAACTTTTCAGCAGTATCAGCCGTTTTCTTTCCCTCGCTTTAAGCCATTGAAATTTGTTATGTTCTCATTGATGGTTAATTTCTGCCGTCACCTCGTTCATTGCTCTACGGGCCATAATTTACAGTAGTTATCAGGAGTCGTGAGATCAATCTGCCCTCACATTCGTAGCCGGCACAAGTGATGCTGTCGTACATGATGCCGTATGGAAAAATTCGTGAAATTATAGTCTAAGAAAAACATCATGAATTTAGCATTTTACAAATATATGCTATGTTGTGAATTGTTTCTTCATCTGCGAACAGTATCCTCTCTCACAGCATATCCTAAATTGTTAAGCTTATAGGTATCGGTTCATTAAAAAACTTATTCCGGAAATAGAGGGGTGATTTAGATAACTTTAGGCTACAAAGCGGATCCAAGGTGACATAGTTTGATGCCCTGAAACTAAATAACCCCGCTATATGTAATTCGATGCTAGTCTAAAGTGGTGCAGAATAAAGTGAGGGTCGCCTGTGCCACCAAAAATACAAAATTATCTCCAAAATCTACTTTTGGTTATTGCCAATAATGGACGACATAATTTTAAGGTGTATGCGTATTTAGTGCCTATAACTTAACTTTTCATGGAAGATTAAGTCTGAATCCTTATTAATTTACACATTCAATGGTGAAACTCAACTATCTCAAGAAAAAAAACGCTAGTCATTTATAAACAATTTTAAAGCCGAGCCCCGAAGTCTCTAGATCTTGCGACTGTACCTCTAAATTGACAACCCTGTTTGCAGGCACTTCTTTGACAACCCGTTACAGATTCCTGCCCGATACAACTGCACAGCGTCCACCTGCGACGTATGTATTAAGCAGAATGTTTTATAGAAATCATGCTTTAAATACGAGGGGCATTCAAAAAGTTCGTGGAAAATTTCTCCCGTATCTTCACTACTGAACCTATAAGGTCAAATGCTCTTCTATGATAGCTGGCATCCGACCGCTATACATACATGGCACACGTCAGGTCATAACAAATGATGGCAACGATGAGATGAAGGCCCTCGTTTTTGGTTACTATCAAAGTACTAAGAATCTTTAGTTTCAAATTCGCTGTCAGAATCAAAGGTCTAAAATTCGTTTCCTATTCATTCGAACGCCACGCACTTACCACTCACCAGCAGACAGCAAGGCTTAGGAAAATTTTATATTAACGAACTTCGATACCAAGCGCTTGATGGTGATGCTCACATGAGTAATTACGCATTTACCTATCCATGCGCATCAACTTACGACAAAGTTGGTACAATGAATCCACGGAGAAGAATACCACATTTGGTAGAGCAATACATTTGCTCTAACGCAAGAAAACTTAAATTTATGTTACACATATGGAGCAATTATGCGAACTTTATGAATTCCCCTCGTATTTTGAGGAACGTTTGAAAATTATGCTTGTAGTTTTGCTGATGCATTGAGGCTTCTTTGCGCTTCGAAACATTCGAGTAAAAGAGCAGAAACAGCAGGACTTTTTGTTGTATGTAGTCGTGCTTCTCTGCACGCTACTATGTAGAAGCATAAAAGGCTTTGGGAAATTTACTGTACAAGATTATTAGCCGAGTCTTGATACTCATGCTGACTGAATATGCGTTCTAAGGCGTGTCGATACTGGTGACCACCAAAATAAGATTTTGTTCTTCGATTCTGTGGAACGAAAAGATTGTACGTTGTTATTCTGAGATATCCTAAGTTTTTCTTTTCTTCATCTCTCCATCCCTCGGGGGCGTAGGATATGGTCATAGGCCTTCTCAAAAGCTATAGGGTTACATTGTTAAGGAACTTAGATCACCCTATGTTATGAAGAGTCGTGTCCAGACAGGGGCTCCTAATGGTTTACCTTAGCCTTCTTAGTTATAGGTTGTGAAATATCCTTTTCAAACCCACTTTAAAATCTGTTTTTTGTCCTCTTGAAGACTTCGATTTCGCTACGCGGTGGAGCGTGCTTACATTCCCGTTTATTCTGGCGTACTACCACTCCCTTTCCCTACGTACCATGTGTTACGTCAAGCACACTTACATCTGTGTTCAAGCTGCTTCGTTGAATGCGACACACTATATACATAGGTAGGTAGATTCATTTTCTATCTTTGGCAAGCAACGTATACCTTTTTTTCTCCTGCACACCGTTTTGAAACAACAGTGGATGATAAACTTATTTTCACCCGACGTAATGGACGTGACATAACTGAGTTAATTTGCTGCAGGCCACTGACCAAAATGCTCCAAACGGCTGCCTGGCGATTCGCGAGGACCTGGACGTGACGAGGGTGTCATGTGCCCGTCCAAGAAATTTCGCCTGCATGATACCAGCACAGTGCCCCACCTCCTACAACAGATCAGCGTACGGAGGCGGATGCTACAGTCTGCACGCTTCGTCCATCAGCACCACGGCTTCTGAACGAGATTTTCTCGACTACGTTGCGGATGCGCAGATGCAATGCGCTGAAACTGGCGGGTCCCTCGCTCGTCCGACTTCTGTTTCAGATCATTCGAGCATGATCGGCTTCATAAGGGTGAGTTCTTAGCTTTTGGACACGCACTTTTCATAAAACCACGAGTCATTTTTAAGCCTCTTACAAAGTACAATGTTTGAGTAGTCATAACAGTAAGTACGCCTACATCACTGACGGGTGGAGGCGGGAATGCTCTTAATTCGTTTATACTTTATACATGGGGCTAGCTCGGATCTATATCTGAGTAGGGGCTCAAGCGTCACTGGATGAGGATTCTATATGTAGATAAAAACAGACATGACTACACTTATATTTATCAGTTGTGTTTCTCATCTGCTTACCTCGCCGTTGTTAACTCCGCCGGGGAGGTTATATTTTGGTCGATTTTGTGTATTTGTCTGTCCATTTGTCAGTCTGTCACCAAGATAACTCAAAAGTTACGGACGGACCTCAACGAAATTTGCAGGGGTCGTTAGGTATGTTAGGAGTAAAAGATAATTAAATTTTGGTGAATATACGTTCATCCGTTTATTTGTTTGCCTACCTCTTTTTTTCCCAATGCCATAACGCATAAAGGTATGGACAGATTTTCATTAAATTTACATGAGTTGTTAGGTATATTGCGAAAAGTAAACGATCTTTTTTTTTTCTTAACGATCTGTTTATTCGTTTGTCCTTGTGTTTCATTTATTGCTTGCTAGCCAAATAAATCAAAAAGTTATAAAAGGATCTTCATGAAATTTACAGGAATTGTTAGTAGTAAAAGTTAAACGACAAAAAGGATCAATTGTTGGTGCTGATCCGTTGGTCGGCTTGACTAACGTTTGTCAAATGCTTGACGGCAACACAACTCGAAAGTTTCGAAAGAATCGTCCAGAAAATTACATAAGCTCTTACCGCTGTCAAAAAGGGCATATGATCAAATATTGGCGCCGACTTAAAGGAAATAATAGTTTCAAACCCAGATAAAATTTTCGTTAACGTTGCCTAGCTGGGCGGAGGTATGTGCTCTCAGAATGATTTCGTTTTGTGTTTGTAATGATTGCATCGATATCTATGACGTATTCGTATATTCAAGTGAAAACTTAACGGAGCTGTCTAATTATGGCGGTAGAGTTCTACAAATAAATCATGAAAATAGATATACTAGCATGCAACCCAACATGGACGCCGATATTTGCGCTTGTAAGAATATAAGAACAGTTATGTTGTTTTTGAGCACGAAGCATGATACTAAAAAGTAGAAGTGAGCTATAAATCTCATACTTTGGCAACATGGCTGCAGCTTGAACTCGCTTAGTCCGTTACTAAAAATCATGTTTGATATTGCAAATGCCTTCAACACTAGGCTCCATGTGTATATATAATGTCCACAGTTCTAGTTGTTACAGCAACAGTGTGAAACTACCTACGATATCAAGATCGAAGTCCTTAAAATGTTACGTATTTTGCGTACTTCTTGAATGAGATGTATTTCACTATAGCTAAGATGTATTAGGTAGTTAAGTTGGACAAGCTACATTAGGTTGCCAACTGTGTATTTGATCGGGCTTCGACAGGGCATGTTAAGCAAGGATAGGTTCTAAAACCACCTTATATATAAAAAATGTCTAAAATCACTGGCTTCACATTACCACAAAATAAACACCCCGGAAGCTCATGATTCCATTCAAAATTTAAGACTAACCTGTTCGTATTCAGTGATAGCATTTGCAATGCTGGAAATTGGCAGTAATCCCAAAAGGAGTTCGGCACCTTATTTCATCAACAAATGTTATCTTACAGCTACAAGCTCCTGACACGAACGTGCTTCTAGGCCTGACCCGGTTAGTACCAGTGTTCTTCTCGGTTGTGAGTATGTAAAGTTTGTTTGGCAAGCCTACCTTTCTTCAAGGAAAGCCACGTGTTCAGAAAAATTCTCAACTTTAATTAACCATTACTGGGTTGTTTCTTTTCTCTACATCCTTTCTTTTTTAAAATTTTCTCGTTCATTCTGACAGTCTTGATTATATTCTTCCTTTCCTCTTATATTATGGCGGGAGAATCCTCTCATTTTTCCCTATAGTCTGAAATAAACTTAATACCCTAGCATTGAGATGGCAACCGAGTACCTAACTTATCACAGGGGTAGCTGCAAAACGAGTGAAATTCCTGCAGTAGTTATGTCTATAAAGTTATACGGAGGTGTTCTTGGTTTCGTCTTCTGAGACCGCTGACGGTGAGAAGTGCCCTATTTCATGCATGGAACTCCTGACTGTTCCTGTGTTGACGACCGCGAAAGGGACGTTTTGTAGCAGTTTCATCTCTTTTCCTGCTTTTATTTTCCTTTTTTGTTTCTTCGAGAAGTTTGGCGCCAAATTATATGTTTTAGCGCAAATGTCAGTATTTAGAGAATCAGTACACTCTTTGGTGCCGCAGTATTTACAAATACAACTGTAAACGAGGATGTGCAGCCGCCTGTCATTCCGACACATATTTAAAGTCAGTGGCATAGATACAGTAGCATAAGTCCCGTGCGAGCTACACATCCTCACGACAAGATATGTTTGCGAATGCATAACGTGGCCTCGGTATTAGGTGAATTCGCAATCGAGGCGAGACGCTCAGGGGAATATGCCAAGACAAAGTAATAATGAGGACGAGTATTAGGTTCTTCAGTTCGTCCTCTGAGGACGTAAAGTAAAAGCTAAGGATAATTTTAACCCTCACCATAATAGTGTTTGCGCAGCTTTAGTGTTTAGGTTCTTTCAGTCATCTGTATTGCCGCTTTAATGAGTACACTTCAGGAACGACTTGGACTTTATTTGAGCTGCGCTGTTAACTAATACGTCTCTACTCACTAAGAGTACTGTAATAATATAAATATATACGTATTCATGTTAATATACCAGCAACGGGACAAACTGGAGCTACACCGGCTACGACGTGGGCAGTGACCTGGAAGCTCAGTTCAACGCCACCGCCAGGGGCGTGGCTGTGGTGCGCGTCTCCGCCACGGACCACGAGTACCTCACCGGGGACACAACCATTGACCAGTTCATGTGCATGTGGCCTGGTAATTTATGTAAGTGCGCCCACATCCTCATTATGTGGCCTGGTAATTTATGTAAGTGCGCCCATATATGAGAAGATGTTGAAGAAATTTTGTTACCCACCACGCTCGTTTCACTGTTCATCAGCTCATCAGGTGGGAGGCTCAAGTTGGTTAATTTGATTTTTGAGATTTTGCGAAATTTAGAGAGGTTATCATGAGAATGTATAACTATGATGCCGGATTATCCAACAGTAAAAGTGACATATTCAGTGAAGCACATGTTTAATTATCTTGTTATAATAATTGGACTTAGCACATTTAGCTTCATTTGCTTTCAGGGGTATATTTTGGTGGGCCCTTTCCCTGCCACAATATATTTGGGCCTCACAACCCCAAGGTCCCAAGTGCCTTCTCCGCAGAGGATGTTGCATGTTGGCCGCCGTTGCTGCTGTGAAGGTTAGTTTGTTAGGTTAGGTAGGTTCTCTATATTTCCTTTCCTGTTCCGCGAAGGGGGCCGCCAATCAAGGTGACCGACCTATTCCGCGGGGCTCTTACCTTCGCCGTTGCGGCCACGAAAGGGACCGTCCGCGCGGTCGCTCCTTTCTTTCATTCTTTCTGTCTTCTTCTCTTTTCGTTTTTCGTCCCTTGCTCTATGCACAACGTTGGGTTCCGGCTGTAAGCCGAGTAAATCCCTCATCTTAGATCGCTATTGACCGTCTTATATTCGTAAATAGCGGGACAATACCAATATAATAATAATAACAACATTAGCTTAGCTTCATTTTAAAATGCACGGTACATATAACCATGATGTTTGCTCAAAAAAACATGTTGCTCTCTGTACCGGGTAATAATTAGTTGTCTAGGTGCAGCAGCCTTCAATTTTTAATAACGATAATTTCGGCACCAAATACGAGTATCATAGTATGTCAAGTATCTACTCTGCATTGTTCATCAGCAATGATGTCTACCTTATAGTTTTAGAGGAAAAGGTAACAATAAGTTATTTACTGAAGGGCTTCGGCCCTGCAGCTCCAAAGCAGTTTACTAAGTAACGCCCTGCTGTTGTTGTACAGATAATATTTTTTTAGATTTTTTTAGTTATTCATTTAAGTGTCCACATTGTGTACTTCCATTTTTATTCCCCTGTAGACGATATTTTGTACTGTTCTTCGGCTTTTCCTCTGACGCGTTTTTTTAAACGTTCTATTTATATATTACATGTCTTTTATTCTTCTCTTCGATTGTCACTGCAATAAAAACAGAAAACCTCATTCTTGTGTACATGAGCACGAATAATAATAATAATAATGCAGAAGGCGCTAGACATCGCTCAGCCGATCCACAATTGGGTCGTGTAATCCCTCTGATGATAAAAATAACAACTGCAATCCATGAAGGTTTAACTCTTCACCTGATTTGTTTATGCCCAGCCTGCCTCACAGCGCCCCCTACTCGTGGCAATCACATGGACAGGTCGTCAGGAGTGAAACACTTGGGCAAAACCGTGGAGTACGAGTAAGTAGACGTACTTTCTATGTTAGTGGTTGTATGGGAGGTTAAGCAAATGAATTTGGATGCAGTTGATAGGAAATAAATTACCGTAATGTATGTGAAATGACTGTTTTTCTAGATTTTCTCTACGCATCGAGAGTGGAACCCACAGAAAGCGTAATGGAAGCTCAGTGAGTAAAGGCGCGTTCGATGAATCGGAAAATTCAGTTGTCGAGGTTTGACTTCTCAAGAACTTGAGGCAGGAGTTTAGATTTATCACTTTAAACTGTCCTGAAAGTGTTAGAAGTAACTCGATTACGTTGAACCAGCTGCAAATTCCTTTCTATAAAGCAAGATTGAATTTCTGGAAATGCCAAGGGTGAGCGATTAAGGGTCAACGTTAGAAAATCAATACAACGGGTAGAAGGCAGGGCGCCTGTCTCAAGTTTCGGAAAGGTTAAGCTTCGAAGGCGCTTATCCTTCGACTGTAACGCCTCCTAACACTGCTGCCCCAGCTCGCTACTTCAGCTTGAAGAAGATGTTCTGCCTGAAATATTTATTCCTGGGATAGATTAGTCAGTTATAAATAATATCCCTCTGCTATTGAAAAATGTCACAAACTACTACTGACTACTCTCAGTGCATTGAAAACCTTTTTTTCCATTTATGTAGGGGTCTGCGATCTTCGTACAGTTCGTCCTACGAGGCCTAATGTACATCAATATCTTAGGAAATGGAGATGCGAAAGCGTCATTGATTGGCAAACCAAAATGAATTTAAACCAAGCTGATGAGTTTGACTTTTTGCGATCAATCGTTGGCCAATCGAATGCTTTCCGCGACTGAAACCCAGCCAAATGCTTACATTCTTGACCAGCTGATCGACTGATGGCTGCAAAACGTACATCGTGCAGATCTTTACTTTTGGATGGGTTGAGATGCGCAACCTCCAAACAGACTGATATTGCTTCAACATGCTCGCAGGAATCCACAGGTCTATTTTTTAGTCCATTGAGGAAGTGAGTGATTCAGCTGAAGAGTTTGATTTTTAAGAAAAAAAAGTAATGCAACTGTTTTTTTCCTTGAAATCCTGTAAATATAACGCCGAACCCTCCACTCTTGTGGCCACCGCTGCTCGTTAAGTTTTAGAAATTCTTAAGCGCAATACGCGCAAAAACGTTCGGAGTTACAAACGTAATCCATTTTTGCTTGAGACCTCAAACTGAAAAAAAGGCCAGAATTGAATATATTGTCAAGTAAAGTGCGAGCTTAGGCTAATTCGGTTCACCGTCGCAATCGATGGCACCTAACTACAAGGTAAAGCTTATCCGGCATATCTTATTCCTATGGAACCAATAGGTCACATTAATTAGCCCTCGCAAAGCCTTTGGGACACATTTCTTCCTATGCCCGGTTTCAAATTCTTTCAATTTTCACACGTTTACCGGTGATGCGAATTCTATTCTTTCTCTTATTTCTACCTTGCTGTATGCCCATGGCAAATGATCCCGCACGTGTGAGGAGAGTTAATTCTCAGTTCACGGGATCCGTATATCTATCAACGTACAATGCGTTCTTTTTTCTTAGCTTGGCTAATGCTTTGAGTAGGGAGGCCCAAACTGGAATGCAACTAAAGCACTTTGAGACGCATACGTCCGTCAAGCGAGGCAAAGGTAGCAAAAAATTCAATTTGGCTATGAAACCATAATTTTCTTTACATAAACTCTAAAGTCTAATCATTTGTGTCTTTTAATAGTAATAACAGCTCGTGCAATTTTCTTGAAGATCCGTGAATAACTTTTCGAGTTATATTGCTCACAAACGTTATGACAAACATGAGTCAAGCATACAAACGAACCAACTGATCTGCGCCAAAATTTAATCATTTATGTCTTTTAACGTTATAAACAACCCCTATTAATTTCATGAAGATCCATTCATTATTTTTGAATTATTGCACTAACAAGCATAAAATTAAAAACAGTGACAAAGGAACGAACGAACTAACAGATCATTACCAAAATTTTATCATTTACTTTTTGGTATATACCTAATACCTCATACTAATTTCATAAAAATCCATTGATAACTTTTTGAGTTATGGCATTGAGAAAAATGAGGCAGATAAACAAACAGATGGACATATCTTCACCAAAACTTAATCATCTGTTCCTCCTAACATACCCAACAATCCCTGTAAATTTCGTCCAAATCGGTTCATAACTTTTTGAGTTATCTTGGTGACAGACATATAGACAAGCAAACAGACAGACAAGCACGACGAAAACATAGCCTCCTTGGCGGAGGTAATCAAGCAACTTTGATGAAGACCCATGTTTATGTGGCATACGTGACACGTATGATAAGAATCCGACATTAAATTTTTTCACGCAAAGTAGAGAGTTATCTCGCGCCACGTAGCTACTTGACATAGTGAAGAAGAGAGGTCAACGGGTATACTTGAATTGTTTCTCTTTCTGATCAATGAGTGAAATCCTATGATAATTGCTCGTTAGATTTCCGATTGTACTCAAAATAGTTGCTTATTTTTTCTTTTGTCAAACTTAAAATTTGATCACTGAAGGTTTCAAAAGTACCTTTCATTGATATCATAAATGCTAATTTTTACTTGCCTGCTATTTAAAGGTCTATCTGCTCACGATGCTTAAATTAAGCAGATTATCAAAGAAAGAAAGGCGTAAGGTATCATTTTCAGCAGACCACTGGTAAGAGTGAAAAAAATGGTGGTTTATACAGTTTGTAGTCTCCCTCACATAACAGTGCATGGTCTTGCTATTTGGTTAATGTATTTTGAGATCAGTTGTGAAAGAGCTGAATTTCAAAGGACAAAGCGAAGCAGTAGTTGAAAATAAAATCGTGATGAAGCTGAACATATCAACTGGACTAGACTGCCCGTAGCCAGTCGGGTTACCATTACCATTTTCTTTACTTTTGCAAAAATATGTTGTTATTTAGCTGGTCATAAACCACACGATAATTGACTGTCCACTTCTGCCCGTACGAGTCACCCTCACCAGCTTTTTGGCTTCTCAAAGGAATATGTATTCAACACCCTGCCTGTAAGCAAAGGGAAATATAAATTTTGCATGTAACGTACCCCAGTCATATATCCTGCATCACCTTTCAATTTGATGAATACGTTTATGCGGCCGAGTTTAGGTTCATCTTCCGATATCACATATACAGTCAAACTAAATCTTCAACTCTCAAATTTCTTCCTATCTTGAAGCGAAGATTCTGTGTGCAAACAAACAGGTAAATAAATCTATCTATCTATCTATCTATATTATACTAAAAGTCTGTGAACCGGTCTTGCTTGTGTCTTGCTTGTGTCTTGCTTGTGTCTTGCTTGTGATCTTGCTTGTGTCTTGCTTGTGATCTTGTTTGACACA
>LQNS02015105.1:17539801-17551261 GCA_001587735.2 Parhyale hawaiensis
GATTGAAGAAAGATCACTATGAGTAACTGGTGAGAAGGAAGCAAAATGGGCACGAACGACAGACAAGACAATCGTGATGACGACCCAACGGGTCACGGGTCGTCTAGTATTATACTAAAAGTCTTGTTTGTGTCTTGCTTATTTATTTGTGTCTTGTTCATTTGTGTTTTATTAGACACATTTTCTTCACTTTTACATGAGAAAAAATTCGAGGTATTGGGGGGGGGGGGGAAGGAGCTGTCGCATTCTTTCCATGGATTAGCTCTTTAATTCGATTCTATCTGTGATACGGAAGTTAAACTGAGCTGGGCCTCAAGAACGGGCAAGATCAATTCAGCGGTTCCATTGCCAATGCAAGTGAAATACGTAACGTATAATAATTCGATTTTGCTTAGAACCTGGGTGTTGAATATTCGTTATTTTCTTGCATCTTTATAGACATTTTGAAATCTTTAAACTTCTTTGGGTACTAATTCACTAAAAATTTGACGAGAACTATAAAATTTCACTGCAGTAGGGTAACATGTCTAGTACGCGTCCACTATGCTAGTAGCCGTCCACTTGGCACTAAAACACTTCCTGTGTGAAAGCTAGCAGTGCTAGAATGTCGTACATAGGCTTAAACTGTTGGCTAAGTAGTGCCGCGCCACCCCTGAAAACGACGGGAAAAAATAAAACAAAAGAAAGTTGTGGTGGCTTTCACATTTTTTCAGATTTTTAGTGAAAAAATGTGAGAACCACTACCACTTTCCTTTGTTTTACTTTTTTTCGCATGTCATTTTCAGGGATGGTGCAGCACTACTTAGCCTACAGTTTAAGCCTATGTACGACTTTCAAGCACTGCTAGTTTTTACATGGGAAGTTTTTTAGTACCACGTGGACAGCTGCTAGCATGGTGGACGGGTACTAGACATGTTAGTCTAATGACACTTGTATCGAAAACTGACTTGACGGTAAACATTTTATCGAGGTTTTATGGTTACACAGTTGTGTTTAGGAGACAAAATGAAATGTACGAACACTTTGCACTACGTATGGGAAACATAACTTAATTTGTCAAGGAACCCGACCTAAAAAATTTGACAACCTCGAAAACAAAACCGAGTACCTTGAGGGTCTTCGGAAGAAGTCCAGGTGACATTCTTCACGTCCCCCACGTGTGTGGAGTCACTCTGCAGGCCTAGGTGTCTTCTGTGGTGCCGCAGTGGTAAAGAAAACTGAAAATGTCAACCCAAGCTCAGTTCGCAGCATGAGTTTGCTGAATAACGCATGAAAGTAGTATTTGAATTTAGAATCATAGCTTATTCATAGTTGTATCGATCGTAGAAGTAAAATAAGTTATTAATAGTGATAAAACTGCAGCTTCTGTGGACCAAGGAGCGTGAGCACCGACATTTTGCTGAACATCTGCACTCAATAGTCAAGCGTCGCTACACTGCACCGTGCGACAGTGTGGACGCTGCTGCGAGATTTTCGCTGCGTTCTGCGCAATAGCACATGCGTTTTCCGCACTTATGAACGGTAGTCTGGATGGGGCTTTATTAAGATCGTCAAGTGCCTCAAGTCAAGCGAACATAATGTTGTGAAAGAAATCAAACCCGGTAGATAAGATACGAGTGAAATGTTCTTCATATATTTGCTTTGAAAATGACTTAGATTTTTCAAGAAGCCCTAAGGAAGACAGCTATGGTTGAACTTCGTTCCAGCAAAACTCAGAGCTTCTTGCAAATTGAAGTTCCCCTACTTCATACTGAAAAGCGTCACGTACTAACATAGGGACGTTCGGACGTATGGAACCTTAAACAGAATGATAAAATCCTTATGTAATAAAACGCTTGGTGTATTTATTTCGTGTCCGCTCTCAAGGAAATAGGCGAAAAATAGGCCAGGTTGCAGATTTTGAAATCAAGTTACGTTTTCATAGAGATCGATGACCAGGTTGTAGAAGATGGCGAGGGGGAATCCTTATCCCTTTATCTGAAGACACTTCTTGCTTAAAACACCCTTTGAAATCGGAACAATATGTATGCAGCTTCTGGAGACCGATTCTATAACGTTTTTCGCTCAGGTCACGACATATGAATTCGGCAGATGATCAACGGAGCGCTCACGATGCGATGATTTTTCTCGGGCAGTAGACAATTATTTCTTCTAGCTTACCGTCTTTCTTATTTGATTTAGCAGTTTTCTCTTCATAGACCAAAATTCAGCGCTTCAAACGAAGCAGATATTTGAGTTGGTAAGACGGTATCAACGATGTCATTGCTACGGTGGTGGGGCTGACTAGAGTTGCAATTCAAGTTTATTGCAATGTTTTACTCAAGATTTTACTTCTGCCTGTCCCTATAGAAGACCTAAGGATGAGAAGGACGACAAAGTTTCAATGAAAAAATTAAGAAGTAAGTCGAAAAGAGAATATTCCGCACCGGCCGGAGAACTCCTCAACCCAATTGAAAATGAACGGGACAGAACAGGCAGCCGTCACCCAACAACATGTCTTGGTAATAACTATTACAAACAATTTACAACACAGTAAGTTGATAACAGAGTGGAACTGGCAAACAGAGTACTGGGATTTATCTCCAAGAATTTCGGATAGAAATCCAAGGACATCATCATTCCCTTCTACAATACGCTGTGCGCCCACACTTAGAATTTGCTGTTCAATTTTGGTCTCCACATCTGTGCAAAGATATCGATAACATGGAAAAAATCCAACGCAGAGCTACACAAGTAATACCTTGGCTACGAAACAAACCATGCGAATGTCTCCTAAAAGAACTGGGCATGATCTCTCTCAAGCAAAGACGACTCAGAGGGTAACAAAAATAAGCCATAAGCCATACCATAAGCCAGCAGTTCTTTCGTATTTCATAGTGAACATTTAGAATAGACTTCCCTCCGACGTTGTCGGTGCAGAGACATCAACGCTTTCAAAAATAGACTTGACAAACATTGGCAAAGACATCCTCCACAACTAAGAACACGTCCTCCACTAGGAGTAACAAACTCATGAGCTCCGCAGATCACTTGCGTGAATGTATGATCTACTCGTGGCTGAGATCTTCCCTTCTTCTTCTTTCCTCTATCATCTACATCAAGCTAACACAATGGCAATAGCTCATAGAAGATTGGGGCCTAAGTTCCGGTGTCTTTATGGAAATGGGCCTGTTGGTCCGTCTACTGCCGCCTATGTCAAACGAAAGTAGGTGAAAGCATTAATTACCCGTGGAATTTCCACTGGTCCCGCTAATTGAAAAATAATTGTCTTTATACACCTTCTATTAGTCTGACTTTCGCTATTTTCAGAACACTAGTGCTGGAGTTTTATCAACTCGAACTTCTGTTATTAGTAATGTTAATAATCACATTGGTGGTTCTTTTTATCCTGACCTTTCAAGTCGAGCAACCTCCTGTTGAAAAGTTTTAGTGTTGTATCATTAACTCGTTCTTTAATCACCAGTTTCAAGAAGTACCGTCTAAATGTGACGGTGAGTTTGCTAGCCCATCATATTTTGCACCTCCTGTCATTCAAAGCTGGGCGTCACAAAATTTTCATGTACACCATCCGTGAAAACCATCGTACTGAGTAACTTGGCTAATCCAGTGCAACTGTAACGACAAAGGATAGTCTATTTTGTAAACGTGAATGTACCAGCCACTGGTAAGTCAATTGCTAATAAATGAAATAGGTGTCTCTGTAGACGGGAATGTTAGTCTACCACCAAGTTAAAATATGTACCTTTCCGTTCCACAGGTGTGACAAAGGTTACTTTGTGAACGGGAACGTGAGTCTGCCGGTATTTCAGGAATACCGGTGTGTGGGTAACTCAGGAGGCTGGTGGTTTGATAAATCTTTTCATCCTGAACTGCAGAATTGTTCTAGAGCTCCAGGTAATGACATTTTTTCTGTGCCCCCAATTTACTCTTGTTTTTCTTTTTTATTGTTTTGACTTAGTCGTTAGTCCATTTTCCGTTGTTATTCGTATTGTTGTGCTCCGATAGGCTTTGGTTCTTCTACGGCCGTGACAAACTGAAAATCTAGTTCTTTCTCATTCATGAAGCTGTACGTATACATGGGACTGACATTAACGAATTATTTAGAGAATTATGCCTAAGGGATTCTATTTGCAATACGACTATGCCTTCATATTCCAGCTTGAAAGAGCAAAATTTGAGTTGGAAATGGCTTTCACTTAATTTAGTGAGTGGGTGACCTGGTGGTGTGAGTCTTACCTCCTCAGGGTTAACTGTCAAGTTGCACAGTCAAACTACCATTAGATTTTTCTGTGCTCCCAATTTATTTTTGTTCTTCTTTTTGATTGTGTCGACTTAGTCGTTACTCTATTTTCCGTTTATCATTCGTATTGTTGTGCTCCGATATGCTTTGGTATGAGTCCATTTAGTTTTTCCTTGTCATATACCTAGATATATACCACACCACTAATCAAGCTTACTTCAACCCTAAACTTGTGACAAGTCTTTCTCTTAGTAGGTAATAGCTAAATGACAAGGTTAACATAACAACCTCAGTACTCACAGCGGATGCCTCACTGGATTTTGTCAGGTTTGTCCATCGTATTTTATGGAGAGTTGCGCCTCCGGAGGAACCCTATAAGTAGCACGAGCCTCAGCTGAGCTGTCGGGCAATTTTTTCTCCTTGCCTATATTCGGCTTTTTTTATACGATGCTTTGTTCTTGCTCTGCTTAGCTGACTTGTTATCACCCGCGAACAAAATGAGAGAAGTGATAATATTTTCGTTGAAGATTTAAGTATAGATATATATATTTGTATAATTAGGTAGAAACCCTTCTTTAAGACGTGTTCAGTTAAAAATCATGCCATTTTCGTAGTTGAAACATCTTATTATATTTCTCAATAAATCGAATCTTTAAACTTGTAGTTGGTTGTGTACGGTGAAGGAGTTGTCCTCAGCTTTCTGGGCCTCCATATAATTTCAGTGTACGGCTTGATCCGGTTTGTTTGGGCGTTGATGGTTGG
Organism: Parhyale hawaiensis; assembly: GCA_001587735.2. Taxonomy (NCBI): domain Eukaryota; kingdom Metazoa; phylum Arthropoda; class Malacostraca; order Amphipoda; family Hyalidae; genus Parhyale; species Parhyale hawaiensis. The sequence goes on from LQNS02015105.1 coordinate 17,544,804, forward strand.
TTTCGAGGCTCTGATGGATAATGCCACGAAACCAACCATCAACGCCCAAACAACCGGATCAAGCCGTACCCTAAAATTACATGGAGACCCAGAAAGCTGAGGAAATAGCGCCGTGATTGACTAGACATACTACGAAACAGCCCATCAGCTTATAACCAGAGCACGAAGGTACGCTCCATTATCCACATATGCAAGTAACGAATATAACGGTGTCAGTTAACGCCAAGCTTTTAAACCATCTCAGCTCCTGCCGTTTGCACTGCACAGCTTCATCCCGTTCATCTACTGCAACATCCCGCCTGATGATGACCATATGAGATGGCTGAAACGCGTAGCGCTCAAGGCCTCCACTCACTCCATTTCGGACAATTCCTTCACCGTACAGAACCAACTACAATTTCAAAGATTCAATGTCTTAAGAGATATAATAAAAATATTTCAACTAAGAAATATGGCGTGATTTTTAACCGAACGTATATATATATTTTTTTCTATATATGTCTGTCCACCCAATAAGTGGTCGAAGGAGTTGAACAATGTTCATAATTCTTGTAGGGAGTTTGGTGGGTTGACCTAGATATGACCCATGCTAAAAAACTAGACCTAACTGACGATAAAAAATGACGGCGTTGAATTTTCCCCTACCGCGGATAATGGTCTTACGCCATGGAGGCGTTCTAGTTTTCTAGTGTAATCATCTATGAACAGGGATCTGTGAGCCACAGTGGTACAGTACACATCTCTCGTTCCTCTTGTGTCACGAGTGCCATTGTTCTAGAGAGGCTTCAACTTGGTGTATAGCAGAGGTGTGTTGCAATTACGGCAAATCCGGGCTAAAAAGGTTACCGTAACCTGTGAGAACGCCATCTAGCGACTATCGGAGTAAGCTCAAAAACTTTAAAATTCCGTTTAATTTGAAATTTTCTCATTGAAAGTTTCAAGTACCTGATCTAATTTACTTATTCTGGGATAAGGTCTTTATTTGTTACGTATCTAAATGAATGTAGTGCTCCTTTTATTCCAAGTAGACGTTTGTGCTCGGTGACCTACATCGCCGTAACCCGTGTCGCAGTCGTCATTTGCCCTATGATTGCGACACGGGTTGCGACTGGCTGGGTTGATTGCAACACACACCGGCTGTTCATGTGACCAGAAGAGTGCTGCAATCACAACCAGTAGGTTACCTCTGTCCCACACGCTTAGTGACATCCGCCACTCAAAAACGACATTTCACTCACAAGCACAGAAGCTATAACGAGGATTGTGTCTTCTCTAGTAGAATTGAACTTCATCTGAGAAGCTAAAACTACAAATCAGATTTTGGGACTGCCAACAATTATGTTAGGGTTGCGTTTCGGTGACACATGTGCCTGCTTGATCAGCAACATTCATTTAAAAAAATGCGAGCCACCAAATTTTGTAAAGAAACCAGTGCCCCTTCGGAGACATAGGTACGATTAACACAGACCTTTAGCTGTGTTTATGGTGGAGCTTACGAAGATCATGGCTACAGATGGCGATCTCACATCTCAATTAGAGTGTTTAGAGAAATGACATTTCGTGCTATGGCTACGGTACCGCACTGTGATCACGACATATCCCTGAGTACCAAACCGGTGAGTGAGAATCTCCTGAGGGATCTTGCAGCCTTGGCAATGAGGTGGGGAGGGGGGGGGGGAAGTAGCTTTCTAAGAAGTGCCTGAGGATAGTATTGATTTCAACTCATTAATCGCGTTTTTCTTCCCTTCCCTCACTGAAAATAAAATGCAAAGCAAGCCCCTGATAAAGTTAGTGATAGTAGTGTTTGCGTGGATTATCACCCTTTTGGTAAAGGAAGCGAGTTCAAATATGGTGGAATCCGCTAACACAGCTGATAAGATGAAGATGTTCAGTAACCAAGGCGTCGCGGACAACGAATTCCGAAATACATGCATAACTATCCATCTTCTTTTTCTTTCAGCATGTACATCGCTTGTAGAAGCTCAGCTTACTGATTTACCTTATGGCCTGAACGTGAGTGATGTGGTACTGAACGAGGCCGAGTACATTGGTGGCACCATGAGGTACACGTGTACTGCGGGTAAAAGCACGTATGAAGGGAAAAGTGTGCAGATAAGAAAATGCAAGATAGACGACAAAGGCGACGTCTCCACTCCCCAAACTTTCAAACTCAACTCGCATCCTCTCTATACGTGCCTAAGTGAGTGGCCGACCCATCGTTGGAATTGAATTCCCTAGACGAATAAGTTTTTGCTTTCATAGTTTTATTAGAGTAATTATTACTTTAGTGTTGTTATAATTTTTATTTCTTTTCCTTCTCATTGACTGTTTATAAATAAATCCGTTTTAACCGATTAGCTGACACAAGAATTGTGTTATTACAGAAACGACCTTGCCATCTCCTATAAGTTGTCTGATATTATTCATTGTGTTGCATTTGATCATTATAGTTATCTTTATTATTATCATCATCAATGAGATTATAGTTCTTTTTTGCAAACTTCATGATGCATCACTGGATCACGTGCCGTAAGGCGTCCGTATTTGGAAATAAGTTATGAGAGTCGTGCGTTGAATCACCTCGAAGATTCCACTATTACCTTAGCCATAGTTATTTCTACCAAGGAGGTTATGTTCTCGTCGAGTTTGTCTAGCTGTCTATTTGCTTTCCTGTTATCAAGATAACTCCAAACGGATCTTTATTAGGCTAATTTCACCGGAATCGTAAGGAATGTTAGGAGGGACAGATGATTAATTTTTTGTGAATATCATTTCATCCATTTATTTGTTGGTCTGCCTCTTTTTCTTACATAATGCCTTAACTTAAAATATTATGGATGGATTTTTATGAAATTTAGCATGAATTGTTAAGTATATCACGAAGAATAAATGACCAAATTTTTGTGACGATCTGTCAGTTCGTTTGTTTGTTTGTTCGTTTGTTTGTCTCCGAGTTTGATTTTATGCTTGTTAGCAAAATCACTCAAATGTTATGAACGAGGATGTTTATGAAATATACAAGAATTTCCAGTATTGTTGGAAGATGTAAACTAGTAAGTTTCGGTAATGATCGTTTGGTCTGTTGAGACGCTTGCAATGTTAAAACATGATAGTTGAAAATAGTCTATTTTGTCTATCACTGTGCCCAAATTTTTAAGTTTGTTTGGTAGACCATTGAGGCTTTATGCTCTTCAAATTTCAATTATCCCCCGATGTTCGTTTCTTCGTTAGAAGCTAGTGTACCCGTCCGGATCTTGACAAGTAAAGTTTATTGAGCTTAACATCGTCAGCCCATCGATGACGCCTTACGTATACAGTACATGCAGACATTACGATGAAATGGACACAATGCGTTTGCTGTATTTTACAGATTTGCTTTCTGTTGAATGTAACTATGACATTCAAGGATGTGGTATACCTGCAGTGAGGGATGCAATTTTTTAAAATTTTCACTTTTGTGCACTCAATTCGTTACTTTCGGTCGAGCGTAAAGTATTTAGTTTCCAAACAGATAACGTCTGAGATTGTCAGGACGAACTAATGATGTAACGTTGAAGTTCCGGAAAAGTTAGAGCTAACTGTCAGGTCTCGCTCAAAAGAAGCGAATCGAATGTCTGATCTGGTAAGTCGTCTCAGTACAACGATGAGGTAAAACAGAAAATTTCGTCTTTCCCTCAATTCCACCGATTTTACAATCTGCTCTGCATCTCCATTCAGAGTGAATAGCAAAGAAATGGATTTCCCAAAGGTAGTGGAATTTGGCTACTAATCCGTGCGTTGGTATATACTGCACTGTGTCTCATACCTGTATATCATTTACTGGCACCCCTTTCAGGATGCATCGAAGCTCCCAATATTACCGTGATAAACGGAACAAGCGATTACAACCAAACGAAACGCTACACCGATGGTTCCAACGACAGGCCACACAACTACATCACCGCTACCTGCAACGCAGGCCACGAATTCGCTCTCGGAGTCAACACACAACGAGTCTACTGCAACGAGACTGGCTGGGAATATAATGGCACTATAGCTTGTTCTGTAGGTAAGACGTGCTTCCAAGTGTAGCTTGAAACAGGTAATACGTGATAATAATTAAAGTTAAACTCACAATATCTCAGCAGATACACCATAAGCTGGATGTACAGCCCGAGAGAAGGAAGAATTTTGGGTGGTGTTGCATGAGGAGGAAGTTGCGAAGGTGACGAATTTGGAAAGTCTGATTCTCGGTGGTGACCAGAATGAACTTATTAGAACTGACCGAGGGGGCGTTGAAAAAATTTTAGGTCCTTTTGGATGACGAATTTTCATCGGGAAAGGGAAAACAGTCCTTGAATTCTGTATGAATTAGAAACCTGAGTGCAATAAATTAAAATTTGAAAAATAACTATAGCATAGTTCACTATCAGTGTAGAGTCTGAAACCCAGCTGGACTTGGTGTGGATGCTCCCGGTTTCGATATGAGTGCACTGCTGTATTTCGCAGCACAGGCCAGTTAGGGCAGACATAGCTAAGGATGCTATCTATGTTTGATAAAAAATTAGATTGATAGCAGAAATATGGTGAGTACCCTGAACATGAAGGATGTGGCTCGGGGCCAGCAACTTGAGCTCCATGTGGAAGAAAGCTTCCAGAGGGTTGGAGAGTAGTGAGGTAAAACGCAGGGGGTAGGTGTTGTAGCTTGTATAGAGGCGTGTTTTGTGTCAATGGGAGATAAAATGGAGATAGAGCAGTGTTGGTGGTAGTGCGATGTGCAACTCGTTATTAAAAAAGGAAAAGAGTTTTGTTTTCGAGACTTGGTAGACGTAAAGATCTCTGAAAGATAAAGAGGAAACTAGAGTCAAGGAGAGAAAGGCACCAAACACTCACAAAACAGGAAGTATTGTAATCCCAGTGCGAAAATTTGAACTTAGCGGAAGAAAGAAAGAAAGAACGAACTTAGCGGAAAAAAGAAAGAAAGGAACTCTTGCTGTGGAGAAAAAGATCGGGAAAAACCAGAAAGATATCACTTGCTGATATTTTATTAAGAACAGTGTGGGTCAAACAACGGCTAGAGAGCCATAAAATTGTGAGAAATTGAAGGAGTGTTTTGGCGCACTACTAGATGAAGAGAACCCTCATGAGATCGAGGAGGCATGTGCTGTAGGATATGTTCCTGAAGTTTTGCCAACAACCTCCGGAAATTTGCTAGCGAGAATAAAGTATAACACGTAACTAAAGCGCTCCATAATACCATGAACACTGAAGTGCATTCTCATTATTGGAGAAACAGCACAACGCTGCATTTTTAGGAAAGAAAAGAAGACCCAATACAGGGAGAAAAGTATCGCGGCTTCGGGTTTATAGAGCGAACTATGAAGATGGAGATTTTCAACAGCAGACTCAAGGCGATTCTTTCCATTGGCCGCAACCAGTTTGTCATCACCAGTGACAGATCCACCACCATCGATATCAGTTTATCCTCGGACATATTTATAGCAAAGTTAAGTATATTATGGAAATTCTACTCAATCTTTGTCGACTTGGAGAAGTCCTTCCATACGGTGCCTTGCAGTGCACTTTAGTGGGCAGTTGGTGCAGCTAGGGGAAGCTTGTGAATCTGATGAAGCCTTCTCAGTCGGGCCTCACTTTCGATACGTCCGTAAAACCCCACTAAGTCACAAACCATTTCTCACTTACTATTTCTTCACTTCTGCACACGGTTAGCAGAAACACAGATATTTTCATTGCCCCCTTTTGTACCAAAGTGAAAATTCCGTTCTTGGATACTTTCGATCGTTTTAGTTCCATTTAGAGTTTAAATCTACGCAAGGGTAACTCATGTTGCTTGGGGTGTTACATTCCAATTCTTTCTCTCTTTAGATCACAGTGAACGTTGAGACATAGGATACTTAACCCATTATTGTGGAAATCGAACACTTAATGACCCATGTTTAGAGAAAGGCTGGGAAGCGGATACTGCGGCAATGTCTTTGTGTAATGTGAGATATTAGTAGATCATTATTATCAAATATATTATATGTATGATAACTGCAGCATGCATGGCGGAGCCTGTCGAGCCCGGGACCAGCGCCAACATGGCGCGAGACCCGTACACCTCACGTACCGTGGGCACCGTAATGTACTACAACTGTACTGAGGGCTTCTACCTCAGTGAGACTGGTTGTGGTGTTGGCAGCTGTGGGGTGAGTGGCTGTTACTTTACATTCCTTGGCGGACTATCTATCCCGTTGTTCAGCCATGATCTATCCCATGATGTAATGGGTCTCTCCCTTGGCCAGGAATTTCCTTGTTTTGCGCCCACTTTAATTCCTTCATATCTATTATCCGTGGCCTGCGCGTGGCCTGCGCGTTATCAGGCCGCCCCCATTGTCCGGCCACCGGACGCCGCTTTGTTTGTATGAGCTGGCTTTGGGTTTGGGGCTCTGGGTAGCCCCTGAGTTGGAGGAAATGCC
>LQNS02015105.1:17571763-17602911 GCA_001587735.2 Parhyale hawaiensis
ACAGAAACAGACGGACAGAAACAGACGGACAGAAACAGACACGACGAAAACATAACCTCCTAGGCGGAGGTAATCATTCACGAGGAAGCTGTTAGGAAAATATTAACTATATTTGCTTGGCATTATATAACGTGTAGTATTAGAAGTGTCTTTTCCTCTCAGCCTGCTCGGATCAAGATCCTCCGGATATCATTGGCAACGCGCTGCCCCCCAACAAGACAGGGTTCAGGGAGCTGGAGGAGAGAATCTACTACTGCCCTCCCAAGACGGCGACCCTCCAAGGGGAGCTCACTGCAGTCCTGCAGTGCCAAGTCGCTCCTGATGGCTGGAAAGTTGTCTCCACTAACGAAACCATTGATGAGATTTCCGACAGATTCAACTGTAGCAGCGGTAAATTCAGTAAAATTACTGATTAGGGTGAATGAATACCCAGTCTGTTTCGACAATTGTAGCTAGACGCGATATATACATTATGAATTGTTGAAAATATAATGGGAACGTAGCGTTCAAAAGTGCAGTGTGGATTCAAATCTATGTAGCTTTGTGCTCTATTTGTTCTACTTCCTACGAGTATGTGCAAAATTCATGGATGATTTACTCGGTCTCGTTCAGCTGCATAACTGTCCTTGTATCAGCTAACTAGAATTTTTGGTCTTTTCTTTTTATTTTAAACTCTTCCCATGATATGTCTTGCCACCGATCAGTTAGTAGCAGATATCGCTTCAAACTTCGCCTGGTTTTGATGTGTGATGCCTGGCCGTATTTCATATCCTAAATATGTAGAAACAATTGCAGTTGATACACGAAAGTAAAAATAAATTGGTAAGGGGTTTAAGCAGCTCAAAATAAGTATATACGGTTGCATGATGCAGCGTGTCCAGAACCGTCGCCAGAGGTACACTCGGAATGGGTCAGCAACTGGACAACATCATTTCTGGAAGGGGTGGTGATCCAATACGCGTGTCCCTCTCCTTACGCCACCGAGTCAGGGGACCAGGTCCTCATCAACACGTGCCAAAACAACAGCTGGACCTTCACTGAATTCCCTTCTTGCAGTAAGTATTAAATTTATTGTTTTCAATAGCTATTTTTAACAAACGTGTTCTGGACTTTATCTGAAAATTATCATGACGAAGGCAAGGTAGTTCTAAATTGTATATGTTGGGCGCGATCGATCGATTTGCGCGATCGATCGACCGATCGCGCTGCGCAAACGATCGATCGATCGTTCAAACGCCTAACCTAACCTAATTAATAAATGCACATGTTAATTATATATAGTTAAAACTAATTATATATGATTCAACATACTCAGAAATAGGGGAAAAGTTGAAGAAAACCATTGATCGTCCGCGCAAAACAATCGATCGATGGGTGCGCATTCGATAATACCTAAGGCTACATCATCTACCGTTTGCGCAGCACGATCGATCGATTGTCCAAATCCATGGTTCGCGCGTAACATACACATATTCTTCAAACACTGTTAATCCTACGATAAACCGACATCTTGGGCGCGTTCGTTTGGGCAGCAAAAGTAAGTCTTCGAGGTTTGACTTGTCGGAACTTTAGATATAACGAAGCATTGGCTTTGCAACGTTGAATCTGTAATTCAAGAGTTACAAGCAACAGGATTACATTAAGTTGGTTGAAAATATTTTACGGAGCAAGATTGAGTTTCTGAAAGTCTCAAGGCTAACCCATCTAGGGTCATTGCCTGAAATTATTCATTGGGTCGCAGCCGGAGGACCTACATGAAGTTTCAAATTAGTCAAGCTTCGAAGTTTAATTTTGGCGCTCAATGGCGCATGCCTCTTGTTCGGGGCGTATACGATTGAATCAGTTGCCTTTAGGAAGTCATCCCGACATTCGAGATTTTATTCTCCTAATCATCCGTAGAGAAAAGCTTGCTGAAGATCAAGAAAAAAGATTTTCTGTATTTAATGAATGTAAATATATCCACTCATCATTACTTAGCAATCCTTATTTGAAGCAGCAAGATAACTTTTACTATGCCAATTAACTCCTTCATCATTCGTTGTGCTTGTGGTGTTTATACGCATTATACCAATGAAATAGTTTCAGAGTATAATGTAAGAGTAGTACAAGTGTTATATATCCCTGTATGTGTGCTGTGTAAGTACAGTGTTTGCTTATTCCCTAATCTGTGGTACATATGTTTGATATGATATGGAGTAGAACAATTTATTAGAAATAAGGAATAATTTCAAATTATTTCAAAAAAATAGAGAAAGTAAAGCAATTGAAAGCTGTGCCCTAGAAAATTTCGTACTACTGATGTACGCAGCTTAATGTATTTACTGAATTTATCCTCCATAGCCTATATCAAATGATAAATTTGGTCAATTAAAAAAAATATTTTATGCTCTGTACAGTTGCTGTATAATTTTTCACTGGGAAAACTACCTACCAGAGCTCATGACTACGCTCACCTACGCTTTTACCGACTGTGTGATACGCCATACTTGGTGACTAGGAATTCTAATGAAATCTTCATTAAAAAAAAAAAAAAACAAAGAAAAAACTGGTTAGATATTAGGCAGGCAGTCTATATGTTACCTAAACTAAATTTACACGCTACGTGCTCACTGAAAATTTGACGCAATCAAACTGCAAAACTGATAAGTTCAAGTAAATAAAAGTAATTATAAAATATTATGTCATTCGTTTCAGGACTATATGCTGTTCCTATGTCCCAAATCTGTACTGATTGGATGAATGCCAAGCTTTTAATGAATATTGTATTTCTATGCATAGTTTTGTATTCAAAGTTGACTACTTAAGTACGTACTGTGTTAACTAATTACTCTAATTAACTAATTACCGTCATTACTCTTCTCTGTCTAATTCCCTCCAGGTGGCAGGATGCTATTTTAATTCTACGATACAGGTATTCACATTCAAATTGTTAACTAACAATATCTAACCACTTCAGAGACGCAGCAGTTACAGTTCCATTGGATCTCCTATGTGGACACAAGTACTCCAAGAAATGTTGTCTACTTTTATGAGTGAATGTTTGTGAGAGGATGATGAAACTTTGTAAGGAATTGTCTGTGCATTCATGTTGATAGTCATTTTAATACACGCTACTTCTATCATGGGTTTTCACGTTATCCTAAAGCTCTATGCAGACGAGCAGCAAAAATGCCGAGAGTGATATTTCGCCAACAACTGCTCTACCAGACCCCGCGAACGAGTTACCTGAGAAGCGAATTCAGAAGGACGGGTTTAGGCAAGGCCTCGTATAGAGTACAGGCCTGGGTCTCTACGTCATCAAGTCGGTCCGATCGGTACAGTACCTGGACAAATTGTTGGACGCAGCCTGGTATTTTTGCTATATGCTCTACACATTTCGGGCTTGTCTGGATAGAAAACTCAAACTATTGTTATTTTGGAACTTGTAAGTACTTTAAATGGAAATTTCTACCCAGATACGTCCAAAATATGTGGAAATAGATACAAAAAATATCAGGCTGCGCCTAATGATTTTCCTAGGGACTGTACGAAATTGGACCATTTTCAAGGCCCAGACCCAGCCCTGTGGTTGAGGCCAGTATTCTTCCTAGCTTTCGAGCAATGCAAAGCAAATTGCAATCCAGTTTTCCCTGCTACCAATTCACTACCACGGTATGTAACGCCTGCGTCTTTCTAAATACTTTGATTTAGACGTGCGATTCCCATTGTACTCTCAAAAGTTTGTATAAACTGAATTTGTCACAAGGCTTACACTGATTATAGCCAGTAGAAAACACATATGTCAAAGTTATTATTATTGTTAGTATCATAATAGTGGTTAAACCTTCCTAAACATTATTGTGGTGACTCAAGAGAGGAAAAAGAAAGGACGAGTAGTATGTCGATAGAAACGTGGAACCCATGTACGAAAGTAAATCAACGCCCATGGAAACTGCAAGACCGAAAAGAAGAGAAAGAGCAGAACAAAGTATCATCAGTAGATGTATGAAAACTGAAGAAAGCAAAGTTTGCACGGAAGACCGACGAACCGAAGGCCTAGCTAATGGCTAACGTAACCTACAAAATCTCCATAGGCACACCGCTGCCCATAACATAGGATGGGCGAACCTAGCTGTCCTAAACCTACGGCCTATAGCCCATTCTCTGCCCCCTGTAAAGAATGTTAAGTCAAAGTTTCGTTTGCAAGATACAAGATTGTGTAAAGCCTTCAGTCACTGAGTACGACGCACAGTGAATAAATAACCGGCGTGTAAATAAGCAATAAAATTATTGAATTATTTTCACCGTAGCTATAGTCAAGCCAGTGTAAGCACTCCTTTAGGGGCGGGGCTGAATCAAACGTAGTAGTGCCAAATCTAATCTCTTAACTAATGTAATGTAGAGTTTTCGAATATAAGTATAATATGAATTAAGATAAGTTTATCACGCGCTTGAGTGAGATTTGACAAAGTTGCTTTGCGTTCTCAGCCACCCACGCCTATCGGACTCCTCACGCTGGTTTAACTATAGTGATAATTTTGCCTTATCGCATTGCAGCTGCAAACACTCTTTGACTCTACGAGTTCATTAACATGTTTACAAGTTTCGGAAAGCTTGATCTACACACAATACTGTCCCTTCGATAGCAGCGCAATTTCTGCTCATCTATGCACGCCTGTGTAGAAGTTTCTTACATCTATATAATAATAATGGTTAGCCAGGATTCCGACGCTAGAGTGAATGCTACTGGAGAGGGGAGTGTGAGGAAGCAGGCTCCCCTTTCTCCGCCGGGGGAGCGGAGGAGGCTACTGTCCCGACGCAACGCCGCACGCGCCACAGTGGTCCAGGGGAGACAGAGTTGTGGTGTGGGAGTGCTTCGTCGCCAATTAACAAGCGCGAGGGGCCAGGCTATCTCAAGCATGGATGAACAACGTAACAGGTTAACTCATCACTTGACCATTTTGAGACGTTTCTGCGCATCTCCTCGTATGACGCCAGGTGGAGAGAAGATCGTCGGTGTTGCACAAGTGTCAATAGTGTTCTTTATTCATTTATAGCATTTCCGCTACCATGGGCTGATAATTGATGTTCGGCTAGTTTGAACACGGAAAAAATAACCTGGTGAACCTTTTTCTTTTTCCCAAAGTTCCGGAGTAGCGAAAAAGTGGGTTTTTGGCAGCAAAAGAGTATACCAACTTTTCGCTCTCACCGGTGACATTTAGGGTAATGTCTCAATTACCGAATGCCTTTCTACTACCGAACGCAATAAGATTCCTACCTATATTCGGTAATAGATGGGCATTCGGTAATTGAGACATCACCCTACTTTGCTTCAAACATTTTTTTTTATCATGTAAAATGATAAACTACTTCGTAGTAATTTTCAGTAATTCAGTTTTCCCTCCATATTTTTCCATGTAAAATCAGAAAACGCCAATTTCTCTTAAAGAAGTCATTAAACTTGAAACGAAATATTTCTTGATAATCTTTGAACGCATGTCTAGCTAAGTTACCTTAATAATTACGATTTTCTCAGAAACGTCGAAAGAAAATGCTGTGTCGACGGGGAAACAGTTTAATCACATGAAATACCGCCTTCGAACGAGTAATATATGAATATTGAACTAGTAAAAAACACTTCTCCGTTAGACCACTTGAAATACTTTGACGAGAAAAGCTTTTTAAAATTCAAATTTCACAAGTAAAGTTTATAAATTTGGAATTAAGTTACTTCTAGAGCGATTAATACTGCCCTGATAATACGCATGCAACTGTAGGTGTACTAGTATGTAAAATGATATATGATTACAAAATAAGCCGTATCAGTACTAAGGAAGCCGTGGCTATGTTGATGTAATTGACTTTTTCGCTCGTAAACCTATTCGTTTGACATTTTATTACCTACCTTATTTCAAGCAAAAGAATTTTTGCATCGCATAGTTAACAACTGTGATAGTGTGGAAATGATTACCATTCTTTTTTGTTCATGGGTGCCCAGGCTCACCATATTTATTAAGCAAGTAACAAGTATGAACTAACTAGCACTGTTTGCTATCTATCTCTCCACCTGACGTCACAGGAGTGGGCGGGGCTTAACACTTACCTGCGCGTAAGCTAACCTGTTCGTTGTTCAGACATGATCTCAAGCACCTCAAGCAGCTGTGGGACGAGAGAGGAATCCCGAGTAATTTCCCACAGGCTTCTCTTAGTGGCCAAATCCGGCAAATATGCAGCAAAAACCTCCTCAGCGAAGAGGATCGGCTTTTAATCGCTGCGCAGATGGAAGCTCAAGGTGCCTCACCATCTGCTGACGAACCTGCACGCCAGGTTCCAATCAGACCAGTGACCCCGCATAGGTCCCAACCAGTAGAACCTGCTAGGCGCCCTTCCATTCCACCGGAGGGAACCCCCGAGGAAGGCGCTGTCCCGTCTGAGATCGACTCTGCCGACCCCAACCGATTGCCCTCACGTAGGCCTAGGCGCTTACCGGCCCATATATGAGCCACAGCGAGTGTGAAGACGATGTGACAGATTCCGACGTCTGACCAGCAGCGGAGTGACTCGCTGGAGCCACGGGACTTACTCCATAGAAGCTCATTGACTTGCCTAGCGAGTGCTTGGGCTTGCTCCTGTAGTAGATGCACCTAGTACTTTTCATTCCAACTTCTTGGGAGCAAAAACTTTGTTTTGATGAAACTATCTCAGTGTGTATTCTGGATGTGGGCAGCGGAAATGAAATTTAGTGACATTTCAGCGCTTACTGATACAGTTAATTTCTTCATATGTCATCCAAAAGAAGGAAGAAAGGGAAGAGTGTACTGAAGAAGAATTGAAGTGTACTAGCCTACTGTAGAGAGCACGCATCTCTTATGATAATTTGAGTTGGTCGTCGTAGCGTTTTCTTTTATATTTTAGTAAGAAAAGTACAATCAATGAAGTGTCACTATCACAAATTTCTTATGATGAAGAAGTAGAAAGAAGACAAAGAAGAGAAGATTCTGCACCGGCCTATATTAAGCAAATCTATCGATTATTACGTAAATTTTTTTCACGCACGGCTCCACTTTATAGTTTTCACTGGCCGTGTTACAGTTTTTCGCTAATAATTCGTAAACGGATCGTCGGATCACCATGGTATTTCAACACAATGCTTGTTACATCCCCACCTAATTTATGGCCCACATTGCATATTGCTATGTGTTTACAGAGAAGTTTAATCATTTATATTAGGCCTATATTAAGCTGAAGCCAGAATGTTGTGTCTACACTTTCAAACGACGACCCAGTGTTGCCGGGCTGTCGAGGCGTAATATCTGTAGACCGAAACTGAAATATCTGTATTTTGGCCCATATATCTGTAGATCTAAACACTTTCATTAACGTGTCTTGTCTCTCATTTGCCTATTAATTATATTACAGACCACTTCGAACTCTGTGAGTGATAAGGCCTATGGCAAACTATACCCATCAATCGATTCTACATGTTGAAAAAATACCAATCTACGGTATATCCACAATGCTGCCACATCCGACAAACACTCAGAACTGAGGCGTAACTCTGCATAGAATAGTCTATTGAAGGAGCCAGCCCATTTAAAAATATAGCTCATTTATCAATATTTTTGGCAAACTACTGTGACATTAGAGCATAATCGTTCTTTATATGTAGGTTTATGAGAATGTATTGGGTGCAATTGCCCCAGATTCACAGCCTCGGTAACATTAAAACTGCTAAAAATTGGCAAGGAGCACACCACGATCGGCTGAATTTTCGGCTGCCAGGTAGACTATACACGCCATCAGCTAGGAAGGGATACAATCGGCTACATCGGCAACCTTGGAACTCATTGGTAATTGTTAGAAAGTTGCCTGCGATGAATTTTCGGTTAGAAATAGATGAACGGACTTCACAAAGAAGAATATGCGCAATGACAAAGGTTCATATATAGCATTAATTTAATAATAAAAAATTAGCTGAACCCACTAGAAATGCTGATAGGAATGCTTTAAAATTTCATGCATTTAGAGCAAATCACTCCAAATATTTGTAGATCTTCTGTATTTTTTAGAAAGAACTCTGGGTATCTGAACATTAACATCAAAATCTGTACATCTACAGATTTTAACGCCAGCAAAATCGGTAAATGAGTTATTTTTTAAATGGGACACATTTCTTAATAGACTATTTATTCTAAACAGAGTTACGCCACTGTTCTGAGTGTTTGTCGGATGTGGCTGCATTATGTATGAAAAAATAAATCGCTCCAGATATTCACGCAAAGAACCGAAAACAAACCTGCATCCAAAGTGCTTGTTCTAATTTGAAGTTACTAGATTGAATCAACATTGCCGTGAATATTATAAGCTTCATTGAAATGATCACAAAACAAATAGGTAGGAAGGTCTTCAGTGCTTGTCGCGTTGGGCATGGGTAGGGGGTTGACTGGACGCAAGGTTGATAGGAGAGAGTGTGATGGTATGAGAGCGAGAGGTAGAAGCTTCAGAAACAGGATTATCAGGAGCTTGCGCTGACGAAGAACCAGAGATTGCAGCACTGTCAGAAGAGTGACAACTTTTGCCTCAACTTGGTCAAATCATCTTCAGAGTTAACCAAAATGGGTCTTGTATTACCCCTAACTCTGCATAAGATCGTACCTGATCTGGTATAGACGCTGGATGTTGCAGGGAAGGACAACTTATCCGTGCGCACTTTGAAGATCAACAATGAGCGCGACTTTGTTACTCATTAGCAAACAAGCCCTGAGGCCGCAAGGATTGGATGTCCCTCAAGATCCTCGGCATGTTATGTCTGTCGCGGCATTCAATGCGTGTTTTGTAGTTTGTCCAATGATACTGGCAGAGAAAAGGTCACCATCACCAACAAGATTGGGAATACTAGCATGGAGTGTTTTACCCAGATGCACCACCAATCGTATGCCATCTCCTGTGGGTGACTTACGGATTATATAAATGTGTTACCTTAGCCGTTAGCTAGGTCTTCGAATCGTCTGTTTTTCGTGCCCACTTCGCATTCTTCAATTTTCATACTTCTACTGATAATGCTTTGTTCTGTTCTTCCTCTTCTTTCCCTACATGTTGTTCCCATGCACGTTGACTCGTGCATGGGTTCCACGTTTCTCTTGACATTCATCCTGTCACTTTTTTCTCTTTGAATCACAATGTAGGTACTATGTGCGTTGGGCGTTAGGAGAATACTACTACTACTACTACTACTACTACTACTTTGCATTACCGTTGCCTTGCTTGGCTGAGGAATACGGATATAAGATGTAATAAATTGGAACTTAACTAAATCGTTCTTTCACCCTTCGGCACTAGAGCATGTAAACTCATTCTGAGCCGAAGATTAAGCCTCGCAACTGGGTACTTAAATGCAGTTGATGCAGAACTCAGCTTGTCATAACCAGCTCTACAACATACCAGGAATTTAGCATCTTCGTCCTTTACAGGCTACCAGAAAATCTTCTACTGGTCCTCATAGTATGGAAATTATTCATTCCTATTGATCGCCCAAGTCAATTGTTGCTTTGTGATAGGAAGTCCGTATAGTCTCTCGCTGTATTATTTGAGCCAATTGCTACAGCTGGAGCGAGTGCAGCCAATAAGAAACGACTCTCGCTGATTCACTGCAAAATATTCGCATGTCTTGATTGGCTGAAGCTACTTCGATGATGTATTAAGCTTCATGCTCTCTGCACTGCTGTCTGCTCAAAAAAAGATCAAGGCCGTAATCATCAGAAATAAAGGAAAGTAAAAATCGGAGGCCACACACTTTTTCTTTTGTCGTTCATTGCTTCTGCAGAAATAAGACTGCTGCTTACTAACCGGTACCAATTATATTCGTATGTTAAATGGTTGTCCCGTTCGATTGGTTTCAAACCTATAGTAGTTTTATCGGATTTTAATTAAGGACTATCTTTGTCATGTTCTAACTTTTCTTGGCTCGCTTGTCTTCCTAACACACCTTACTTTACCCGTGTGTCGACTTGTCTTCGTGAGAGACACTTGATTCTCGTTCGTCAGTTTAGGGTTAAGTACCTCTTAAATGGGTTATCGCTTTCATTGCTTAATACGTAGAGTAGCACATGTTTCTTTCATCTCTTTGCTAATATTTCAGTAGCTAAGACAGAAAGGAGGCTTAAATTACCATAGTCTCGGTAAAGACTAAAGTTAACGCGTTTTTTTTTTTTCGGTACAAAGTTGGCGTGGCAGACAAGCTTGGTTTCGACTTAGAGATTAGCCAGATAAGTGCGCAGACTAGACAGAAATCAGTGCTCAGTACTGGCGATGGTTGCCACTATTGACATCAAAAGCACACCTTAAAGTGAGACTTGCATTATTGACGGCGAGTGCACTGGCCTACTTGGTTCACCGTGTCACGGGAGTGTGTCGACGGTAATGGTGTCGCAGACATGACTTGGGCTTACTTGGATTTAATTCAAATGTTTAGTTAGGTTCGCCCATCCTATGTTATGGGAAGTAGCGCCTCCAGAGGGTTTGTGTAGGTTACCTTAACCATTAGTTAGGCCTTCGGGACGTTTCTTTCGTGCCCACTTTGCGTCCTACTTTTATATTCCTACTGATCTTATTGTTGTCTGTTCTTCCTCTTCTTTCCCGACTTGCTGTTCCCATGCGCATTGATCTTGTGTGATAGCACCTTTCTGCATGGGTTCCCCGTTTTTCTATCGACATACTATATGTCCCTTCCTTTTACTCTCTTAAAAGAGCTTAAGCCTTGTCCACACTAGTAGACACGTTGCGCGATTTTGGTCTCAGAGACGTGTCTAGCATTGTCTACGTAGGCATGTCTAAATTGTCTATAGACAAATCCTCATCTAGGGTTGCGTTGCGAGACAAATATCGCATGTCTATGGTTTTCCGATCAAGATGGGTTACATCATGCAACGGTAGACACGTTGCACAAATATTTCCTTGTGTGTACAGGATGGTTTCTCTAAATTTGGTGTCTTTTTCGTTATTTGCCCCCCTACCATCAAAAGAACTTTTCGAAATTTATAGGGGTTAGGCGCGTGAAATTTCTGAAACCCATGGCGTCTTCCATTCTTAATTTGTTCAATAACCCAACATCAAATCTAGGTCCCTCTCCAAGCAATTCGACACACCTCCAACGTTTGTGTTTTCTCTTTTCATCAGCAATTATCACTACTCATGAGCTCACCCCGCACAAAGCAATGTCCTCCATGACTGCCTCACAGAAACTAAATAAGAAACTAAACTTGTAGTGTGGACGCTAGACTCACAAAGAACGGTGCCTATAGACGGCCTAGCGACTATGTCTACAGACCGTCTATAGGCAAGTCGCGCAACATGGTCTACTAGTGTGTACTAGGCCTTAGTACTTATTTAGGGAGGCTTAATTTGTCTTATACTACTAATTCAGGTGTTCAAGCTCAATATATTCGAATGAAATGAATGTATTATGCAGAATAGTCTAATGTAATTTTACATCATCCAACATCAACATTTTTATTACCGGGCTGTACTACTTCGTTGCGTTTTTTTTTTTTTTAAATTAAAGAATGCAGTGGCACACAGCCTGGTATAAACAGAATTATGAATCAAGTGGAAAGGGTCAAAGTACCACTTCTGTCTGGTTTAGGTAAAGAATGCGATGTGCAGTCATGTCAGATTTGCCTGTCTCTGGTCAAGGGAGTCACGTTGTCAGGCAAACTTGGTTTAGCAGGGTTCGTCCAACTTTGGTATAGGAAGCTGCGCCCCTAGAGGACTTGCATGTAGCCTTGGCCATTAGCTAGGCGTCAGGATTCGCGTGTGCGAACGATCCCTTATGACTCTCAGGGGCTGTCTGACTAGTACTGATCGGCCTACGATTGCCCATGGCAGTGCGCTACCTCTACGGACGGCGCCTGCTATCATTTCCTGGCCGGCCGGCTTGTGGTAAGCAGCCTGCAGTGGATGGCCGTATTGGTTAACTGTCTGGGCGGACGGTGCCAGGTATCAATCACGGGGTGTCCGGCATGGTTCTAAGTGGCCTGCAATGGCTAGCTGCAGCAGCTTGCTACTTGGGCTAGCGTTGGTATACTTCCTCTCTTGCCAGACTTTGACAGACCCTGGAAAAATGGAGGTGCTGCCAGCGAGGTAGTGAGTCCGTTAAGGCTTTAATGAAAGGATCTTGGGAAGATATGGAGGGAGGTGCTTCCTACGCCGTATTCAGTCCGGCAATGCCAACTAGTACCTGTTCCTAATCGAGTGCCTGATAGCAACTGTGACCTTCATGGTAAGTTGCCTCTCAGAGAACTCGCTCTGCGAGTATTATATAATTTAGAAGGTGAAACAAAATAAAGCCTTTTGCCTGAAATGTTGATGATTCAAAATCGAAAGTATCACCCCTTGAGCCCAGTTTCCATTGTGCCTGGCCTCGCTCGCCTGCCCTCCTCCCACTAGAGCTGAACTGCTACGCGGATACCGCAACCGTTGCATCATGCTGTACTTGGGATTTTAGGTTCACCCCTCCAGCTGACAAGCAGTTCAATGTTTGCTGCTTAGTAAATCCAATACTTTTCTTTCATAAGCAACTTCAGTTAAGTACAAAAATTTTTGTCTGGTTTGACTTTTCACTCGGTGCTGAAACGGATTCTACGTTTGCACAGCTTTCCAACTCATGCCTGTAGGTCAGTTAGCATATTATTATGACTCCATGCTGACTACGTCAGTGGCGCTAACTCTCGTGTCTGCTTCTATTTTGCTCCAATGACTATACTTCTTCTTCCTCTGGTTGCGTACCCATTTTCATATGGGGTCGCTGTTTCTCGCTAGCCTCCTCCACAGCTCCCGATCCACCACCCAATCGTCCTTCAGCTGCTTTTAACTGACATCAGATCGCACTCGTTCGCTCCATCGCAGTTTGGGACGTCTGCGACTCCGTCTGCCGTCAATTTATACAGCCATAACTATACTATGTGCTGCATAAAAGCTGTGGAATTTCATGTCTGTTCTTTTACGGACATAGCGTATAATGACCGTGAAGGTTAATTTCTATAGCTACCTATTTTCTACTGCGAGTTGCCTTCAAGTACTCCGTTATCTGAGCAACTGGAGTGGCTTCACTAGTTTCTGAAACGATCGCGCTCATTATTTTCAAGATTGGAGTAGAAAATTTTACATGAAATAGCGGTCGTTAGTATGAAAGACATATTCGTTATTTGAGAGTTGCCGCTAAAATTGCACTTGTGCTTATGGATACATATAGAATCTTTTCTCTTTCGGTGCTATAAGCAACAGTTTAAACGTTGGCAACGTAAGCAGGAATTACTACTTATATATAAAGACTCATGAGACAGGTCTTGCAGTAACATTCCAGAGCTTCGTTTGATTGGTTACTCTATATAAGCTAATTACTTCATCCACTTTCTTACTATTTTCGTTTGTTTTGTATAGTTACCGTGATGATATCTAAAACGCTTTTGTAATTTTATAGACTGAGCTTGACTGTGGATCGCCATGCGCGTGGCCCTCACGGGTATATTATGACGGGCCCTATGCCATCCATAATATATATGGCCCTTACGACCTCAGGGGTATACCCGAGTACTTTTTCCGCAGGAGATATTGCATCTGGCCACAGTTCCTGCTGACAAGGCTAGTTTTGTAAAGTTAGGTAGGTTCTTCATTTTCGTTTCTGTTTCGCGAGGTGGGCTGCCGATAAAGATAGCGCACCTACTCCGCGGGACTTCTCTCATCTCTCTCGTGTAGAAGGCCTTGAAAGAGGCCGACCACTTGAGTGTCTCCTACTATGCTTTGTGCCTTGTTTTCTGCCCGTAGTAGCGCACGTTGGCCACGCGACAAATTGTGTGGTATTTAAATACTACACACTCATCTCTGTTGGAACGCCTGAGTTGCGGCTACGGAGGTTAAACAAAGTTTATAACTAACTAACGCCATGCGCGTGACAAACGACAGCGTATGCGGTGCATTATTATTTCCAGTAATACTTATTTCCCCCTTGTATTAAAACGAATTTTGTGAGCCGTGGGATATCGAACTTAGTCCTATGTCAAAGGTTCGATGAGATCTACGTTAATGTAAGCTGAAGTTGAAACCAGGAGAGTGTGTACTAGCCCGAGACCAAAATAAAACCACCCGTGACGTCACAGCCAAGTGCGCCCCACCTCGAGGAGGTCGACTCTACTGATGTGGTATGTTTGACTTGCCCATCACGCATGACTTTCTTTTGGTCGCCCCCAAGAACACTCAGCTTTATATTTAACCTTGCCTCAACAAGATCTGTCCCTGGTTGGATTACATCGCTACAAATGCTTTCTTTCCCGTAGGAATACAATAGGATAAGGAACTTTTGCAGCAACATAACACGCTTGGTATGAATAGGGTTACGTCTCTGTAGAGGTAACGTCAAGCGCTAACATTTGAGCCGCTTGTTCGTATGGCAATCATATCATTCCTGTATAGAGCATCTCTTATTCTAAGGAACCATAATGCTATCTGCCACGTCCACCCATAGACAACACTGCTAAAAGTTTAAAACCTTTCTGCCCATTTAACGTAAGCAAAAATTCTTGGCATCAATAGCTTAATGCGCTGTACAATTACCGCACAAGATAGTGGTCTCTCAAAGTACAGTTTACCGATTTTCTTGTGATAGCCGTACGGTAAAGCTTCACTACTTACCATCACCATCGAGTGCCGCTCGTCCATGTTGCTCTTGGCGACTCTGCTGATTCCCCTCGATACCTGCATGCTGATGACCACAGGCTAACTGCAGTGTGCGCTGGCTCTGCAATTTAGTAGTGTCCGTCGAGAAGAGAGGTGGCTCAGCATTTCGCTGTTTACATGCACTGGTTGACGATATAATCTCTTGACTGTGCCACAGCCCGTCACCGGGTACCAAAGTTTTGTTGTACACAAGAGAAAAATCCACAGGTCGCTCAGTTCTGATTCATTTCAAGTATTACAAGATAACCAACACTTCACTAGTGGCCCTTTGGAAAAGCCGGCGCACATTTCGGCTATGGTTTTGGCAAATATTTTTATAAACACTCACTTGTGTCTACACGGGTACAATAAAGCGTTTAAACACATCCTACTACATGCAGGTAAAAAAAAACAAAAGTGTGAACCCGGCTTCCAGTCAGGATTGCAAAACATTTTGTTTTTGGTCGTACAGTTTTTGACTGTGTCGCTGCTTTTATATGTAAGCACAACCGTAAATCTACAGATTTGTTAACAAAAAAAAAAAAAAAGAATTAGCTGACTTGTAACGTAACATGTATCAACTGTAAAGTTTTGGATATCACTTCAAGCGTAAATTGAATGAGAACACAGGAAGCTGTGCGATTTAATTTCTACTGCCTGCAAGGAAATAACATAACATTCGGACGTGTGACAGACTCTGACGGCACCAAAAGATTGCAGTGTGAACCCGGGTTTAGTCGTGCTTATTTTCTTCATATTTATATAGCCTCCCAAAATTCTTCAGTGGCTGCTCAACCCTGTCATTAATCCCTCTCATTTTTAAAGTATCTGAGTTCTTTAAAAATGGCCGGCGGCTTAATATCTGCTATTATCATTCTGTCGACCTTTAGTGCCAACACCGATTGCATAGCGTTCAGTGTGTTACCGGGACAGTGGCTGTGTACAATCTGCTTGGAGTGCAATGCCTCTTCAGCTATTTTCGTGAGAGGTTATGCTGTGCTGCTGGTACAACGCAGTTGTCCTCGTGAGGTGGAACAGCAGGTTGTTGAGTGTCTGCTAGGACTTCTCTAGATGCCGCCTGCTACATTCACGTGCTTTAGGTATAGTGCAGTTCCTACGGATGTTTGTAAGTCGCAATATTAAGCAGTTCTGCTAGGAATGAGCTGCAGTTGAAGTTAATATTAACTAACCTTACATTGCATCGGATAAATAAGTTTTAAACTCGTGACAAAGGTACTTAATTAATGAATAAAAGCCAAATGCAGAAATTCGTGTTCGTAAATTTTTTTACCGCTTCTGAGTTCGAAGTGGATAGAAAAATGTGACATGGACATTATCACCGTCAAGTCGTGTGCTTACTTACACAATAGTTGCACCACCTTACAGTGGCACATCAGATTACGTTGTCGTGAACAAGGCTTCGTCTTACACATCGCTATGTCTGTCAAAGAATATTTAAAATAGTTTTTTTTGTAGTTTGTACGCTATGACAAGCGGCAATGGTCAAGCTTTGAGTGTATACAGTATACCTCCTACTTCTGAGTTAGTTTCAAGTTGCAATGAAGTATCGTTGTAACGCAACGTTCAAACGCCGTAAGTTGCTGTCACCACAACATGACCGCCAAAGTGGAAAGTTGAACGATTGGGCAACTTTAGCGTCAGTGTGCATCTACCCTAAGATACGAGTGTCTCTTAGATTTCCTGTGGCCATATTCAGTTGAAAAGAACCGAAAAGTACCTCTACCCATTCGGGTAGCGTGTATGACGGCACTTGGACCTCGTCCAAGGATGATAATATCAGCAAATTTAAAATTTTGCTCTTCAATTGTGAGCATTCAGAGGTTTTGCATGGTCAAGTTTTAGGGTTGAGCCTCTGTTGAGCCTTTTGCTACTTCTATTGACGATCTTTGTTCTGTTGTTCTTCTAACCGACCTGCTGTTACTCATGGATGCTGAACCGGTGTGGGAAGACCTTCTTGCATGGGTGCGATGTTTATCCCCTCTTGCTCCATGTCCTTTGCTTCTCCTCTCTTGGGAAACCGCTTTGTGTCGTGAGAGGAGGCTCAACCTTAGCCTAGTCTGATGTTTGGGTTTTAGTCCTAGTTTATGAGGAGCCGCCCCTAGAGAAAAGATATCGCACCCTACAGCCTTGTTCCTACCTCTAGAATATTTTTCACTACGCTCTCGCAGTACTTCCTCGGTCATTATCGCTAGAAAAAGGTACAGGGGCATATATACATAGTCGCACCTGTTCTCCCTTTCCTTCTCAGTTGTTTCCATGAGCATTGATTTAGCTAAAGTTCCGTGTAGACATTGTAGCTTACGTAGCATATTCTCTATGACACTTGGGAAAAGTCTATTCTCTCGAGCCCACTTGCATCTTTCGCTTTTGTACATCTGCTGATTATGTAATTAATTCCTCTTCGTTCTCAGTATGCATTATTGTTGTTGGATCCCCTAGCTCTGCGAGCATGGAATGAGTCATAGAGTTAGGTTCGCCCATCATCTTCTCTGGGGAGCAGCGACCCTATAGGGGGGACTGTTTTGATTAAATGCATTAGATAGTAGCCAAGCCTTCGGGACGTCTTTCATTCTTGCTCACTTCGCTGTCTCCCGCTTTCACACTACTACACTGATGTGATACTGTACTCGGCTCTTCCTCTTCTTTCCCCGACTTAATGTTCCCATGCCCGTTGATCCCGCCTGGGATCATCCTCGTTCATTATAGGCTCCGCGTTTCTATATACTATAGTTATGTTTCTTCTTCTGTGAAATCGCTTTTGTTGGGGTTGCGGAGGCTATACTACTCAATATACGGTAATAACTCCTGAGTTTAAAGTTTTGCATGACTTAGTGTACACGGCATGTTCTCTTCTTCTTTTATAGGATAGCAGCAATCTCTATGAGTAGAGTTAAAACTAAGAGTATAGCAGAGTAAATCTTGCAATTGAATTTTAGCCTTTATCCCGAAGAATTGAGATGACGTAGAAGTCACAGTACTGAGAGGTCCTGAACGTGAAAGATCATGGCTTCCAACATGAAGCTCTTAGTATCGCTACAGCTTTTCTGTATTCTAGGCTACCAAGGTAAGTGAATTAATCATGCAGTTACACCTAGTTTGCGTGTGCGTTTATTTTTTCTTTGTGGTAGGAGTGGAGCACGATTGTGAAAACCCTTTTTGATTATTTATACATTAAGTCTTGGATTCATCCGCTTTCTGACTGCGAGAATATTATAGATAATGCCAGAATATCACTTACAGAGTCGTTGAAAGTTTTCTAATTTGGCCAACTGTATACTGTACTTAATTTTCCACTATCCTAAATTTGCATCAAAAACTGTTTCATCAGTTCTGCAATATTATCTTATAGTATGTTCGACTGGGAAAAGGCATTAAAATACTAACAGAGTCAAATTAACTCTTGATAAAACACTGTAATACAATAAATATCTTATTTGTCATAATAAGTAAATGTTTCAAACAAGATATTTGTAAACAAAGTAATCAAATTACGGATAATATTCGCATTTACCCCAGTTGAATTTTAGAAATTAAATCAATAGATTTGGAATCATTGAAAAGTGCCGATTCAAAAGTTATAAGACATTTTTTTGCAAATTAATTTTAGTTCTATTTTAATAACTACATTAGAAATAACAAATTCTTGCATTCCTTTCGGCCAAGTCTACGAGATCCGTAATAACGTTTTCGGACACCTGTCAGAAAAAAATAGTTTTTCGTTACTAAAACAAAGCCACGAAAAACTTTTATTCGGTAACAACGTGGCTCTTACTCATTATGGTTGGGGAGCCAGAACTGGTTCTTCTAATGTCCTATGACAAATATTATACACCCGCTCTTGGTGCTTCTTTGTTGGTGCTTTTGCTTTCAGCAGATCTCAGGTATCTTAGAAAGGAAAGAACGAAAATTTATCCAAACTTCTATTGAATACTTAGCCGAGGGTAGCACATATTCATTCAAATCTTGAGACAACTTTATTATTGCTCAACTAATTAATAAAACGCACACATGGTTCCCGAGTGCATTTTCCATAGGAGCTGTTGCAGCTTGCCGCAGTTCCTGCTGACGAGGTTAGTTTTGTAAAGTTAGGTAGGTTCTCTACTTTCCTCATTCTGTTCAGTGAGGCGGGCTGTCGATCGAGATAGCCCACCTGGTACACGGGACATATAGTCTCTCTCGTGTGGAAGGATACAGAAGGGGATACTTGTAGGATGTGCGGCTCGTCATCCTAAGGTATTGAAGCCGCTTTGGTGCTCAGCTGGGGAAGGCTAAATCAGCTTCTCCAGTTGGTTGGCTTGTATAATTTCTGCCAGGATGGTGCAGGGAAACTGGCTGGTGAGCAAAGAGGACAGGGTTGGGGGCAAGGCACAAAAGGGGCCGACCACTTGAGTGATTCTCACTATACCTTGCGTCTCCTTTCCCTGCCCGTAGAAGCGCACGTGGCCACGCTTACCCATTTTGCGGTATTTGAATACCTACTTCACAAGTAGTTTCTCTGTTGAAACGCCTGAGTTGCGGTTACGGAGGTTAAACTAAGTATATAATAATAATACTATTTAATAAAAAATTGTCATTTGTGATCCCTCTGAATTAATGCTACCACTTTAGCACATTCCTGTAAAACTTTACTTGTAATCCCGCGTTATGCACAAAAATGAAGGCTACAGTACAATATAAAATCACGCACGTGCTGCATCACCGCTGCCATGCATATAGCCACTGACATTTCGGTGCTGCCACGAGACAACGTTTTATCAATGGACAGAACGTGCAAGTTTAGTGGAGAGAACAAAAGGACCTGGCGAAATAGTATCATTTCTGAGATAAGCAGAGAAGGGACAATTCAAAGACTATATACAGAGTATCAGCGCTGGGTGCGTCACTCGTTTGTGAGCATTGCGTCAGCGTCAATCCGTGTATATTTTTTAGGTCGCGCCTCTTTCTTGCTTCACCTTAGCCGTTAGCTAGGCCTTTGGGGCGTCTGTCTTTCATGCCCACTTTGCTTCTTTCCCATTTCATACTACTATTGATCTTACTCTCGTCTGTTCTTCCTATTCTTTAACGACTTGCTGTTCCCATGCGCGTTGATTCCGTGTGGGAGAACCTTCGTGCATGGGTTCCCAGTTTCTATCGTTGTACAGTGTGTCTCTTGTTTCTCCCTCTGTTAGATTACCATTGCTGTGGAAACGGAGGCTCAAACTATTCACTACAATTCTAATAATTCTTGCGTCATTCTCGCTGACACTAGTATACTTGAAAAATCATATAGGTATATAAATATATACAATACTAATACAGTAAGTTAATAGTTCATAAGTCGGTTAATATTTTATTTATGATTGATTTATTTAAATAATTTATTCATTTGTCCCTAATATTATTTGGATTATTTGACTAAATGTAAAACTGAGCCGTATTTATTTTTTTATTTTATTATGCTCTGTTATTTAGTCTAGTTGATTAATTTCTTATAACTGTATCATAATCATAGTATTATAGTAGTTACAACTTAAATAAGTATATATATAACATCAAACTACACAAGTACAAACTTATGAGAAAAAATGTACCTACAAATTTGTAAAAGTTTTAGCTAGGTATATTTGCCCATTGAACAGTGTGGCACTTGCCTTTGTCACTGAATATTTTTGGTCAATTTTTGCTATTATCCCCCTACCCCCGCTCGAACACAAACATTTTGAACAATATACGTAACAGACATTGCCCAAAACAGGAATTTATTGATTACAGTAGTCGGAATGCTTTTTTTTAGAATTACTGATGTAGGTATTAAGTCAGTGTGGGTACTCACTACTGCGCACCATATTTTCGTCCGTAAAATGGTTGCCTGAGCTGTGCATGATATTAGAAGAACCAGTCCCACGCAACTACCCTTGAGAAGTGACTCATCACTGAATATATAATAAATTCCTGGATATATCGTTCGTAATCGTCCAAGATATGTCGTTCTCTTGTGTTGAAACTAGGGAACTGGTGATTTTTTAGCTAGTTATGAATTGATGCGTCGGACACGACACTAAGTAAACGGTAAATATTGCAGGGAGGATGAGCGACGCATTGTGTCTGATATGTTTTTTTTTTTCATTTGGCAAAGCAATTGTATGATTTTTTTATAATGTATAGACTTCAGCTTCTTTGATATTACGCAACCAAATAGAAAATAGTTAATTTCTGGGAAAATTTAGTGTTTTCTGAGTAAATTTTATTAGAAAATTTCCTCCTAATTGCGCAAGGGTACTGATATAATGCTGAGCTTAATAAATCGATGTCTCAAAAACTACTGCTTTTCCGATGATTGTGACCTATACTCGTAAATTGATGTTCAGTACATCAATATCTACAACAATAGTGGTCTAACATTTTTAGGTTAGTGGTAATAATAAAAAATACCATATTTTCGTCCCCCTTACAAATTGTACTTAGAGGACTGCATTTTCTGTATGGGCTAATTGTGCAAATAACTTGGCTTTACGGAAAATATAATGCAAAGTTTTATTTGCATCACTGTAGTTGTGCCCGCGTTATTGCGACGTTTTTAAACTTAAGCGTCATTACGTTATGCGTCTATAATATGGTCGTTACTTCGTCGACGCAATGGCGCAATGATGCAACTGGTGACACAAATGCCCAGGACTGCAGTACATTTATACAAGGTGTTAACAAACTAGAGGTAGAAGTTTTGACAGTAGGTAGGGACAGACAAAATAAAGACTTTCATTAATACCAAAAAATTGAAATCTTTATATATAGCGTTCAAGATACTGAGGTTTGATGTTTAACCTTGATGCGTAGTTAATAGGTAAGATTTTTTTTTCTGACTAATGTGAGAACCCTTTTATTCACTATTCATAAGTTGTTTTTGGATTGACTTATAGCACAATTTAAGATATTAGGAATCTTGTAGCCTCTATATGTATAACTACCAACATAAATTATGTTTTCTACAGATTGTCATGCTCGAGTGGCATTCAAGTTTCTGCTCGTTTGGCTTGGCTGGTGGCTACCAAGCACCCTTTCCTCTCTCACATTCACACAGTCTAGCACACTGTTCTATATAATTGCAATGATTTGAAGCTAGTAATTATCCATTGGTGTTTTCACCCCTCCGCCTTTTCTTTCTCGCTTCACCCTCGGAAGACTCGAACGTTCCTTAGCTACTTGAAATTCTTCCGCGAATGTCACTCATCTATTCAGTGCATTTATGCGATTCCAAATTCGGTATCTTATTGGAGAAAAGGACTATCACGGCAGTCGGTGTACCTGGCGCCATTTGCATAGCTGAAACGGTAATTTTCATCCAAATCGCTGCGTTTACTTCCTCAGGTAGTCATTTTGTGCCAAGTCGTTCCGGATTTGTACTTCGCGCACTATAGTCATACAATTTCTTTCGCATAGAATATATCTGCATTTACTGTCGTATTTGTTTTTTTTTTTGTGGGGGCTTGCTCCTGTTCTCGCATTCATTTCTTGGTGAACAGATTGAGTATGCGTTGCGTAAGTTTGTCTTTTTTTAGCGTATAAGTATTGACATTAGGTAACTGTATTTCTTGTACCTTATAAGGACCCGTTATACCTCAATCCTGTCAAATTGCCAATGGCAAGCAGTATTTTCAGATGATAGCTAATACTGTAATTACTTATATTTATATGAAGAGAGGAGGCATCTTTTCGGAATACTTGAATGGTATCTTCAGCCCGATTATTTTTCTATTCAAATTAATTTGTCGATATTTCCACTAGCATGGAATATTTTCTTCAAGAAAGATACGGTTTATTCTCATCTAAAAGGGTGTAAAAACAACGATGTACTTAAATTGCATTGGTGTGTATCACGAAATTTAACAGATAATGATAGATAATAGTACCTATACATTCGGATATAAGTGCAAAATAACTTCAATAATTGTAGTTTACCTTCGTATAGCCTATCAGTTTCTGTCAACGTTGAATTTCAAGTTAACTAAGGAATCATTCGGGAAGGGTGAAAAAAAGATTAATAAGTAAAATTCATTTCGTCTTTGCGTTTACTTCACGCTCATTAATTTCGGACTAGTCTCGACTAGCATACCCTTATGCGGACACTCCTTGACTTTTGATCATTCGGATATGCGGCGAAACTGATTTGGGGTGAGCCAAACTTGCATTTCTTTATACGTTGTGGTAGCGTTTTTTTTTAGTTCATCCATTGTGGCTAATAACAATCGATGAGAGTGGCAGCAAGACGGAAGAAAGATAAGTTATCTCAAATAAGACTTCCACCCTCTTCTCTGGCTTTAGGTATTTGTAAACTATTAAACTACGAATATTCTGGTGGAACGTAAATTGTTTGTTAGTCGGGAATGATTTTTGCACACTGAAATCACTGTTTTTGCACAGCGATGGCCTACACCTACGGTGCGTGCGACCAGAATGAACTACCTCAAGTGGACGACGCTGATGGAGCTCTGACAGATGATGGTGTCTACACTTACACGTGTCAGGGGGACTTTGAGTTCATCACTGGAGCTCAAAACCGAAGCACGACCTGCAACAGCCAAAACAAATGGACTGAAGTTCATGACATTTGCACTGCAGGTAAGTGACGGGAATAATGATGTACAGTATGTTACCTTTGATTATGCAAATACAACTTTTTCACTTTATTTTTCAAGATAAGTGCCTAACTTTGAAATATCAATATTAATTAAATGCATGGCTATGTTGCATATATAAACAACACTTGTAAAATAAATATTTAGCCATTTGCTAAGTTTATCTCACAATTGCCTTATTTACGAGTCTTTTACTGTTATCTCAGATTATGCAACAAGTTAATAAAAACGTCATAAAGAGGAAATAAATACAAGGGAACAAGAATATTTTTATTACACGTCCAAAACGAAGAAATTATAACCAAAACAATTCAATAAACACTGAAATGATAGTTCAATAGTGGTAAATATAAGTTAATTTTGAACATGGCAATTTCCATTTTTCATGATTTTCATAAGGCGGTTACCAACAGACTTTGTCAGGTTTGATTGCTCGAAAACTGCCGACCACCTTCATAGACCTTCCTTTTGATCATTGCCCAGAGGTTCTCAATGGGATTTAAAGCAGGGCTTTTCCCTGGTCAGGTCATAAGCCTTTTTGATTTAAATCCTCCATCCGCAAGCCAGTTAGCTGTGTACCGTGCTCGGTGTGATGGAGCGTTATCGTGCTGAAATACCAATTTGAATCTGCGTGCGATAGTATACTCATCAAGCCATGGAATCTAGTTGACTTCAAGAAACTGGCAGTACCTTTCTGCAGTCAGTTTAACTTCTTCTGCCACTTAAAATGGACCAATAAGAGTGCCACCTACTATCCCGGCCCAAAACATTACACCTCCACCACCTTGTTAACGCTTAAGCCGTGTCTGTTTAGATCGGTCATGGAGGACCCATCTAGACGCTCATCCATCTGGACAATTAAGAGTGGCTCTGCATTCGTCAGTAAATATGACATTGGAGAAATCAGTTTTTATGTTCTCTTCCGCCCATTTGACCCTATTTTCTTTCTGAATTTTTGTTAGAGGTGGTCGTTTAACTGCCTTGTCCACAGTCTCTAGCTTTTGCAAAACCTCACATCTTGTCTTTCTGCTAAGTCTTGGGGCTCCAGCGTCTTCACATATCGCCTTACTAGTAGAAAGTTGTTTTCTAGCCGTACAAACCTTCAAATGTCGCATACCCCGAGCAGTCAATTTCCTCGTAGAGACTCTATCCCGCGTTTTCCGGTTGACCTTACCTTCAATTGCATAAGTCTTAATTGTTCGGTGATCACGCTGTAATTCCTTGGAAGCTTCGAGTGTTGTCTTACCAGAAGCCAAGAACGAGGTCACTTTGATTTTTTTCTTCACGGATTCAACCGCTTTTCTTGCCCATGTTGACTAGAGATAGATGTTGCACAATCTGGCGCAACAGCAGAGCCCCGTGCGATAAGCAAATGTTGCCAAAATGTGTGAAATGGTTCGGTTTTATTTTCTATAATTGTTTTCATAGTTACATCATACCTGTGCACTAACTTACTATCAGCATTTTAAATGTTTGACACTTATCTTGAAAAATAAGTAAAAAAATTGTATTTGCATTATCAGAGGTAACATAATGTAGTAGGATTTTTCTTAACCTGTTGTCTTGAAGTACAAATTTGCTCTTAGTTCAGTTGAAAATATTATGACATATGTTGTAACTGTCGCAATTTCTGCTATGTACGTGTAACTACCTTGACTTCTGCCCTGTGTTATCGCAGGCTGGGGAATATTATGCCACTGAAGGTCGGAAGATCGAATACCACAAAAGCAAGCGAGCTCTTACCGTGCTTGACGTGCTCACTTCGCGTTTAATGCCTACAAAGTTATTGCAAGGGAACTGACCCTACCCAAAAATAGGGGTGGTCGGGGTTGTGGATCGTTGCACAAGAGCCTTCCGTCGATGATACCATAGCTCTTGACGATCAGTGCCTCCACCCGATGCCTGTGCGTCTTCACTCGTGGGTAGATTCTGCGGAAGCTCTGTGCGCGACTGCGACGGGGACTTCTGCGGACCAATCGCAGGCACTCATTGTGGGAAGAGTTGTTACGCGGGTCGTTATGGTGCTTCTTTGCATCCTCTCACTCTCTTCTCTCGCTTGTACTTTCTCGCTGTTTCATGTTTTTTTCCTTCGTGGACAGGTCCTTTCTGCGGATGACCTGACGGCTCTTGTCTTGGCAGCTCTTTCTCTACTTGTTTTCCCTTCCCTCTGTCCCATTTCTCCCCTTATCCATCCCATTATGCGGTGATATCCACCCCAACCCCTGCCCTACCTATCCCTGCTCAGTCTGCTCAAAGAACGTCACCCGCTGAGGGTGTCCTTTCGGTGCTCCGCCTGCGCGTGCTGGGTCCACAAGCTCTGCTCTGGCCTTTTCAGTGCCGCTAGTTACCATCCGGACTGGAGGTGCCCTAGTTGTGCACCTCAGCCTCCTCGGTCCCCCTTACCCCCAATTTCTCTCCCTATCCTATTAACGCCCCTCCGCTCATCGTTATGCAATTTAACTGCAACGGATCGACTCTTACATTGCAGATCTGAACTATTCGCCTTCCTCCACAGCAGCAAATTAGCCGTCGCAGCCCTCCAGGAAACCAAACTCACTCCCAGCTTTTCCCTCCCCGTCTTTTTGGCAACACTCCAGTCAGGAGAGATCGTCCTGCCGCCAATGACGGTGGTGATCTCTTGTTCCTAATCACACAGGAATTCCCTACCAGTAGATTACCGCTAACCCCCTATTCCCCAATGACCACACAGTCGATCACCTGGGTGTCACCGTCACCCTATGTTCCTCATCCCTCACTCTAATTAACATATACGTTCCTCCAGCTACATCTTGTCCCCCTGGATACAGGCTCGACTCTTCCGCCCTTTTTTCCGATTCCCTGGCTGACGCCCTCATTATGGGTGACTTTAACGCCCATAATACTGACTGGTTTTCTGTATCCCAAGATGAGCGGGCCGCCGCGCGGGTTGAAGAGATCAGTGACTCCATTAATAACGGACCCTACTGTCTCCTCAATGACGACTCGCCCACCAGGGTCCCTCGGGACGATCCGGGCTCCTCTCTGGACCTGACCGATATCTCTGCTCATCTTGCACTTGATTACACCTGGTCCACCACGTCCACCCTCTCATCTGACCATCTACCCATCTTGATCACAGCCGAGTCTAGTAACTCTGCCCCCTCCAGTCCCAGACGCACCTTCGCTAACTTCAGGAAAGCTAACTGGGAGGAGTTCACACTCGAGTGCGAGGAACTTATTACTTCCCTCCCACTCCCCTCTTCCTGTAGTGACGGACTGAGGGCCCTCAATCGGGTCCTCTTATCAGCTCCTAAGCACCCCATCCCGGCCGGCCATCGCAAGGAATATATCCCCCGACTCACCCCGGACGCCAGAGACGCTATCACCCTCCGTGATCACCTCCGCTCCAAGTTTCCTCAAGACCCCCTCCCTTCCTCAGTAACAACAAGAAGTGGATCGCCTCATCTGTGGCGCTGCCCTGGAAGCCTGGAAACAAACGATCCAAGAATGCGACCCCAAGAGCAACCCCAGTAAATTCTTGTCTCTGCCCCGCTCACTGTCAGGGAAGTAGTCTTCCGTCCCTCGTAACCAGCCCAATATGTTTTGGAACTCACACGTTCACCTACGACGGCGATATAGCCAGAGGCTTTCGCAAGCAATTTACCGCCACCTCTCCCCCTGTCCTAGCTACTTCGCCCAGACAGGCCAGGCGACTCCTTTGAAAGCGTCACTCCATTGATCATGGGTTCACCCCTTTCTCTACCTCTCAAGTCCGTGAGGCCATAGTTGCCTCAGGGTCCTCCACAGCTGTGGGCCCAGACCAATTGTCTATTCTACATCTTAGGCATCTGGGCCCGGAGGGTCTCATCTATCTTACCAGATTATACCATCTCTCCCTTGCTCACGCCGACATTCCCGCCTTATGGGAGTTAGCAGTTATAATTGCCATTTTAAAACCATCTAAGCCTGCGGATAAAGGATCCTCTTACCGCCCAATATCGCTTCTGTATCCCTTTGCGAAAGTCCTGGAGCGCCTCCTCCTGCCTTTCATCAATGAGACTTACCAACCTGCCTCTCACCCACATGGTTTCCGGCCTATGCACTCCACCACATCTGCTCTACTTCCTTTAGCTTTCCAAGCAACCCGCGGCATGAACAAACCCAAACCTCCCGACCGCACAGTGGCTTTGTTGATTGACTTCAGCAAAGCGTTCGACACCGTTCCTACTGAGGGCCTCCTTTCCTCAGTTTCCAGCACCACACTCCACCACGTTGTTAGTTGGCTTGCAACTTACCTCAGGGGACGAGCAGCTTTCTGCCTCTATAATGGCTTCTGTTCTCAGTTCTGGGCTGTCAAGGCGGAGGTTCCCCAGGGTTCGGTCGTCTCGCCTTCCCTGTTCAACCTCTACGTCTCTGACTTACCCATTCCTCGGGACCAGCTCTGTTGCCCCTCTGTAACATCCTAAGCCGACGATTTCACTGTCGTGGCGTCCCATCGCAATCCTATCACCGCTTCTGCGCTCTCTCCGATCACTCTGACTCAATCAGCAATTGAGCAGCTGACAAGGGTCTTACCATATCAACCTCCAAATCCAATTCAACCTTTTGGACAACAGACACCCAACCGCCCCAAGATCCTCGGCGTCACCTTTGACAGCCACTTTACTTTTACAACGCACATCGCTTCCACAGCTGCTCGAGCCTCCAGCCGCCTCAGATTGCTCAAGGCCCTGGCTGACACACGCAGGGGCCAGTGCAGGGAGACTCTGCTTCTCACATACAAGGCAGTTATCCGACCTCTCTTCACCTACGCTGCTCCAGTTTGGTATCCTGGGGCTCGTGACTCCGCCGTTCGCAAGCTGCAGACGGTTCAAAACGCCGCTCTCCGCACAGCGACCGGTTGCCTCCGCATGGCTTCCACAGACCATTTCCACTCCGAGTCCAACCTGCTGGGGGTCGATCAATCTCTCGACCTCCAGTACCGTCAATACCTTTTTTCCGCCCTTCGTCTCGAACACCCTGCCCACTCTGTGGTCACCGCATAGGCTGGCCCCCGTCATATCCGCCGCAACTTAGCAACTAAATTCCAGCCCGATATCAACCACTCACTTACTGACAACATCATGCATGCCTTCTCAAGAGTACCGCTCAGCGATTTCCTCCCTCCATCGGTCTGCTGTGCAAGCTTCACTGGACCGCATCCCCGTAAATAGGGTTTTGGGCCTTGCTCCACCGGAGATTTCACCCGATGAGGCGGTCCTCTCGCGTGCGGCCCGCTCCACTCTATCACAGTTACGCTCAGGTTTTTGCTCTGCCCTGATGTCTTACCGCCATAGGATCGGACTGGCGGACTCGGACTCCTGCCCTGAATGCCACCGCGCCCTCCACACCGTGAACCACCTGTTTGAGTGTCCCGCCCACCCCACTACCCTCCTTCCCACCTCTCTATGGACATTCCTCTACCTGTATGTGACTTCTTGTGCTCTCTACCTTCTTTTCCATACCTTCCGCCACATGCCCGACCCCCTTCGGAGCCACCCCTACGCAAATGCAATATCAACAACGATCAGTGCCTAACTACAGCCGTACACTCTTCTAGGGCTAGTTTGCCTATATATCTGCAGCACGTATCAGGGCTTCTCATGGGTAGGGGGGGGAAGTGGTTAGTGCAATCTAGGTGACTTTACCATTAGCCTTGGACATATTTACATCTAGCGGCAGCCTTGGCTACGGGCTGTCCTTCATTAATTAAGATGGCCTTCTTATCATCACTACCGATCCTAGAAGCTGATGGTTATTTTAGAAATACTATTACGGGATGCCTTTTTCTTCATGTGTGGTATGTAAAAGAAGAAAGCGTGAATGTTATTTTTACTTTGTTTTAGTGTCTCTATTTGTGATTATTCTCATTATACGATATTTCGGGGCGGAGGAAAGGGAAATGGTTTGTGGGTCAGCAACGGCCATTTACCATCAGCCAGCTACAGTACATGCAGTGCACACTACCAACTCATCGTGAACAAATTGGCTGGTAAATTACCAGGATTGTTCTAAAGGTAATGCTCCCTATAGTTTAACTCAACAAGACAGAAGTTGCACCATTAAAATGAGGGACCTTTGTGCTCCAAAATTTATTTTTCTATGTAGTCACCACCATTTGCCAGTGATTAACAAGGGCCTAGATGTCTCGGTCACAAAAGTCAGCGCCTCCTGAGGCGGTCTAGAACTTCTTCTTTGCAGAGGAGTGTAAATGGTGCTATTCCACCGACATCGGCTTGTAAAGGTGACACTTCGTTCCGTCACCAGTGATGATGTGGTCTAAGCAGCAGTCACCTTCAGCTTCGTACATATCAAGCAAGTCCTGACAAACATCTCGTCGGTGGTGCTTTCGTGCCTCCGTGAGCATTCGAAGAACCCACGTAGCACACACTTTGCATGTAGCATCCTAGGAGAGTCAAGGTCGATTCCATTTCACTGACACAGGTAATTTTACCAGCAAATTCATAATTCATTCACTGTTATCCGTAGATATATGAGAATGAGTTATCGAGGTGCACTTAGTTTTCCGGAGTGATGGCTGTGCATAGGTGTCAGGAGTGCACTATGTCATCCGCATCTCCGTCGCCACTCTGAAATCGACGAACCCATCTCTTACTGTGCTGACATTTTTTTGGATTAGATAGGCGGCAGTAGACGGACCAACAGGGCCATTTCTAGAGAAACACCGGTACTTACGCCCCAGCCCTCTATGAACTATTGCCATTATGTTAGCATGATATAGATAACAGAGGAAAAAAAGAAAGATCTCGGCCACGAGTCGATCATGCAACCACACAGGTGCAATTTTTAGCCGCTGATCTGCTGAGCTTGAGAGTTTGTGCTCCGGGAGAATGTATCTTTCCCAATGTTTGGCACGACGGTTTTTAAACTCGTTGACTGTCTCCTCACCGACAACGTCGGAGTCGAGTCTGTTCCAAATGTTCACTATGAAATACGGAAATAACTGCTGGCTTAGGGTTGCTCTTCGGGCTTTGTGCTTGAGTTTTTTGGCCCTTGTTTTGCAGGCGATCATTGGTCTCTTTCAAAAATCCCTCTGTAGTTAGTCGTTGAAGCCAGTCAAATACTTGAATGTTTCTATAAGTTGCCCCCTGAGTCGTCTTTGCTCGAGAGAGATCAGGCCCAGTTCTTGTAGACGACATTCGTATTCCTTGTTCCGCAACAGAGGTATCAATTTTGTTGTTCAGCGTTGAATTTTTTCCATGTTATCGATATCTTTGTACAGAGTAGCGATCAGAATTGAACAGCAAATTCTAAGTGTATGCGCACTAGCGCCTTGTAAAAGGGAATGATGATGTCTTCGGAGATGTATTCGAAATTTCTGGTGATACCTTTGATACCTTTAATAATACTTTGAACGAGGTCCAGACGACGTCACACACACCACCCATCTTGTGCAGAGGTGATGCTGCAATCCGTGACCATCGGGGTGGCTAACAGCGAGTTATCCCCACAATTCACGTAGCCGCTTACAGCAGGGTTATCTGGCACTTTCAGGAAGTATGCGTCCAATTTAAATTTCGCAGTCTCTGTACCGGTGACATTTCGAATGTGACGAGGCATTTTGTTGAATAATCTCGCCCCTCGGACTACGAAAATATTAGAATACTTCGTGGCTATCGCATCACCACCAGTTTTGATCGGAATGCGCACCTCCCAAGTGCGACCAATACGGTTTGAGTGTTTGGCCTGGATTCGCCCATTGACATTGACAGTAATTCCTTCTAGAATTTCACAAATATATATGATCGTAAAGCGCTCGAATCTCCTTTGAATTGAGTACATTTGAAG
>LQNS02015105.1:17618162-17632704 GCA_001587735.2 Parhyale hawaiensis
AACCCATCCACTCCATCTTTTTCCAACAGCGATAACTCTAGCAATATGTTCTTCGAACGTAGCATCGTCTTGCATTCTCACTCCGAGGTCTCTTAAGACTGTTTTTCTCTCAATTTCATGCCCATCGCTGGTGGTATATTGCGTGGATTAAAAAAAAAAGATAGCACAACTTGGAAAAAATTACATTTCCGCGTTACTACATCCAGATTAGAGAAAAAGAATATCAAAACAAACCGGAATCGCTATATTGGACAGTTGCTCCACACCTTGTTACCTCTATATTTGGAAATTAACCAATTTCTTAGTATGGAACGACAGTGTGGGTTATCTGAAAAGGAAAAGGGTCAAATAAGCGCATTAAATGAAGAAGGATACACTATATCTGAGATTTATAGGAAGGTTAGCAGATCTAGAAAGGTGGTAACTAACTTTTGGAAGAACCCAGAAGAATACGGAAAAAATAAGTCTCCTGGCCGCCCTTCAAAATTGAGCCCTACAGCCCGCCGCTGACTTCTCCGTGAGGCGTCTCGGACAGCAGAGCGGTCAAAAAGCCTGCAAACATCCCAGCAATTAAATGTTACACCGAGAGGAGTGCGACAGCTCCTGGGTTCATCTAAGAACTTCATTTATGAGAAGAGAAAAACTGCACCAGCACTCACGAAAGCACACAAGGCAAAACGCTAAGAATTGGTTAGAGAAAAAGTGCAATGGAACCATGAAAATTGGCCTAATGTTATTTTTCCGATGAAAAAAAAAGTTTAACCTAGACGGACCTGATGGGCAAGATCTTAGAAAGGACAAAATTTTCAGCGAACAACCTCTTGGTGGCGGATCCCTTACGATCCATCAAGTGCAAGGTGAATTTGGTGATGATGGAAGGTAGAGAGAATGCTCAGAAGTACACAGAGGTCTTAGAAACTAGTCTTCTTCCATTTCAAACCAGCAAGAAGCGGTGTTCCAGTAAGATAATGCCGCCATTCACACAGCGAGATTGACCACAAATTGGCTTGATGCCCATAATATCGCCACTTTAGCTTGGCCTGCTAAGTCTCCCGATCTAAACCCAATTGAGAATCTTTGGGAGATACTCTCACGGCATGTTTACGCCAATGGGAGACAATTTTAGGATAAGGAAAGCTTGTGGCAGATCATAAATGAATTCTGGGAGACTATCCCTGAAGAAATGCTAGCTAATTGAATTAATTCCATGAATAACCGATGTGTGCAGGTGTTGCAATCAAAAGCCAACGCTTGTAAATATTGAGAATTATGTTTTTTTTTGCTTTCATTGTTTTCTAAAATACAATTTTTTCCACATGTGCTATCCTTATTTCCACCCGATTTGAACCCACAAATCATTATTTTCGTGGTAAAATTTTGAAAAGACAACGAATACAATAATGATTATAAGGAATCAGTAATAAGTTAAAATAACATTATTCAGTTAAAATTTCAATTATATTGATGCAATATTTTTAAACTTATTACAAAATTTTAAAATGTGCTATCATTATTGCCACCACTCTATTATCAGAGTTTTCAAACCCTTTATTTTACGTTCTGGTGATGGGAGAGTGATCCCGAAACGTCAACATATTTTGAGCTTGTCGATACTATTATACACTTATAAAATAATTCTTAGCGTCGCGTCGTAGCTTGCTTTAATGTTCACCCTTGAGAATAGTCCAATGGGCAACAGACTTCGAGCGCCGTTAAACTAAACGACGTTGTCATGGCTACAGGCTTGATAACTAGACAAAACTAACTTAATTAATAAGCAAAATTATATTATCGATGCCACGCTCTGCTTGTACAATAAATATTAAGTTGTAGGTTATAATAAACTAGCTTAGAAATAGTATGGTCTAGTGGCAACGAAAACAAGCTGAACAATAAATTATAGACCAGTAGATGGCGCTAGGGGCGGTTTGTTTGCATATTTTCGCATATGTGACGAGCAACTCGCTCGCAAAAATGCCGCATGTTCCATCCCCAAGTTCTGCCTAGAAACGCAAGTTTTCACGTGTTTAGACGTCGAGTCGGTGGTCAAAACTCGCAAAATCGTTCTGTTGACTAGCGTGTGTCACCGACATTAGACCACCACGAACAGTTTACTGTACTTCTTGTTTAAGGTCCCTACATATTCTTTGGAACACATTTAAGTGAACTACAATCAAAATAGGGCCTAAATTAACCATGTTGAGTGAACAATTAAGTGGGTAATATGTGGTTAGTTGAACCTATTGGGACGCATTTCTCTTCAGTCCAACCTTGCTGCTTTAAATTTTCTAACTGCTACTGGCAGTATTTTTATGGCGTTCTTGCTTTTATTTCCTCCCTTGCTGATCTCTGCTCAGTGTTCAGCCGCCCACCGTTTTCTTTTTCTTTCTTCAAATATCACATGTTTTCCCTTTTTCTTTATTCTAGCCTGTAAAATACCGCGAGATTGTACAGAAGTTTGGAAGCTTGGATTCACGACAAACGGGGCATACACCGTCCTACCGTCTGGCAACCCATCGGATCCGGGAATATCTGTAAGTTTGTTTGAAGTGCTGTACAACAAAACAATTATGCTATATGGGGTAACCTTAGCCTTAGCTAGGTCTTCATGCTATCATTCTTTTGCGCCTATGTTGTTTCCTTCCTCTTTCCTACTCTAATCAATGGTAGCAGCAGCAGCCTATATAGCGTGATGCACTATAGTGGCGTTGACGATGCGGGTTCAAGAACTAAGCCAGGTGAGCGAGCTTTACGGTGCTTGTCATCTTTGATAGGTGTATGCAGTAAGGTAGAGTGTTTTTCAACTTTTTTTTTATTTTCCTTTGTGGCTAGTTCGGAAAAGTTGCCAAATGGGAGAAAAAAAATGTGTTAAAAGCACTTTTACTAGAAGGAAATTTGGTATTAACAAATACACCCCACTCAAACTGGTTATTTTTGTTTACATATTTAGGTAGAATAAGGCATTCTAAGACTTTTTGCATGGAGTTACGAACAGACACCCGACAGCAGCATAACCTCCTTGGTGGAGGTAATTATCTACCACACGTACTAGATACTCGATTGCTAACCTTTCACTGTTATGGGTGTGCACTTTGTAAACGAAACCTCAACTAATCACAGTATCCCCCTTCCTATTTAGAGCAATGTATGACTTTGAACTTGAACATTTGTGCTCTAGGTCGTGCTGTATGGTACCGCAGTATCCCCCTTCCTATTTAGAGCAATGTATGACTTTGAACTCGAACATTTGTGCTCTAGGTCGTGCTGTATGGTACCGCCATACCTATTCGATGATATTACATGTAAGAGTATTAAGTTAATCAGATGTAACAGTATTATATATGAAAACTTCCCTTCGGGAGAAATAAATGAGTTTACTTTACTTTACTTTATGGAAAACTGTAGTTTTCTCAAGAGACAAAATCTCTCAGAAGACCAGCCATATTTGGAAAGCAACCCTTGTCTATTAGGAGTATTGTAAAAACTTTCAAAAGCTGCATTTAGGTAGTAAAGAATCATGACTAGAATGTGACTTTGAAACCCTACCTATGAGGACCACGG
The DNA here is from genome assembly GCA_001587735.2 of Parhyale hawaiensis. Lineage (NCBI taxonomy): Eukaryota > Metazoa > Arthropoda > Malacostraca > Amphipoda > Hyalidae > Parhyale > Parhyale hawaiensis. Next base: position 17,621,724 of record LQNS02015105.1, read on the forward strand.
TCATTTTTAATAGACGTTTAAACTAATGCTATCAATGTGAGAAACCGACGTCTTAGTTGATTTTTATAGGGTCCTAACTATTTTACTATTTTGCTTATGGATCAGGTTAGATGTCAGGGCGGCACAGGTGGAGGATGGACGGAGATCTACCGCCAGGGGCCTTCGGACAACACAAACGTGCCGCTGTCAACCACTGAGAACAGTAGTCCTAACAATGTTTTCGTTCACTACAGCATTGGTGAGAAATCATTCGCTATTGGTATAAATTGCATTCGGTCAGATTTTTCGAGCTGGGGCGTTGTACAGGCAGAAGGCTCTATCGGCGCTGTGCTTTTCCTATTAGACCCTAAGGGCGCCTACCGACTGCCAGCGAGCGAAGCGAACGAGCTATTTTTTGGGCTATACCGACTGCAGGCGAGCGAACTGCTGGCCAACGACCTCTGAACACAGACAGAACACTCACTGGACAATTGGACTTTGAGCGAAGTGGAGCCGCGGAACATCGTGCGTCTAGCAACCAAACTTGCGAACCTTGCGAGTGCCGTGTCCGCGAGTGATGCCAAGGCTAATTTCCGCCTATCTGCCTATCTGTTTTGCTAAAGCGTGACAAAAAATGGATAAACAGATAAACAAACAGATAAATACATATCGGTCTTTATTATATTGTAGATACCGGGTGTTCCTAAATTCCTTCCACAAGATGAAACTATATGTTCCTTACGATAAAATAACCCTGTTTTACTTTATCTTTGCATATCCAAAAATGTTTGCTCTTAAAGGTACGTTAAGTTAAAGTTAAAGCTAGTCCAGAATCAGCAAATGTTTTAGGGTAAATGAACAATCACTGTCAACCTATGTTTATTTTAAGGAAAACAAGAGTTCATACGTTACCTAGTTACAGAAATTGTTCACAATTCTTCCCATCAGCAGCAATGCATGCGCGAAGGCGCCGACGTAGTGATTGCCGAACCCGTTCAAAGATGCCTGGAGTTTCACGAATCCTCTCACAGCCGTCAACAATCCTACCGATCAGTTTTTCTTCGGACGGTAGTTAGTTCGTGGTCGTCTGAAATCAGGTACGGTGCAGATTAGAGTGATAAATGTCCACAAATGACCGGTGTGTATCTTTATCTTCGCTGTAAAGTACAGTAGTTCGCCGATTAAGTGAATCGCACTACTGAACTTCAAGGCAACGTATCTTTAAGAGTAGATATTTTCGGATATGCATCGATTCAGCAAAATATGGTTATTTTATCGTAAGGAACCTATAGTTCCATTTTGTGGAAAGAATTTAGGAACACCCGGTATATGGGCCTCGCGAACCCAAGGGCTGTCCCGAGTGCCTTCCCCGCAGGGGATGTTGCAGCTTGCCACAGTTCCTGCAAAGAAGATTAGTTTGTTAGGTTAAGTAGGTTCTCAATATTTCCCTTTCTGCTCCGCGAGGGGGCTGTCGATCGAGATAGCCGACCTTGTCCGCAGGACTTCTCTACTTTCTCTCGTGTGGAAGGCGCCGAAGAAGGTCGTCCACTCGAATGTCTGTTTCTACTGTTTGGGCCTTTTCCCCGCAAATAGTAGCGCACTGTGTCAAGATTGAAACAAGGTACGAACTCACCTAGTGAACTCACAATTAGTTTGAATTTCCCGTAAAAAAGCCCAGTAAAGCAGCGTATCACCGCTTACATCGCGCTTTAGTGTCAGCTGCTTCGGTGGTTAAGCTTATTTCAGACAACATGAACCAACTACCGTCCGAAGAAGAACTGATCCGTAGGATCGTTGATGGCTGTGAGACTCTAAGCATCTTTGAACGGGTTCGGCAATCACTACGTCGGCGCCTCCGGGCATTCATTGCTGCTGATGGAAGAATTTTGAACAATTTCTGTAACTATGTAACATATGAAAGGCACCCGGACCAGATATGGTCCAAGGCTGCGGGGTGAAATATCTCACATCTATTCACCCATGCATTACACAACTCAATTAATGCCTTGAAGAAGAAACAGTGCCTGATTGGATGACAAGAAAGACAGTGCTTATCCAAAAAGACAAAGCTAAAGGAACTGTCGTGAACAACTACCGGCCTTTAGCGTATCTCCCGAAAATGTGGCATCCTCTACGAGAAAACCTACCAGCATCTCGAGCAAAAAGACCTGCTACCTGAATAGCAAAGAGGATGCAGACGAATCACCAGGGGCACCAAAGACCACTTCCTACTCGACAAGCTAATCCTAAACGACGCTAAAAGCAAGAAGAACTTGAGCTTGGCATGGGTGGATTACAAGAAAGCATTTGATATGGTCCCCCACTCATGGATATTAGAATGCCGGACCATCTGTGGTATAGCCCCAAACATCAAACTAGTCGTGCAATCCACAAGGAGAACTTGGAAAACCAGGCTAACCAGCGCCAACAAGCTTCTTGGGGAAGTGAATATTCGGCGAGGGATATTCAAAGGCGACTCCCTTCCCCCTCTACTGTTTGTCCTCGCCATGATCCCGATAACAGACTCACTTGATGCGACAGGTCTAGGGTACGCCAATGACTCAACCCACTAACTGAACCACCTGCTGTACATGGATGACCTAAAAATCTATGCTAAATATGAAGAGATGGAACGACTTGTCCGCCACGTCCACAGAGTCTCCGAGGACATAAAAATGGAGTTAGGTATCGCGAAGTGTGGTGTACTGAAAATAAAAAAAAGGAAAGGTGACATCTAGCGAAGGCGTAGAGATAGACGAGGAGCTCATTCAGGACATCGACGAAACAGCCTATAAATACCTCGGAATCCTGGAATACAACACCATACTCAATAAAACAATGAACGAGAAGATCAAAAAAGAATACCTATCACGACTCCGACTAATCTTGAAGTTCCACCTGAATGCTGCTAACACCATCACAGCCATCAACGCCTGGGCTGTCCCAGTCATCCGATACTCGGCTGGGGTTGTAGAGTGGACTCAACTCGAAACTCGGCAAACGGACACAGAGACCCTAGAAACTGATGACAATCCACAGAGCACTGCACCCGAGGACGTGCGTGGATTGTTTGTACCTAAAGAGGAAAGAAGGAGAAAGAGGAATGACGAGTGTGGAAGACACCGTGGAATCAAGAGAAGAGAGGCTAGGACCACCACTTTAGAACCCAAAGTGATTTCTGGTCCTCCTGTATCAGCAGAACAAAACTCTTCCGGTCCGAGGAAGCTGCGGACGCCCACAAACAGCGACGACACCGGCAAAGACTTGAAGGATGGACGGAGAAAATGATGGCCGGCCAGTACATCCGTCAAGTCGCCCCTGCCCAGACGCATGAATCATGGAACTGGCTCAAAAGAGGCGATTTGAAACGGGAAACGGAAGGCACCCTTCTAGCCTCTCAAGATCAGGCTGTCAGCACAAGATCAATCCAAGCCAAAATAGATCGCCCACCGATATCACCTCTCTGCCGAAAATGTAACTCTTCGGACGAGACTATCAACCATATTATCAGCGACTACCCTAAACTTACCCGAAAGGAATATAAGCGAGGGCACGACAAGATTTCTCAAAACCTCCACTGGTCTCTTTTGCGGACCTACAATATCTCGACCTGTGAGAGGTGGTATGAGCACGAACCTGCGCAGGTGGTTGAATAGAATTCAAAAGACATCAAAATCCACTGGGACAACACCATCCAGACGGATCGAGTCATCCAAGCTCGGCGACCGGACATCGTCGTCATCAACTAAAAGGAAAAATTGGCTCAAATCATCGGCGTCGCAGTGCCGAACGGTTCTAGAATAGCAGACAAAGAGAAGAAGATCGACAAATACCAAGACCTCCGGATCGAGCTGCAGAGGGTGTAGGAGATGAGAGTGGAGGTAATACAGATTGTAATCGGCGCTCTAGGAGCGCTCCCTAAAGGGCTGGGAAAGCACTTAACGAAAATCCACTGCGACCTCCACCGCAGCCTTCTATAAAAGTAGTTTTTTTTTAACGGCACGAATTATCAAGAGGACACTTTGAGCCTAAAGTTGCCGGTGGCAACCCGGTGCCCAAAGTAACGAATGCAGAACATCTTGCCTAGACAAACCACCTTGAATACGTCGATGTTTAGCTGCACGACACAATCACGGCTCACACCGACACTTACCGGTAGATAATGCCGTGAAATCTGGGCTCCCATATTGATGCCGAGCTTAATGCGGACACCCACTCAACATGGGGAAGATTAGCATAATAATAATAACTATCCCATAATATTCAAACACTGCACCCGCCATCATGTATGCTTATCACTTATTGTGTATATAGATATACCTAGCTGTCATTTTTTTTTACTGTAACTGTAGAATCAGACTTGGAAAAAATTATATTCTTCTTTCTGGAACTGTGAATATATACGTTTCGTGAGCTATTATTGTAATAAAGACACCGGCTGCAGGCATGGTGCGAATACTAGAGCGTAATGCTTACCACTATTCCGGTAACGCTATTGAGATAAGCTTGTGAACCGCTTCGGTCAGTCTCCTTTTCTGCTGGAGGACGTATTACAGCCAATACATGATATTTACTTAATGAAGAAAGCTTGCCAGAGATAGTACATGTTCAGGTAAGCAAGTGATAGTAGGCTTCGTTACTGTACAGAAAAGGCACACTGGAAAGATAGTGTTCTATCAGTGCATGATGAGGATAAAAAATTATTATCGCAGGTTTTAAAAGTCAAATGTGCATAAATTATTTTGTTTCAGGTCTTGAAAACGTGCATCTACTTACCTGGCCTGAAGCAGCAGTTCTTGGCGTAAGTTTATCTAAATTTCTTTGTAACCTAAGCCTGGATGAATGAACTCTAGAATCGGCGTTGTAAACATGTGGGTACTTCCCATCCCGAGACCCATCAAGTCCCACCTGGATGTGGCATACAAGAAATAAAACGGCTCACCTGCTCTCAGGAGCTGTTCCTACCTAGTCCACGGGTGTAACTGCAGCAGCGACATAACACTGCCTCACTACTCAGCGGTCGTGCCGCGATTGTCATCAATACCAGTGTTGCCAGTTCTAACTACTTAATGTTGCTCGATGAGCTCGTAAATACCGCTAAAAGTCGCAAAATGCTACCAAAAGGTTTTTTGTGCACATTATGTGGCACAATCTTAAGTTTGCTTTGATCTTAGTACCATTAATTTAGCATTAGACTTCATGCTAGCTCCGAATCTCCATTATTTACGCATATATTAGCGAAACAAAATGTTTCCAGAAAATACAGTTGGTCGCCAGATGAGAAATGTTACCGCGAACTGAGCTCTGAAGTCTCGAGATTTAGCGACTTCGTCGATAAATTGGTAAGCCTGATTCACTACTCCGCAAGCCGTAAGGAAGTACGAACGGACTGACACAGAGACGGTGAAAATGAACTTCGGACGGACTGACACATGCAGTCGTGGTGAAAACGCGGCATCCTCGCGGGAACTACGCGAGCTGTAACTATTTACTAGTCTGGTTGTACCCTGACCTGGTCATGCGCAACCTGTGTTCGTTACGCAGACATCAGCCGAGAATAAGCCTACGAAGAAAAAAAAATCACAGTGCTCACACCCATGACATAATTGATCTGCAACATCAGAGTACGCAGTTGATTATTTGGAGGGACTTTTTTATTTAATTTTTAATTAGCGAAAGTGAGTGATGGATTGGCAACAGTGTGGGTGCGTGAATCAGCGGGCTATCTCTGACAGAGCACTTGCTTTGAGATATTGTGTGATTGTTGAAGTAAAAGGTCGCACTGGGTGACGGAATGAAGCTTTCTCAAGTATGTTAACCCCTTAACGAACTAATTTTTCAACATCTTTATAGTTTGGTATGAACAACATCCAAACACTAGAAGCTGCTAGACGAGTATAGGTACTAGGGTTAGTCCGTTGATGGATTAATTTTCTATGTCTCTCAGGGGTATATTCTGGCCAGCCCTATCCCTGTCATAATATATATTAAAGTCTGTTTAATTTGCCATCAGCCCTATTTGCAAATTTAAGTGGGCACTTAAGTATCGTGTGGTGTAGGGTTATTTATTATCTCCGGCAAGGAGGTTATGTTTTTGTCGAGTTTGTCTGTCTATATATGTCTGTTTGTCCATTTATCTGTCTCATTGTCTGCCTGTTTCATTATCTGTCTGTTTCTGTGTCTGTCTGTTTCTTTGTCTGTCTGTTTCTTGTCTGTCTGTTTCTTTGTCTGTCTGTTTCTTTGTCTGTCTTTCTTTGTCTGTCTTTCTTTGTCTGTCTGTCTTTCTTTGTCTGTCTGTCTTTCTTTGTCTATCTGTCTGTCTTTCTTTGTCTGTCTGTCTTTCTTTGTCTGTCTGTCTTTCTTTGTCTGTCTGTCTGTCTTTCTTTGTCTGTCTGTCTGTCTTTCTTTGTCTGTCTGTCTTTCTTTGTCTGTCTGGCAGTCTTTCTTTGTCTGTCTGTCTTTGTCTGTCTGTCTTTCTTTATCTGTCTGTTTTTCTTTGTCTGTCTGTCTTTCTTTGTCTGTCTGTCTTTCTTTGTCTGTCAGTCTTTTTTTGTCTGTCTGTCTGTCTGTCTGTCTGTCTGTCTTTCTTTGTCTGTCTGTCTTTCTTTGTCTGTCTCTCTTTCTTTGTCTGTCTGTCTTTCTTTGTCTGTCTGTCTTTCTTTGTCTGTCTTTCTTTGTCTGTCAGTCTTTCTTTGTCTGTCAGTCTTTCTTTGTCTGTCTGTCTTTCTTTGTCTGTCTGTTTTTCTAACAGACAGAACGAAAGAAACAGACAGAACCTTTCTTTGTCTGTCTTGCTTTCTTTGTCTACCTTGCTTTCTTTGTCTATCTTGCTTTCTTTGTCTGTCTTGCTTTCTTTGTCTGTCTTGCTTTCTTTGTCTGTCTTGCTTTCTTTGTGTGTCTTGCTTTTTGTGTGCCTTTCTTCTGGTTTATCTGCCTTACTGTCTGTCCGTCCTTTTGTATATCTTTTTGTCTCTCTGTCGCTGTCTGCCTGTCTCGGTCTGTCCTTTTGTCTGCCACCAAGGTAGCTCAAAAAGTTATGGACAGATCTTTACAAAATTTACTGGGATTGTTCGGCATGTTAAAATTAACAGGCGATTAACTTTTGATGCACATCTGTTCCGTTCAACCGTTTGTTTTTGTGTTTATTTATTCGTTTGTCTGCCTCTATTTTCTTAGTGCCATAACTCAAAAAGTCATGAACGGATTTTTGTGCAATTTACAGGAGTTGTTAAGCATGTTACGAAGAGTAAATGATCAAACTTTGGTGATGATCGGTTGATCTGCTCAAGTGTTTGATGAATTTTTGTCAGCAACATGATTTGAAAAGCTATGAACGGATCTTCAAGACAATTAGAGAAGATGGTTTTACTGTCAAAAGAGCACAAATGACCATATTCTCGTGCGGATATGAATCAAATCATAGTTTCAGAATCAATCAGAATTTTTCGCCAACGTTTATGATTCTTTACAGCAATGACCTGTGACAAGTCCTACAAGTACCCTTTTTCCCGTGTTTCTGAAATCGACATTTTAATTGAAAATTCGAAACTATTGCTCATATTCTGTCAATATATTTTATGGGCAGAAGTCTCTTCTTTCCGACTCGCAGAATGCTTTCAAAGAAGTTGCACTGATTTTTTAGTCCTCCTAAATGAACCACGACTACAAATACGACGACATACTGATCTACGCAGTCTTTGTGACGCTTGATACTTGCCCTGTAGGTGGTCATCGGCACACAGTCGGCCGGGAATTTGCTGGCTACATACGACAATTTTCTTGTCGGTCCCTCACCTACTTACAAGTTGGAGTCACTAGGAACGTACCACGGAACCGCAGGTACGTAACATTAACTTTCATTCGAAAAAATTTTCAGTCATTTGTTAAATAGTGTTCTACTTACGAAAATTTTTTTAATAGGAGGCACAGACGTGACATTGTTCCGCACGGTTTTCTTCTTGTTCATTCATTTAAGATCTGTCAGATTACGCGCCGCAGTAGCAGCATGCTTACGATCGCAGATCGCAATCCTTGTATCCCTGGTTCGAGGCCAACCCAGGCACGCGAGCTGTTTGCTGATCTTGATGTGCTGACTCGGTAGTAGTGGGCATGCACTGCGCCGTAGTGGAACTTGCCTTCCTCAGAGATGGAGGGTTGTCGACTGCAGCCGCACTTACTCCTCTGGAGGCAGTAGGCCTATATCCGCAGCACAAATCAGTGCATGTGGGCTTCCCAGTTGAGGGTGCGGCCAAATTGACTCTGCCCTTAATTTTATTTGGTTATCCAACAATCGAAACAAATGGAAGATCACATTTAAGGCAATCAACAATCGTTTTTCCTGCGCTAGTCTTGGTATCACAAGGATCTAATAGGAATATGTACAGTGACTCCCCAAAAAATCTATAAACTGTTTGCACAAGGAAGGAGTGACCAGACACTAGACCTGTCCCTCTCACGCCATTTGACTTACTTCTTAACAACCGAATCACCATTACTGAGTTATTAACGGCATTATCAGAAACCTCAACTTCCAGTCCTGGCATTTACCACATTACTTATCGGATGCTGAAGCACGCACATCCAACTTACGTAACCTATCTCCTGAATGTATAGCTACCACAGAATCTTCTGCAACCAGAATTTCCAACTCACTGGCTTACAGCTATTGTCATCCCTATGTCCGAAGTACGTAACAGGTTAACTCACGCGCAGGTAGCGTGCTAAGCCCCGCCCACTCCTTTTTAGCTGTGACATCAGGTAATGAGATAGATAGCAAACCGTGTTAATTAGTTCATACCTGTTACTTGCTTTATGAATACGATGATCGTGAGCTTCCATGAAGAAAAAGACTGGCAATCACCTCTGCACGATCACAGCTGCTTACTGCGCAATGCAAAAAACTTCGTTTACTAAAAATACGATGAAAAATGTCAAACAAAAAGGTTGAAAGACGAAGAATCAATTACAACAGCATAGCTACGGCTTCCCAAGTATTGATATGGCTTATATTTTAATCATCATATGGTATCATTTTACATACTAGTGCGTTCCACCATGGAAAAATTACCGCCAAAGAACATGGCTTACAGGAAAAGCTACAGCTGCATACGTATTACATTGGGCTGCTTTTTAAAACTTTTTTGAATAGGTTTAGTGTTTGTAAGCAGATCTTATAAATATTTTGCATGCTGAGTTTGAAAATGTAACTCGTTTTGTTCAATCAGGTCAGACTTTTTGCTATTTTAGTTTAAGAAAAAAAATGATAACCAATTAATATTTATATATTTCACATAGCTCATAAATAATGGAAAATGTGTAACATATGCTTGAAAGAGGACACAACTAGAGTTCACGTGAACCTCAAGATGAAATGCATCTCTTCCATTACTCGAATATCCTTGAGAAAGCGCTCTCATTGCTCTTCGCTCAAATCACCCCAGCTTACCGGAATATGGTCTAAATACGAACCAATGAAATGCATTTCAATTGACATACACGCCCCTAGATCCTGGTAGTTCTTCAGGAGCTAATTAATAACACGTTCATTATCTCAATTTTAATGGTTGCCAAGAATGTTGGTTACAATAGATATAATAACTTATAACTCATTATCCCTACCTACGGTGTTGCCATATTGGCCGTTACTCAACGTATATTTCTTAACTTTGTTAAAAAATATACATAAAATACTTATGCACGCTCTAGAAGCCTTTTTATTAATTTATTTTCAAAAACATATATTTAGTATACATAAAGTTAATCATAAAACGCGTTATTTCCAATAATTTATGTTCTTAAAGTTGAAATAGAATGAAAACCTCACCTGATAGGGCAAAATTGCTTACATATCTGAATTCAAATGCAAAAGCCATAGAGAAACACTTGACAAACCTCAAACATGATGTAGACCAGTGCTATCGGTGGAGTATTAAACGCTCTAGAAGTAATTGTAAGTCCAAATTCATAAACTGAACCTGTGAAATTTGTAGTTTAAAGGTCTTTTCTCATCAAAATATTACAACTTAACAAAGTGAGAAACATTTTTTTACTAGTTCAAGCTTCATAAAGCAGTCGTTCAAATGCGGTTTTTCAAGTATTTAAACAATTTCCCCGTCGACGCATCTTTTTCTTTCGAGTTTTCCGAGAAAAACTTAATTATAGGGCAACTTGGCTAGACAAATGTTCAAAGTATAACAAGAAAGATTTTGTTTTCAGTTTCAGGACTTCAAGAGAAATTAATTTTGTCTGTGGTTTCTTGGAAAAATTTGGAGGGAAAAGTGGATTATTCATCATTACCACGTGGTAGTTTATAATTTTCCTGGGGGCAAAAAATGTTGATAGTACAGTAGATGTTTCTGGTGAGAGCGAAAACTTGGTATACTCTTTTTCTGCCAAAACTCACTTTTTTCGCTACTCCGGAGCTTTAGGAAAACGAAGAAGGTTCACCAAGTTCTTTTTTTTTCAAATTCATAATACCCAAACATCAATCATCAGCCCATGGTAGTGGAAATAATGGTATAAATGAATTAAGAATACTATTGATACTTGCGTAACACTGATGTTCTTCGCTCCACCTGACGTCATACGAGGAGATGCGCAGAATTGTCTCAAAATGGTCAAGCGATGAGTTAACGTGTTGCGTAGTTCAGCCATGGGCATCCTCATTCCTAACCAAACAAGGACCACACGGAACCAGCTAACTGCCGGCCAATTTTACTCATTAGCTGCCTTTGTAAACTTCTTAAGCTAATTATTAACAATCGACTAATCTGGTATATAGAAAAAGAGCAGCTGGTTTCCCCCCTTCAATCGGGCTTGAAATGCAATAAAAGCAATACAGACCACTTGGTTCAACTAGAAAAGATTAGATTAGATTAGATAGGCGGCAGTAGACGAACCAATTGGCCCATTCCCAAAGAGACACCGAAACATACGACCCGGCACTCTATGAGCTATTGCCATTATGTTAGTAGGATATAGAGGACAGGAGAAAAGAGAGAGA
>LQNS02015105.1:17635632-17657075 GCA_001587735.2 Parhyale hawaiensis
GCTGCTTTACACTTGATGTGCGATAGCCTGCCAATATAATACAACACTCACGCCATTAAAAAAATTGGTTCATGTCGCTGAACGTACTCTTTCTGTTAGTTTACGTCATTTCTCTAAACATCGCACTTGCACTTGAAACATGCAGTTTAGAATGATGCAGTTGCGAACAGCTTTGTTTGAATCGTATTATGGCTACGATCGAATTTTCCAATATTTGGATCGGTATGCAAACCCAGCAACGTGAATATTACAAGAAATCAAATTTGGTATCATTGTAGGTATGATAAGTGCAAAATGAACTTAATGTCTTTGCTTAGAAACTGACTGAAATTTTTTCAAGTGCGAGCTGAAACAAAACAGCTGTGGTTGAATTTCCTTGTAGTGAAAATCAGAGCTTCTTACACGTTGAATTTTCCCTTATCCTTTATTGAAGAGCGTAACACACAAAGGAAGGAAGGAAGGAACAACGCTGTTAATATTATAGATAGATGTAAAGAAACGATATCATAGCGGAATGCGTGGCATCATTCACTTGAATGAACGACACTTCTGCGTGTGGACAGCGACTCGCCTTTAGATAACATAAAATAGTGCATTTATAGCTCGCATTGTAGTATGAAGTCATGTGACCCGAGGCATTTATTATCGCAAGTAATCATAATCATTTACAATACGGTATAATAAAGACCGATGTGTATTTATCTGTTTCTTTGTATATTTATCTATTTTCTGTCATGCTTTAACAAAACAGACGGAAATTAGCCCAGGTTGGAGGCTTTGGACGTCCTCTCAAGTTCCATTGAAAACTGATAGGTAGAAAATAGGCCAGGTTGAAGATAATGGCAAACGTATATCTGAATGTAGTTCTTTCTTTGCCTTCGTTGAAGTCCACTCAATGCAGATATATTTAGCTTCTCAAAGCAATCTCTTGCATGGTGATTTGTACTCTCTTCTGAGGATTCCTTCATTCAAACTTGAACTGCTAATGCTCTCACTGACTAGGTACATAATCAACGAAGCAAAGAGTAATATATTCTTCAGCGATCAGCAGGAGGGTAAACACCACGAGGATTTCTTGGCAGCAAATAATTTTTTCCATTCCGGGTTCTCCATATTTATTGGGAGCGATATCGACTACGGGCCAGAGAAGCATTGTTTTACAAGATATTACGTTCCGGCCTGCACGTCTTTCGAACACAAAATTTTGATGGAATTGACAGTGTAGTAGCTATAGAGTCTCCAAAGGTGGGTGTCTTTGATAAGCTCTGAATCATGGGGGCAATGCCAAAGTAAAATTCACGCCACTGATATTTGTCTAATCAGGTACAGTTGAAATAATTTAAGCAGTGATGATATCGAAGGCTGAATCTGATTTGTACGAGTATTATCTTCTCCATATATCGAATCTATGGCAATGTATAGGGTGACCTTAAGTATGAATGCACTTCTTGCATTACCGAAGTTGAAATCGCAGCGTTGAAGATATCTGAAGGTTCCATTAGCACTCTCATGCATCTTGGTTCATTTCTTCCCACAGATTTTGTTGCCTCGGCTATTCTTTCAACTTTGATGCAATTGTCGACCAAAAACTATCGGACATGTATGACATACTATGGTATCTATGATACCAAATCGAATCAATACTTTTCAATGTTGCTTAACTGCCTGCAAAAGTAATTAATTTTTTTCATGTCAGAGAAAGAAGAGTCTCGCTGCTGAGTCATTTTGAAGCCGTGAAACCTCATCTGCATCAACTTTAAAGTTGGCAATTGTGGTAAGGAAAGCATGGGTAATGAAGCAGGATCAACACAAATTCTTCGGTGTCATTTCTGACAGCGCGGGCAAACTAGTTGATAATAAATGCCATTGGTAATAAAAGCCAGTGTCACAAGACTTCGTACGCTATGACAACTTATTCCCTTATCAATTGTCGTTCAATGTTTTTGTTGGGGTAAAAATATAATTGAGCTGTAAATTCTTAATATCTGAATATTAAATTTTTGTAACCTTTTTAATTCGGGGGATACATCATGGGAATGGGTAAAGCGAGATATTCGCAAGAATAATTCTCGCTATTAGGGAAAAGTGTCAATTAGCATAAGTGCAGTGTATGCTAACAAGTGGTATTTGAAACTGATATAAGTGTCCGTTGATCCACTGACATGCTCTTCCCGTTTGCTATCCGACTTATTTTGGTCCCTTCAATTTTTTGCCGTTTTTGTCTTTTTCTTGTTTGCTATTTATTCCCCTCCTATTGCTTACGTGCAATAATAGCAAATTTAAGGTGCAATGAGAGCAATTTTTCGGTGCAATAAGAGCAATTTTCGGGAGCGATAATAGCAATTTTTAGGCGCTATAACTGCAATATTTTAAGTGCAATAAATCCGGGCTCTAGCTATAACCTCTAACCTACGCAGCGCTCAACAATAATTTTTAAAAGCACNGAGTGGGTCATGTAGTTTCCAAAATTGACTTGCCCTAAATATTTTCTACTTACCCTCACATCAAAGTTATTTACAGACAGCGAAAAACTTACCCTGCTCGAAAGTAGGGATAGATAATTGGCAAGCTGACTTTTGTGTAATAATGGTCATTGGATGGACAGCTGCACTCAGGCGAATTGCTTTTTCGCTTTCTGTTCATTTGAACATTTATTTTTTTATACCGAATATGAAAACAAAGATACCTCGTGGAATTAGGGACTACTTGCCCTACAACCTTTGTACTTGCCTGGTGGTGGTGGAGTGTTGCACTCAACTGCGAGTTCCATATGTGAGAGGCTCTTGAAGGGGAGGGGGTGAGGAAGAGGAGGGAGATTTCAAGAACAGGTAAGAAAGAAAAAAATATCTATACGGAGACAGCGAAGGAGTCCTAGAGATGCAGGGGAGTGAGAGCCGTTGGAAACGCAAATCACGAGAAAAACAGGGATATTATTTACACATCTGCCTGACAAAGTGGGCACAGCGGAGAAGCGGCAAGCCGAATTTTGAGCTTGTTGGAGGCGAGGGCCGCACAGTAGCTTCCCCGAACCTGCGAGAGCACTATGTGATAGAGGCAGGGCAGCGCTGTCATGGTCACGGAGACGGCATGTGGACGCGTGCCGAGCATCTCGTTTACCTTCAGCTTTGCGATGGAGGAGACCACCACCAACCTGTGGACTGAAGCCAAGGGCCAAGGCCGCCGACAGAGTGGCGGTCGGGACGACGGCCCAACCAACAAGTGCGACGCTGAAGGTCGGTACTCTAAACGCTAAGGTGTGTTTCTCGTTTCGACGTTCGCTGTCAGCAGTGACCGTATCATGCGACGAATAACATGGAACCAGAGCTTACAGAAGGTACCATTTGCCAAGAAGGTCAAGGGAGTCTCCGACTGGGAGCATTTGAGACGCGTGAAAGAGGTAACAGAGACACCAAACGGTGTGCACCTGCGGTCACTCACAGCGCCGCATTCTGAATGACTCGCAGGTTTCTTTGTGGATGGTACAGAGACTTTGGTATACCAAGACCGACGCGGCGTAAGTGATGACGGACCGTTTCCTTCTGCTGGTCCCAGCTAGTGCCAGCAAGGGATTTCAGGATCGTAATCTGGAGGACACACGAATATGAACTTCCTCAGCATGCTTATGGAACAGGAGTCTGAGATCCAATAGATACCCAAAATTATGGGTTGTCTATGAAAAGAAGGAAGTTACCTAAGGTGGCCAATGGGTCTTCGATTGCCTCATGGGTATCCGTAGTGAAAACAGTGGGTTTGGTTTATGGAAGAGAGAGAGAGAGAGTAAGACTCTACCCTCTGGCCCATTCTGCGATGGTGGCCGCACGAGCAGAGAGCTCAGAGGCCGTAGGTGTCACCTTGATGGACTACTTCGCAACAGTGAATTCGTCGGCGTACGAGGTGACGAGGGCAGCAGCCGTGGGGATGACACGAAGTAGTTGAAAAGCAAGGGGGAGATCACAGAAACCTTGGAACCGCTGCAGTGCAGCCAGGGTTAGGGTGAAGTGGCCGACTCAAAACGGCGACAGGCCACTGTTTATGACAGAGAAATCAATTATCACTTCTGAAATTATGGCCAAAAGGGCCAATGTAAATTTTCAAAGAACTACTCTGAACTAGCAGTTTTCCCATAATGAACATTTGGAATCGGAGTTGGCGGTGGACACAGCCAACGCTTTTATGAACAGTCTTGATGAATATTCAGAGCAACAACTTCCACAGCTCCACAGGAGTGAAAAACTCTTATCGGCCAAAACGTCAGTGGCCACCTTAAACCATTTTGCCTCCTCTAACCGAACGTCTCTGAGTTCCCGATAGTCTGGTACAATAAATCCTACTTACACAGACATCTCCTGGGCCTGACCTACTTTTTCTCAAGTAACTTTTCTTTCTTCTGTTTCTTTCTCTTTACTCACAGATATCTGCATTTTCTGATGTAGCTGCAATAGCTCATAGAGGGCTAGAGCGTCAGTTCAGTCTGCTCTTTGAGAATGAGGTTGTTGGTCCGGCTATTCGTTACTATTTCCCCGTCAGAGCAGGTCCTATATAAATTCCAACTCTCGACATAGGACATTCTTTGAAATCTCCCACATTTGGCCGAGATCTTGAGACAAAAAAAAAAAAAAAAACGCTGGCAGCTCAGCCGTGGTAACTGTTGAGCTCTGCTCTGCTATCCCATGAACTCCATTTAAGTATTATACCAGCCAATTTTCAGCAAAGGAAATGCCACTCGACGCTGCTATAGGGTAATGTCTCAATTCTCAATTACCGAATGCCTTTCTATTACCGAACGCAATAAGATTCCTACCTATATTCGGTAACAGATGGGCATTCGGTAATTGAGACATTACCCTAGCTGTTTTTCTAGATTTCTGGTCGCCTCCTCCCATGAAGATTTTCCTGGCTACGCCACTGTTTGCAGATTCCGCGCTATCGGGTGCAAGATGGGGGTAATAGAAAGAGACCCTAACACTAACCTATCGGGCTATCATTAGAAGCGTTATGCTTTACACATCCCCGATTTGGTTTCCGAATATCTCAAGAACTGCGGTGAGCAAGCTGCAGACGTTGCACAATGAAGCTTTGCGCATAGTCAGTAGATCCTACCGCATATCATCGGTGCATCACCTCCATCAGGAAACCTCAACTCTGCCAGTCGGTGACAGTGTGAGGTTTTTGTCAAAACAGTAGCTCGTCAGTGCTTCGCAGGTACATCTACCTGCTCATGGTACAATCACGACCCCTTCTGGCCCCCACCGCATACGACATACTCTTCAATCAAAATTTGAAGCGGATATTGCTCCTCTTCTTACAAATGAGATCCCGGCACCCCAGTAATACCGTACGTCTGCAGTTACAACAGCAGCAGCTGCATATCCCCAGTAGGGTTCTGGGCTATCTATGTTCTTCTCCCAGTGCGGATGAGTCTTTCCTTCCCAGACTTTTCTGATCTACCTTCTCTCAGCTACGCTCTGGCCACGCTACAATCTTAGCGGACTAAAAGTTCCGAGTGGGACGGATTGATGTTCCCACCTGTCAGCTCTATGGACTGAGCGAACAGATTGGGGGTCACCTTTTCTCAGGTCCTATTCACCCCACTGATTTTCCTGTGACCAGTCTTTGGCTGGACCCACTTGGTGCTGCGCGTTTCCATGCTTCTCTTCGACTCTGCCCAGGACCCTCCGGAGCCACCTCACCAAGCTGGCATTGGCGGACCCTAACGATGGCAACGAACAACAACTACAGGCCTACACCTCTGCCTGCCCTTCTCTCATGGAATTCTTGGAACCTGTTCTGAACTCACCATTGGGTATCTATAGCTACAGGAACAATCCGCACATCGCCCATTGTCAGCCTACAGGCCGATAGAGGCATCAAGTCGCTCCGCTTTTATAGACATATCAGGGTACTGAACAAGTGTGCAATGCTGCATTAGATTAGATTAGATTAGATAGGCGGCAGTAGACGAACCAAAAGGCCCATTCCCAAAAAGACACCGGGATTTACACCCCGATCCTCTATGATCACAGGAAAATCTCGCACCCATTGGGCCCTGGTGTTGAGGCTAAAGAGGATGATAGTCCCGCCCTCGTCGTCGTCACTGTATGCAAAGTATGTCCTCTTTGAGCAGAGACTACAATCGAATGGTGGATCTTATTCTCCCAGAAACCTAGCCACCAATGTATCTCGCTGAAATTCCTAATCTTCACGTTTGTAGAACATTGTACTCCAAACTGAAGTATCAGTCGCCATCACATGTTTTCCGTGGAGTATTCCTGAACCACGTGGCCACTCATAATGACTCCGCCTATATGTATACGGATGGATCTAAAACTCCCGAAGGCGTGAGTTTCTCTTCTGTCTCTCCTACCTTTAGTACGCAGATAGAGTGCCGGATTTCCCGTCTGTGTTTACTACGCAACTTCGTGGCATTCACTTTGCCATGCAACATGGTACGCAATGTGACTCATTCAGTTATCACCTTAAGTGACTGTCACAGCGTCATTGCAGC
The DNA here is from genome assembly GCA_001587735.2 of Parhyale hawaiensis. Classification (NCBI taxonomy): domain Eukaryota; kingdom Metazoa; phylum Arthropoda; class Malacostraca; order Amphipoda; family Hyalidae; genus Parhyale; species Parhyale hawaiensis. The sequence continues at coordinate 17,642,138 of LQNS02015105.1, forward strand.
TCTAGAACAATTCCAACCTGGAAATCAATAGGTGCAAAAGATAAGAAGTGAAATTTATGCGAGTGGTGAAGAGCTCCATCTCTGCTGAGTGTCAGTCATATGCGAATCCTGGGCAACGAGAGGGCAGATACGCTGATACGCATCTACGTGATGCTATTACAACTCGTGTTCTTGAGCATGTCCCAATACCTCACTCTGACTTCGTGTCACTTCCAAAATATTGTTTGATATAAGTAGTACTAAGAATAGGAAGCCTCAGTAACAGCAAAAAACAAACTGAAAATGACAAAAGCCCACTTAGATATAAATTTCGTGTGTGACTTTGAGATAGAGAATGGAAAATCAAGCTGGCAAGCCTAAGAATTGGACATACGCAGGCAACACACGGCTCTCTACTCAGAAAACCCCCTGTACCTTAATACCCGGATTGTCTTGTGCCTGAAACTGTCTATCATATATTGGTGGTGTCCCTCACAGAACACCAGTTACAGACATCAAAATACACGTAAAGAGTGCCGTCAGAGCTCATTGGAGTGATGAGTGGGAGGCGAAGCGGGAGAATAAACTGCGGCAAGGCAAGCGTACCACTAGACTTTTAAGACCCAGCAGCAGTCGCCCCCGCTCTTGGGAGACTAGACTGTGTCGTCTGCGAATTGGACACACCACACGATATGCAATTACGGACAACTAATTTCAGCTAGTCCAGCCCCTTACTGCGACGACTGCATTGTCCCTTTGACAGTGCCCCACTTTCTTGCTGAATGCCCGTCATTCCTGGAATCGCGACGCCGACACTTCCAAAACCAGCCTCTGTAGCTGGACTACCTCCTCGGCGACAGTGGCCCTGTCACTTACGGAGATGGTTCATACAATTACCTACACGACATTAACTACTACTGTGTCAGCCTCAGTTTACCTGACCTGATGCGTACGATCGTGCGAGCCGCACCCTGATGCTCGTCTATAAATACGAGTCTCAGACATGCAGCCGACAGATCATTGCAAGTGCCGACGACCACCCGGTCTGTGCTCCGCGGGTGTGACACTCAATCCCGCTAGAAGACCTCTCCACACTAAAGGTCTAATACTAGAGTGCTTTTGCAAGAGACATTAGCATAGTGCACCAATGTAGCCAACATATAGTGCTATAGACTACCTTATAGTAATGTTAGTGATAACCTGTGCTATATACTGTGAATATATGGAATACAAGTAATCTGTGTCTCACTGCCAGTGACTGGTGATCCTACAATTGTTCGTGTAGATAGTGAGAATCCAGCAATATCCCCGATGCAAGAGATAGGAGCTCACTACAGACATACCTACAGCTATTACGGAGAGTGTCTGCAAGCAGTTCTAACTGGGAGCACTTGTACGATACGATAGACACTTATGCTGATGAGGCTTGCCAAAGCAGCGGCAACGCTAACCAGTGTATCTACGCCGTGCAGGGCCGGTTTGGAGGTTACATAGCAAGACCCCAACGGACGGCTCTGACACTACTACCTGATTTGACGTACCAGTAAAATTACAATTATTTATAACCAACCATCTAATACTATACCGCTTCCTCTTCATGCCTCCCCTGAGATGCGTCTCGTAGCGCAGAACTGATCTGTAGTGAGTGAATTGGTATAATGGAAAACGAGTCTCACTGTTTGGATCACGCCTTTTGACGTGGGTACGGTGGTTAAACTGGTAATATAATAATACTTAATACGCACTTTCAAAAATGCTCCTTCTTAAGTTTTCACTAATATTGGACCTTTGTATTACTGCTTCTACTGGTGATATATAATGGGACATCGTAGTCTTTCAATGGAGAGGAGAACCGTGCCCTTTCCCTCCTAGACCGGGTAGTGTCTGTTGATGTGCGTTGGTGGGGATACTGGGGTTGCGCGTCGAGTAATTTGTGAGCTCTGGAACCCTTGAATCTCAGCGCCACCGAGTTCGTTTCCATTTAAGAAACAGGAACAGGCTCAGGTACCCTGAGAAAGGTTTCTAAGTGGACAGGCAGAATCCTGGAGCGAGAAGTACTAGCGGATCCTGCTTTACATCAAAAGGCTTGTTCGAATCACTATAGAGCCAGGATTCCTTGGTGGAAGGGTGTCCAGTGATAGTGAGCTTCGAGCGCTCCAAAGCCCAAAAATTGCTCTTGTGACAGAGGTAGGAATTCCACACCAGAATAATGTAATAACATTCGTATCACCAGAATGATAAAAATTCCCTCACTAAAATGACAAGAAACCCTTTCACCAAAGTAATAGGTCCTAATGACCTCTTCATTTTAATAAGAATACTTCTTTCGCAAGAATAAGAATAAACCTTGAATCAGCTTGATAATTATAATTTCTGCTCCAAGATAATGACTTCTCCACATGAATGGCGTAGAAATAATATTAATTCCTTCTCCAGCGTAATAGCAACCCTTTCTCGTGAGTAATAACAACAACCCCTTCATCAAACTAATGGCGTATGTATTAACAAGCATACTGCTCGATCTCTTATGCAGGCAACGCTCTCAACCACAGCGTTGGCGTGAACTTCGACGAAGACTGGTGGACTCCATGGATCGGGAATGATGACACTGAAACAGAACAGCTCATTCGAAATGGAAAAGGCGTAAGGAGATAACTCATGTTATAGGGGCGACAGTCAATAATATTTACCTAATATTTTCAGTGCACGCGCACTATATTATCTTGAATATTCTCTTTGACACCCTCTTCCTTGTGGCGCAGTGGTTAGGATGGCTGCTGTTCGCATTCACACTGGTAAACGTTCTAGTCCCGATTCAGGGAATGAAGTCTTGGTGTCCAATAACGCAGCATCAACCTCTCTGTTGCAGACAGTCTACTGGGGAAGTACTTACCCAGTCGGGAGGCGCAGATGTCATATAAACTTTCGTCTGTGCATGGTGCCATACCTCGAACATTTTGTGATTGACTGCATTCTTCTCCAGAACCTTGAGTGAAATCTGCAGCACGCCCCAGTGCATGTAGGTTTCCTAGTTAGGGTGTACGGGCAGTGCTACTTTGCCATTGCCTTTTACTTCGTAAAGGTTTTTGGAGATGATGATGAATTCTATGTGTTTCAGACCCATCTCTCCAAGGCAAAACTGAACAAGTTGATTTGGGGTGAGGTGCCAGGCATTACTACCGTCAGGCTCTTCATTCGTCAGAAGGCATTTGACAGAGGTAACTTTCCATACTGCTACTGATAACTTTCTGCCTGTCCTTCCTCATTAGGCTAGCTGCGTTTATGCGCTTTGATCCAGTTTGGGAACACCCTCGTGCATGGGGTCAACGTAGTTTTCTACATTTTACATGTCTCTCATCTCTTACTCTTTGTTCATCGTAGTAGGAAAATCTGAAGGCTTAAACTTTTCAATAGTATGATAATGATAGTTTAGTGTTCATCACCCGCGAACGAAGTGAGAGAGGTGATACTGTTTTCGTTGATGATTTACATATATATATATATATTTGTATCTGTCCACCCAAGATGTGGTAAAAGTTCAGCAATATGCATAATTTTTGCAGGGAGTCTGAGGGGTTGCCCTCGATGCGATCCATACAAAAAAAAAAAACTAGGATTAGCTGGCCATCAAAAGGGACTGCGATGAAATTTGCTGTTTACCCAAAAACAGGTCGAAGGAGTTGTGCTATGTCCATAATTTTTTGCAGGGAGTCTAGTGGGCTGTCCTGAATGTGGCCCATGCCAAAAAACTAGAATTAGCTGGCCATCAAAAATGACAGCGATGAAATTTGCTCCCACCGCGGCGGGTGATGGTCCTACGCCGCGAGGCGTTCTAGTTTGTTTTTAATGAGTGAAGTTCGTATGAAGCAAGAACCTATTGCCTGATCTTAGCGTGCGACACACCTAGATTTTTTTCGCGAATTATCATGATCGTTTATATCGTCCTTGTTGTTGAAAGAGTGACCTTAAATTTTGTTGGGGTAAGGCTCTCCAAATTTCATTTAGGGTGTAGTGTTGAAGACTTGAAACACGAAGCGTGTTCTTCAGTGAGATTATTGCCATAAATCGTTCTTTATTTCTCATTTTCTGATGAAGTAAGTATTATCATGTTATTTAGGCCCTTCAAGACAGGATGAATAATATCTGGAAAAGCGTGGAGCACGACAGCGCTAAGCATTCTACAATGTAAATATCAGCATGTAAATATGATGGGCAAAAATGTTAGACTTTCAGCAGGAAAAAATCTTGATATTGTTTTTTTCCCAGATAAGAGATGCCACACCCCCAGCGGCATTGTAAAAATTACCTTAGCCATTAGCTAGGTCTTCGGGACGTCTGTCTTTGGAGTCCACTTTGCTTCCTACCATTTTCATACTCCTATTAATTTTAATACTTTATTCTGTTCTTCCTCTTCCTTTCGACTTGCTGTACCCATGCGCATTGGTCATGTAAAGGAACACCCTCGTGCATGGTTCTGCATACATTCTGACATACTATACTCGTTTATGTCTGATCAGTTTCACCTCTTCGAAAAGCTTAGTTTCAGTTTAGGTACGCTTGAGCTATCTTATATAAACCATAATAGGATTTGTCGTTACCGTTAATTATTAACTACCCGTGAGCGAAGCGAAGAGCAGTGATACTGTTTTTGTTAAAGATTTAAGTATTTATATGTGATTGTCTGTCCACCCAAAAAGAGGGTGAATGGATTGAACATTGTTCATAGGTAATTTTTTGCAGGAAGTCAGGCTGACTTGACTAATAGATATGAAAAATGGCCAAACTCTAGAGTAAGCTGGCCATAAAAAATGACAGCGTTAAACTTGCCAAACTGCGGGTCATGGTCTTACGCAATGAGGCTTTCTAGTTCTAAAAATGCTAATGTTTTGCATAATTATTTAAAGGTTTTGCTTCAGGCACATACAGTAAATTCCACCTCTCCCTGGCCAAGGAGACGGAAAATTATATTTTTTGTATATTTATATGCATTGTTCTTTATGATGATGCGTTGATGACTAAAGAAGGGTGCACTGAATTAGCGAATTTCATGCGTTGGTTTCACTAACTTTTTGGTATCATTTCTGTATCACAGAAGTAAACTGTCCTCCCATGGTCAATGGTGACATACATTCGAGCGCATGGAGTGCCACAACCACGTTCGGGATATTTGCCTGGGGACGGCTACCGGGAGCTAAAATTGAGTACAAATGCCTAGGAGAATTTAACATGGAAGGTGAAGCCCACAGCAACCGTACCTTCTCGGGCACAGTGACTTGCTTGAATACAACTCCGCCAACGTGGGACCGGCAGGTGACCCTGCCTTGCTCGTGTGAGTACTCGGGTTCAGGAGTATAAGTAGTGGGCACTCGGTAACAGGGGGGCAGTGTGTACTCGGTAACAGGGGTGCAGTGTGTACTCGGTAACAGGGGTGCAGTGGGTACTCGGTAACAGGGGTGCAGTGTGTACTCGGTAACAGGGGTGCAGTGTGTACTCGGTAACAGGGGTGCAGTGTGTACTCGGTAAGAGGGGTGCAGTGTGTACTCGGTAACAGGGGTGCAGTGTGTACTCGATGACAGAGGTGCAGTGTGTACTCGGTAACAGGGGTGCAGTGGGTACTCGGTAACAGGGGTGCAGTGTGTACTCGGTGACAGAGGTGCAGTGTGTACTCGGTAACAGGGGTGCAGTGTGTACTCGGTGACAGAGGTGCAGTGTGTACTCGGTAACAGGGGTGCAGTGTGTACTCGGTAACAGGGGTGCAGTGTGTACTCGGTAACAGGGGTGCAGTGGGTACTCAGTAACAGGGGTGCAGTGGGTACTCAGTAACAGGGGTGCAGTGTGTAGCTACTCGGTAACAGGGGTGCAGTGTGTACTCGGTAACAGGGGTGCAGTGTGTACTCGGTAACAGGGGTGCAGTGTGTACTCGGTATCAGGGGTGCAGTGTGTACTCGTTAACAGGGGTGCAGTGTGTACTCATTAACAGTGGTGCAGTGTGTACTTGGTCACGGGGAAGCACTGAGTACTCGTTCACGGGGTAGCACCGGTTACAGGGGTGCATTGAGTACTCGATCGGTCAAAGAGGTGAAGCTAGTAAGCTACATCACACTACAGGTATCCATCAACATATTGAATGCTCCAGCAGACACGGTATTGGTGTTTTTTCAGTTGGATGTATAGACGGGTACACCCAAAGCCAAAAAGCTGATGAGTGCTACAAGGTGTGGCCAAATTCTGCTGAGAACTTCGTCCACGCAGCCCACACGTGAGTCACAGATTCCAGCTTTATTTTATTGAAATACTGACGATTTTCTTTATGACCATCTGAAATGAAGATGAATTACATTTTTTTTACACAAGTTTCATTTTCCCACCGTATGCCACATTATCGACGTCAACAACGATAGGGGTCCCTCTTTTTCAGTTTCGTGATTGTCTACACCACTGAACATCAGATATTAACCGCGGAAGATTGGTACTGTAGCAATATTACGTACGTACTATACTTGTTCATTTTTAGCTCTAATGGGCAAATCCTTGAATCGTTAACCCTGTCTGTACCTGGCGTTGCTACCTCGTAACTTTTTCCCAGTATTGTTACCGTCGAACGAATACTCTTAGTAGTAAAAAGGAGAGCCTGGTTACTACCGGGTTTGTGTAAAAAAACATCAATTCCTTTTACAGATGCACCGCCGAAGGTGCCAATATCCTTCGCCTAGACGCAGACAAGGTGAATGATGATCTGATAGAAGGAATAACCTATCATTTCTTGACGCAAGGACGCAGGTAAGTTAAGGAAAATACTTCTGGCTTCAACACTTTAGCTCTTTTCATAAATTTGCAGAACAAAATCTGCTATTAAGTTCAGTTTGCAAAATGTTAGTCTGATGTTGAAAAATGTGTTATTTTGCTTTCCCCTCAATGTTAATAGACGTAAACACCCTAATACCTATGTTCGGAAAACATTTTGATGAAATGAACAAATTATGAGACTAGAACAAATTAAATTAAATTAAATTTACCATCAAAAGTTGGCCAACTTTCTCGTACATGTTCGCAGAAAGAAAAGGTGCATAGTACGTACCCAAGAAAAAATTTTTGTGGTAGCCTCCTTCGAATAAATTTAATTTTCTGTGGTTCTACGATCTAAACTTCACGTATCATATATTTGTCAGTCGGAATTATCGTAGTCGAAAGTAAAGAATTTTGAGTATGAATGCTTGAAGCATTACATTTTCGATGTGAATAAATTATATACATGATCGATCAGAGCCCAGATTGTAAGCTACAGTATCAATATTTTGAACGAATTAGGGAAATAGTGGATTTATAGGTAAATTATTTCGCGTTACCTTGTGCTCGTTTTACTTACGAACACGCTTTATTATTCATAATTTATGGGCTGGCTGTATTGATATACATAATTTGCATTTTGCAGGCACCATTTCGACAACCCGCTGCAGATTCCTGCTCGATACAGCTGCACCGATTCTTCTTGCGACGTTCGTATTATATATTGTTGCATAACTATTTTCAATGAATTAAATTACTGAACGGTTGTGTCAGAGCCAGATAAAGCACTTCAGAGGCCCTAAGCACTGAAGAATTTGGTACCCCATATATGCATGAATGAAAATGGCAGCCTGGACATTAGTCACATAGAAATATGATTTTTTTCGAAAACTGGTCATCCAAATATTTTATGCAAAAAGTTTGGGAAGAGGTGAGACGTTACATGTACCATGATTATGCAAAAAAAATAAGAATTGGCGCTTTTAGGAAAGGAATCGGACGAACTGTTTTGGCAATAGCAATAACCATGTAGATATAGAATCTTTTCGAGAGCTAACCTTCAAAGTGTTTTGTTCTCCTAAGACACTGGTTCTCAACCGTTTCTATGCCGGCCACACCTGTAACGTTGTCCATATGGTCGCTTCTCACACCCCTTGTAAAATAAATAACTCATATGAAAATAAAGCCCCTCAGGGGGCATAAAATGGGCCATAGGGTTAGGTTAGTGTGGGTTCGCCCATTTTATGTTATGGGGAGCAGCAACCCCTGGGGGTTTATTAAAGGCCGATTCCCACTCGATGAGCTGGCAACCAAAAAGTTGGCTGCCAGCTAATAACTATGATTGCGGCTCAAACCTGTGCTGGCAGCCCATTTTACTTGGCTGGCAGCCAAGCATCGATGAGCTCCCAGCCAACAATTTTATTCTTTGCTTCTTGCTTGTACCCTTGAATTAGCTGCCAGCAAAAAATAGATCTTACCAAAAATAAATCAGTTAATTTTTTGCTGGCAGCCACATAAGTCTTTTTGAATTTCAGGTGACTAATTAAATATATAGCGTTGACAATGGCATCAAAAGTGGGCATTAATTGGGAGAGGTATGTACACCTTTGTGAAGTAGTGGAAAAATTCATCCCAATATGGGACTAAAAACATCCTGATCATAAAAAGCCGAAACTTATAGCTGAGATGTGGGCACAAACTGACGAGGAGTGCCCCGAGTGCGAAGGAAGAGCCAAAGAGGAATGGACGATGCCGGGCGGAATTCGAGAACGATTCAGGAAAGAGATCCAGAAAGGGAACAAAACAGTGAAAAGTGGAGTGGCTGCTAGGGAAGTGTGGCTGAGCAGCTGGCCCATTCTCAACATTTGTAAAGTCCTCCTGCCCCAATTTGGGCAGAGAAGGACTGAGGGAAACCTGAAAAATGAGTCATCAGTAAACCTAGAGGAAACGCAAACAACAACTGAGTATGAACAGGAGGAAGATGAGGAAACGCAAGAGAAAAAAGAGAGCAGTGATAAGTTAAAGGAAGGAAAATCAGAGTCACAAAAGAAAACTCGCATGGAAGAAGCTAACAAAGACAAAAAAAGATGAACTACTTAAAAGAGGAAGATCTTACCAAAATATTGATGGAAGAGGAGGAAGAAGAGGATTTGTTTGGGAAGACAGTGGCAAAAAAATTGAAGAAGTTACAGACATACCAGCGTAGTCAGGCAATGACCGATGTTCTGTCCTGCCTCCAGAAATATGAGAGTCCCTACCCTAGTCAAAGCACTGGTCCGGATTATTTTCGTGCTCGGCTTCAACGTACAACACTTGCATACAGTCACCCTGCGGTTTCACCAATCGATAGTGCCGTAAATTATTTGATTCCGTGTAGTGAAGCTAAACCTTCTCCCGACACATGGGACTACTCCATCAGCGCTGCAGGTAACTATATTACAGTATTTCCAAAAAATAGCATGTTAATTTCAGTGGTAATTTTAATTTTAGAATGAGACTAATACCTTATGCACCTTTATGTCTCTTCAACAATATCTAATTACTGTCTCCATTCCTTTCAGGGATCACCGAGTGGCTCGTTGGAGAGAGAGTACAAGCGCTGTGGAATGAAGGATACTGGGCAGCTACTGTTACGGGACCGACATAGCAATGATCACATTCGACGGACAAGTGGGGGAGGTCGAAGTCCCAATCAGAAACTTGAAGAAGGCACACAGCGACAATGGCATGTTTAGAATGTGAAAGTCATGGCCGACAATACTGTTTTAAATTAATGTATGTTTCAATTTATTCCAAGTATACTTCCCGTTTATAATTGATAAAAGGGAAATGGAGGCTAATCAAATTTTTAAGTTTCATTATTGTATTTATGTACGGTTTATTCAATACATATTTGTGTTTTTGATATAGGAGAAAGCACTTCCAAAGGAAGGAATGTTTATTTGCACTAAATATATTTATTTCTGAATGATAATCATTGCAATAAAAATAGAGGACAGACATATTTTTGGGTTTCATTGCTGTATTCCTATTAGGTTTTATTCAATAAATATTTGCAAAATGACATCATCAGACGAAGCCAGGTGGGAACTGAGATGCAAGCATAACCACAACTGGCTTCTAAGCCTGGCTGGAAGCCAAGCTTGCAAGCCTATCAGGTGTGCTTACAAGCATGAATACTGGTTGCCAGCTAACTTTTTGGCTGCCAGCTCATCAAGTGGGAATCGGCCTAAAGGTTACCTTAGCTAGCTGAGGCTTCGGGACGTCTGTCTTGCGAGCCCACTTTGCTTCCTTTCGATTTCATACTCTTATTGCGATTACTTTTTTCTGTTCTTCCTCTTCTTTCACGACTTGCTGTTCCCTTCCCATGCGCGTTGATCCTATGTAAGAACAACTTCTTGTGTGGGTTCCCCGTTTCTATCGACATACTATATGTTCCTTCCTTTTCCTCTCTTAAAGAAGAGCTTAGTGTTATTTAGGGAGGCTGAAGCTTTCTTATGCTACTACTACTACCACTATGAAGATAAAGTATGAAATTTATGCATTTGTGCAATCGAAGTTAATGGAAATCATCCAAGATTTACCATCCTCTTGGAAGTCATCTCCCGCCTCGAAGGGAGAAGGGGTGCGAGAATATACTCCATCTTACCATATACCTTGGTAGCCATGGTTAAACCAGGAGAATACTACTACCACCATGTAGCTACCTGTCCGACGCTATTCTCAAGAACACATGCCATGAGTAACGATGAGTTGTGACCCGCTGAGCTACTTCTGAAAAGCTTTGCACTGACAAGCTTTGTAGCCTATACTTGGTTCTAAACTTTTTGCGCCACATACCTAATTGCACGGATTCTCTTTTTAGCCCCTGTACACCATGGTGTACTTGCCTCTTCCTTGCGCTCCTTTGAAACAGCGTCTCATTATCTAGCTAAGTTTTCATCTGGTTATTTGGAAACATATGTTTAAAACACAGTGAATCTTCGTAATATACCTTAATTTAAAAACGTCAGGATTCTCATTTGCCAGGCTCACCAGCACCATGTAAGTTAGATATCTGGTAGGAAGTACACAATATTCTTTTTATAAATCTAAAACGAGAAATATCTCGGGGTTGTTCTCGAAGGCCTACTCATGAGTTTGTAATTATTAATCACATTTCAGCTCTCTCTAAATGCTTCCAGTGGACATAAAAACGTAAAGGGAGTAAACTAATGGTAAGATTAAGGGATTACCTCAGCGTCAACATAGGGCTATGGCATAGGGATTGAGCGAGTTCTATTCAAATCTAACCGCTGATGGTGACATCTTTTTTGCAGGTTACCAACACTGATTTACTGGGCGGCTGCCTAGCCCTTGGCAGAGACTTGGAAGTGATAAGAGTATTTTGTGAACAACCTAGGTATTTTGTCTGTATGATGCCAGCTCAGTGCCCGACTACCTACCTCAGAGCAGCACACGGTGGTGGGTGCTACCAGCTGCACCCATCCACCATCCAGACAACTGCTTCCAACGGAGATTTTCTTGACTATGTTGCCAATGCCCAGCAAAAATGCGCTGAAACTGGCGGCTCTCTCGCTCGTCCAACTTCCGTCTTGGATCACACAAGCATGATTGGCTTCATAAGGGTGAGTTCAATGTGTCTTCAGCTTACTTATAATTGCTTGTATATTGTACAGTGAAATACAACAAGTACGCCAGGCTTCAAAGTAAACAAGCCTTCATGGGGGTGCGAAATGAGTTACGGGCCGCAGACTTAAGTTCGCTAAGTTTGTCGATCAAATGTTACCGAAGTCGTATGCCTAGGATCATCCCATGCTGTATCAGTCTTAATAAACAGGGATTTTGGGCTTCCCTTTCCTCATAACTGCTTTTTCATGTTCGTCATCCAGCCCGAGTAGCTGCTTCCTTGCGCGGTGCTCCATGCTTGGGTTTCCCATTTATTTTTACATACTAGGCCTACACATCATAGCCCTAGCCTTCTCTTAAAGCCCCGTGTTATCTCAGGGAGAAATAAATTAATGTATTAACCAACTCGTGACTCTATCCAGTGACATCGTGGCATAAAATATTTCCTAATTACACAAGAATGACGCGGTACTGACCCCAATGTTCTGCCAAAGGTAGAGGTAGTGAGACAACCTTAAACCACACTTTGCCCCTTTGTTCCGAAGGAAGCACTCATATTGATTTACTAAGTATCTTTAGCGTACCCAGAGCGTGTTCTGCTCTTAGATTACGCATACCTAATTTACTCTTTTTATCCCACATACAGCAGGTACTTCGGCTCTCTATATGTGTAGCATTGGTAACCCTCAACTTATATGATGGAACAATTTATCACCATAAAATATGTACATACAAGTGAAGGTAAAGGTGAAACAAATTCACCAATAGCAGACCCAGGGCCCGTCTTGATGTTAGGAGCTTCCCGAGAAGTTATGGTGTAATAAAATTGTGTGGTTGAATTGTCGTATGGGTATGGAGCATAAAACTGAAAACTTTTTGAGATTACAAAGACTTCAGCGTCTATTCATGCATTCTAAATGACCATCACTGTGAAGGTTTCAATTGTCCATTTACTTTTAATTAATTTAAACAACCCTCTATCGTCCAAAGCAAATACCGAATGTCATGGGAATTGCGGTATCTGGGAATGAACTGTGAGACTTATCTAGTTGGTAGAGGGTCCCATTCTCTATATTGTAGCGTTTCATGCATGCTGCAGCTTTGTCAGCGATCGACAAAGCATTGAAGAAGCATTGTCGTTGGTTTCTAAGGCTTTCATATTTGACACAATAGTTCAAAGTAAAATAAGGAAAGAGCATCAATGGCTTTAAAGTTGCATGAATTCAATTTCTACGTTACATCCCCCTGTGTATACACTCGAGCATATAGAATAACAATGTATTTCATGAGAAACATTGTTGTTTCAGCTACAAGCTCCTGATGAAAATGTTCTCCTCGGTCTGACAAGGTTGGTGCTGCTGGTGTTTACGGTTGTTAATATTTCTTTATTTGTTATCCTGTTATTTCCCTCAGGGGGCATAGGATGGCCATAAGGTTTGGTTACTTAAGTTTGCACATCCTACGTTATGGGGAGCAGTGCCCTCAGGGGCTCTGTAGGTCTGTCTTTCGTGCCCACTTCGCTTCCTTCCCATCTCATACTCCTCCTGATTTTTCTTCCATCTGTGCTTCCTCTTTTTTGCCCTCTCTCTCTCTCTCTTTATCTTTATACTTGTTGTTCCCATGCGCGTTGATCCTGTGCGAGAGCACCCTCGTGTATGGGTTACGCGTGTCTATTGTCATGCTACATGTCCCTTCTTTCTTCTTCTGTGATATCACCTTTGTTGTGGAAACTAAGACTTGAACTATTGAATAATGTATAATAATAATATCAAAGGTATAAAAGGCGTTTGTCTCCAGGTTACAGCGATGATTGCCGCAGGAAACGTACAAAGGAATAAACTGCTGAGTACTGTGCACAGTCAATGAAAAACTGGCGTGTAAACAAGCAATAAATGTTAATAAATTAATCTTTGCTATTTCTTCTTCGTGCTACTTCTAAAATCTTTGACCTGTGGCATTGCAACTGCAAGAATTTTTGCCCCGATATGTGTACAGTGAAATGTCAGACCAAGCTAAACGATCCGGCAATTTTGTCTGGTCAAAATCAGCGAAGATGTCACTTGTCTGCGCACGCCTTTAGACAGACTATTTTAGTTGCTTCTAGACTGATAGTGGCAACGAAAGCTGTTACGTGGGCACCGGGCTTTCTAGTTGCCGCCTGAGTCTTGTTAGCTCAAGAAAGATGATTTAGGTGTCTGTACGCGACACTCGTATGTCAAGTTTCGCAGTTGAGGTATCAATTTTGTTGCTCTAATTTGGATTCTTTCTGTTTCAGGTAATAGCATTACGCTGATGTTACTTCCAGAAGTAAACTCTAAGCTCAGGTGCACCAGTTCTTAGTATGAAGGAGGGATTATGTACTTAGATTTGTGTTTCAAATTCATTGTAATTAATTCTAGTACTCTTCTTACCACTTTTAGCACTTGTCAGTGTCAGTTTGTTGTGATGGTTATTCCCAGGTTACGTTGTTGGTTGACGGCTGTTAATTCTATCCTGTTCATTTCCAGTTGGGCTTGGGCGATATTTGGTCTAGAGTATGCATTACCAAGCATTTGTCAACATCGAAACACATCTACTAGATTGCGGCCCATTCCAGAGTGCTGTCAGGGTGTTCTTGAAGATCAATTTTATCTCTGGCCGACAAGGCAGTCTGATACAGCTTAGCGTCATCATCATCGAATGAGAAGCCACTCGCATAGCAGTAACTAGGCCTTCGAGATATCTTTCTTTCGTACCCACTATGCTTTTTCCATATTAATACGCTTACTAATGATGCTTTCTGTCCTTATTCCAATTCTTTCACAACTTGTTATTCCAATAAATGTTCATAATATAATGTGTGCACTGTGCGCATGGGTTCCATGTTTCTCTCGACATTCTTTATATCCCTTCTGCCTTCTCTGTTGAAACAATAAAGCAGTGGTTATGAAGACTTAACCTAACATGCATAATAATAAATACTTCAGCAACGGAGCGAACTGGAGCTACACCGGCTACGACGTGGGCAGTGACCTGGAAGCTCAGTTCAACGCCACCGCCAGGGGCGTGGCTGTGGTGCACGTCTCCGCCACGGACCACGAGTACCTCACCGGGGACACAACCATTGACCAGTTCATGTGCATGTGGCCTGGTAATTTAAGTAAGTGCGCCCACGTCATCATACAGTATCTTCGTCTTAGTTTCCACCAATTGTACTATTAATCAGTTGGTATGTATTCTATGATGAACGCAAGTGAGGCAAGTTGAGATAAGTCAATGAACTTTGGTTCCAAGCAATTTGCTAAGATAAGGTTGGCGAAAAGAATGAAGAAAAATGCTTTCATAACACAGATCATATAATTATATATGAAATGGTCATTTGCTAACATTAAGTCCACTGTCTTCACTGTGAAAAGAAACTAACTGCAGTGTCGCTCTGGCTGTGTGTATTGATGCAACAGTGTCCGATGTATCAGTGATGCAACAGTGTCCGATGTATCAGTGATGCAACAGTGTCCGATGTATCAGTGATGCAACAGTGCCCGATGTATCAGTGATGCAACAG
>LQNS02015105.1:17673847-17684387 GCA_001587735.2 Parhyale hawaiensis
TATGTGGGCAGCACTGGACAGCATTACAAAGCCCGCATCGACCAACATTTAGGTATATCCAGTAGAACAGGTTTACCACTAGCAAAACCTTCACATTCAGCTCCCCGTCTTCTTGCAGAACAAAACAATCATCCCATTAGTAGGAAAGACTTCTCCATTATACACTTCTCCAATCCAATAGAACTCACAACTTTAGAATCTCTTTATTCCATAAAACTAATCCAAGCCTCAACATAATGACTTCAGCAGTTCCCCTCACTACAATTCACAACTGACGTTTTTCCCCCGACTGTACACTCCTTCCGCCAACGGCTGGAGGAACGATGCAGTTCTTCTCACTACAATTCACAACGGACGTTTTTTTCTTCCGACTGTACACCCCTACCGCCACCGACGCTCCCTGACTGCCCTACTGTACCGGCACTGATATTAGGACCCCGCGAGCTTACTTCAGTCATTCACTTTTTACACTTCCACACGACAACACCTCTCCCCCCAGCTAGTTTATGAAAATAAATTTCTAGTTTTAAGCTGTCACATCCTTGTATTTAGATTTTAATTTCTGAAGATGGGAATATAATCCCGAAACGTCAATGTTTTTAAGTCGACACTTTTGTTAGCTTGAATATTCTTAGTCCAATACAATCGATTCTGCTTAATGCGTCCATATTGGGACCTGATGATTTTTACTTAGACTGGCGGGTCATGACAAGCAATTTTAATAGCTAATGTTACTCTGCCTCTTGTTTGTAATTACGGAAGTACATAAGCCAGTAAAAATAATGACGAACGCGTAATAGGCTGACATTTTTTTAATTCGAAGTTTGATTGACGAGGTGAATTACAGGCGATAATAGTGCCATCTGTGGGCAGTAAGAACATCTCGGAAATTTAGGCTTACTTTAGATTATTAATGCCTACTGATAGGAAATAATGAACCACAATTTAAAAAAAAATTGCTTCGTTGTAAAAGGTTTATACCTTGATTATAAGCAAATTAATGATGATGAACTGTCCCGTTTAAACGGAACTTTGTCTTCAGTAAACGAAGCTGCATTGTGCGTAGTGCGTGGCGTTTGATTCCGTACTAGCAGGATTGGTCTCATTCTACGGCTGGTGGCTTTAACCGGTATAGTCCTATTAAGCGGAATCGACTTCATCACGCAAGATGGAGGACCGTCCAAAGCAGTGCGGAAAGCTCACTAGTTAGTGCAACCAAACACATTTGTTTGTGAGGGCAGAAAACGCGAGTACATATTAGTATTACTAAGTATAGCGTAAACAAGAATTCAGTGCCGCTATACCTATATAGTGTGTTTTCTACGTGAGATTCACATATACCATGTGTTACTCGAAGTTACGTTATGCACCAACTTTTAGCTGAACTAATCTAACCTAACCCATGCACTGACTGAGGTAGATTTCAAAGAACTCAACCAGAAACTGTTTGACCTTTCACGTTACCTGGCTAAAAGATTTGACCCTGGGTGCTGCGATGCGTTTCGTTGTCCCAGCCAAATACCTAAGTTTGCTTCGTCTATTGATTAACATTAACACATACGATGAGTGAGCTTCCTCTGCGTCGCATCGAAACTGTTACTCGAGAACATAATTAAGTACAGCACGTGAGCATAGCAGCACTGCCACAACCCCCCCCCATCCACTCTAAAAAACACGCCCTACACACATGTGCAGTAGATACACAGAGGAATCACCAATGTCCCCTTCCAGTACCAGGCAATCAAAATTTCTGTCGTATACCGGACCACTCGACGCAGTGGCGCTCAGCTAATATACAGGCCGATCGACGTACAGCTCCCACTACGTTCAAATATTATGGATACAGAGTTGAACGTGCGCTTGTCTAGCGTGCCTCCGAAATTAGGGTTGCTTTTGGTCAATACCGTTCGGTTTCTTGCTGCTATACATGGACTACTCATTTTATTTTGCATGCGACATGTTCCTTCTTGCTTCCTTTGGATCACAGCGGACTCTGAGTTAAGAGGCCTAACCTAGATATAGAAAATGTTTCAAAATTCGGTACTGTGTTCATATTAATCACGGTAATATTAAATTATTACCTATTATTTTACTACATTGATGACAACTGCAGCGTGCATGGCGGAGCCTGTGGAGCCCGGGACCAGCGCCAACATGACGCGAGACCCGTACACCGCACGCACCGTGGGCAAAGTAATGTACTACAACTGTACTGAGGGCTTCTACCTCAGTGAGACTGGTTGTGGTGTTGGCGGCTGTGGGGTGAGTGCTTGCTACCGTACTTTTCATTTCTTAGCGGTTTGTCTATTCCACGATGTAACGGGTCTCCCCCTTGGCCTTGTTTTACCCTACTAATTCTTTACATTTTGTGGTCTATTGCCATCCTCAAACTAATAATCAGGTGAGCTACATTTTTTTTTATTGGATTAAGATTTACTGTTCCCTCTTTGGTCTGCTCTTTGCTTCATGTATTCTTTTCTTCCTCTGAGAGTAGTAAAGCTTGAGCAGGATAAATAAATAAGCTTTATGTGTAAAAAAAACATGCGACACAATCTGATGTGTGCAGTTGTACTGATCTTCATGCCCACATAATAGTTATCTACTAGAATACGATGCGGTCACTTCTCGTCAGCATCGTAGAATATGTCAAGCATGATGCTGAATGTTCTGGTGACATAATGAGCATGTGCACAGCATGCAGAACACTGTTCTGATCCACCTTAAGATTTTCCCTTTTTAACTAATCTTCTACTTATAATTCATCATTGATTACATTAACCATGGTTTTTAGTACATCACCGAACGAAAGGGGAGAGGACCAGGATGTGTGCATCTATTCCATGTAGAGGAAAGTTGCCCTCATAGGACATAGGTTGGGCCATAGGCCATAGCGATAGGTCATAGTGATAGGTTAGTCATGATCGCCCATCCTACATATGTTACGGGGAGCAGCGACCCCATGGCAGGGAGACACTGTCGGTTACCATAGCCACATCGAGGCCTGCAGGACGTCTGTCTTTCGGGCCCACTTTGTGTTTTTCCATTCTCGTGTTTGTGCTGATTGTGTAATGTGTATTGTTCGGTTCTTCCTCTTCTTTCCTGACGTGCTGTTCTCATGCGCATTGGTGCTGTGTGGGAACACTTTTTTCATGGGTTCCACGTTTCTATCGACATACAATGTGTCCCTTCGTTTTCCTCGCCGGAAATACCTTAGTTTTTTTCAGAAAGGTTTAATTAAACAACGTATATAATAATAAAGGAAAGTTTAAGTAATCTTCGTTCGCAAATTTCCACAATTGTGATAAGTGCCCTGTATGTATATCAGCAATAATATTTAATCTGTCCCATCTAGGACGACGAACAGCTCCTCTCAACAGCCTATGTCACCTGTAACGTTTCAGCTCAGTGGGAGAAGAGTCCGCCTTACTTCGTGCCTCAATGTTATCACAGTAAGAATTTGTACACTATACAGTCCGGGTTCTATTACTTAGTATTCATGTGTGTATGTGTGTGTGTTTTTGTCGTATTTTTCTTACAAGATGTACGTTGTCAATTTGAAATACTTTAAATGGATTCAGATTTACGAAAATTGATGTTTAATGCTATCGACAAGGGCCAAAATTCTACTTTGACAATTTGTAAGTTGTTGTTTGCATTGGCGACGCGCAAGTTCAGTGTTTGCATCCTTAACTAGAGCGCCTTTTGGCGTGTGAGCATCAGCCGCGTTGGTGGGAGATTAAAATGTTGAATCAGCAGCTTTGGCATTTTTCCTGCTAGGTCAACCACCTGGCTGCTGGGTGCCTGCAAGAGATTGTGATAACTCAATTTCTTCTGGTAGTTTACATGGCATGCACCGTCGTATAACCGCTATAATGACAACGCTAAGTAAGGCTAATCAAAGATAGACGCTAAGTAAGGTCAATCAAATATTGACGCTAAGTGAGGCCAATCAAAGATTGACGCTCAATAAGGCTAATCATAGATTGACGCTAAATGAGCCAATCAAAGATTGACGCTAAATAAGGCCAATCAAGAATTTGACGCTAAATAACGAATATCTAACCAAGAATGAGCTCTTACTCATAAGGTTAGGTTAAGGAAAGGACTGGTTCTGCTCGCGATCTAATTGGCCACGGGCATAATTTGGACGTTTGCAGAACCTGTCCTTGCCTTTACCTAACCTTATGAGCGAAAGCTCACTGTTGGTTAGCTATTTAGGGGCTAGCTGGGTGTGGGACAAGCTTCCTCGTTTATTTATCGGCGGAATGAAACCGTAGATTTATTTGAATAAATCCGCGGTGTTTTTAACCACTTTTTAATAGTCTCAAGCTATGTAGAGTGCCGATAGAGGTACCAGATTTAAGCTACGTCTATCGAGAAGCCGGCCACT
Organism: Parhyale hawaiensis; assembly: GCA_001587735.2. Taxonomy (NCBI): domain Eukaryota; kingdom Metazoa; phylum Arthropoda; class Malacostraca; order Amphipoda; family Hyalidae; genus Parhyale; species Parhyale hawaiensis. Next base: position 17,678,238 of record LQNS02015105.1, read on the forward strand.
TAACAGGCCGTATTTGAATATTCATAGCCATCTAATAGCCCGTATCAGGTTATATATATATATATATATATATACCAACAGAGGAAAGCACTATTACCTGTCTCACTTCGTTCATTGGTAATATATATATTTCGGTGTTTTTGTTTTTAGTAACAAATGAGTTTTGTAAAAAAAATTATTTTATTTGAGTAGTATGGAAAGTTAGATTTTTTATAGGAAAAGTCTTCCTAATGATCATACGCATTGATCAATTTCCTTGTAAAAGATTCTGCTAATTTCAAGATTACAAAAATGCAAGCTTAGCGTCTGCATGGGTTATGAACTAAATGATGTAAAATATCACGATATTCTTGCATTCACTGCCTCTCTTAGAAACTTAGTCATGTACTCAGTTTTAAATTTTCGTCCCCAATGACCGCATTTTCTATGGTCGGTCTCCTATGCGCAATTTGCTTTCCAATGCTCTAAAAATTCTCTGGACAAATTTGATCTGATTTTCATGTAATAATCAGGTAAGTCGTGACCGGAGAGTAAAATTTAAGAAAAAAATGTTTACTCTCAGGGCTAGCCGATGGCAGTTAAGCAAAATTCACTTCTCTCTTTATATCACTTCAGTCTGCGCATGGAAGCCCGTGGCGGTCGCCAATTCTACGCAAAACTTCAGTTCCTCCTCAGCAACGGACGTGGCCGAAAACTCGACAGTGGTTGTGACTTGCGACGGTGGCTACGAACACGACTTGAACGAGACGGAACAGACTTTTGAATGCACCAATGAAGGGTGGAACACTACAGGGCTGAAGCAGTGCAGAAGAGGTATAACTATATATATTTAAGGCTTTTTTGCTACTGACTGCTTATAATAAACTGTTAAATCCAGTAATGACGGATGGAACACTGCACCGCTTCTCGTAAATATGGGCTATAGGTAGTTAAATGCCTATACATAAATATTAGATTCTTAGTCCCTACGCACACCTGAAGTTATCCAGAAGGGAAGACCGCAACTTCCCGTATGTTTAAGCTAGATATGTAAATACATTAGGGGTCCGTAAGGAATCGAACCCGGGCACTTGAGCATAGTAGGCGCAACCGCAAGGCCAAATCCCCGGGTTTGAATCCATACGGACCACTAATGCATTTATCTAGCTTAAGCACACTGGAAGATGTGACCTTCTCTTTTGGAAAACTCCAAGTGTGCGTTGGGACTAAAAATATGATATTTTGAGCAACAAATTGTTTGAAATATGCAAGCTTCCATATTAAGTTCAGGTAAGCGCCTCAAGTTAAATCCTCGTTGTAGTGGAGTGGAGCAGTTAGCGTTGGCCTTGCGGTCGCGTCTTCCGTGCTTAAATCCTTGCTTACCCCTAATGTATTTATCAGGCATAAATATATACCTACATACGTTTTGAATTCATGGAAGGAATACAGGCTTATTGCTTGTCCTATATTTTAATTCTAAACAAAAATACTGCAAAATAAAGTCAACTTGGCTGCACCCACCTCTGGGAAACCCACACGCCCTGCTTCGTGCTGCAGATATAGGCCAACTGGCCCCAGAGGAGTAAGTACGGCTGCAGTCGACCACGGGGTGTTAAAAACTATGACGCCCTCGACGGTAGGTTTGACGACCCGCTCCCTAGCCTACCAACCCATTCCTGGGCAAAGTAAGGGCTCCCACGGTAGCAGTGCATACCTAGTAACTCTGATGACTCAGCTCACTGAGCTTCACGAAAATCGCTCACCTGGCTCGGTACTCGAGCCCACTACATGAAGTGCCACCAGTTCAGCACGCGAGGCTGCTTCCGCGGGTATAAAAGGAAAAGGGAAAACCAGGAGGCCAGTACTTATTGTAGCTGGCAAGCTACGTTTTTTTTTTTCATTTTCAGTGCTTCTACTTTGCTTTTAACTTCGTACTAGCATATTTCTTCCTATCTTGCTTCCTTAATTTTTCGTACTCATTTTGATTCTCTTATTTTTCATTCTTAGTCTTTCTCAACTGGCTATATGAGTGCCACGCCCTCAGGGCTATATTCTGGCGGTCCTCATCCCTGTCAGAATATACATATATGGGCCTTACGAACACGGGCAAACCTGAGTACCTTATCCGCAAGAGGTGTTGCAGCTGGTGGCAGTTCCTGCTGACAAAGTTAGTTTTATGAAGTTAGGTAGCTAGGCTCTTTACATTAATTATCCTTCTTTTCCGCGAGGTGGGCTGTAAGCGAGCCACATCATGGGACTCCTATCTGCTCCCGTGTGGAAGGCCAAGGAAGGGACCCTCCGCACAGGTTGTTCTTTGTTCTGTCTTTTTCTCGTTTCGTTTTTCGTTTGTTTCTCGGTGTCGCATGGCTAAAGGGTTTCGTACGGCCGAGCCGTGAAGGGTTAGTGATGCTCACGTCTTATTTCTCGACAGACATTGTGCACCTGGCCAAGATTATTCTAATAGAACTCATCTAAGTTCGACTCCACTTCTAAACTATATTATATAAAATTGGATCGCTGTTATTATAGTCTTCGTATCTGATAATGTGCGAAAACCGTTAATATAATAATAGTATATAAATGCCAGTGGTCTTAGTTTTGTTTTGACGTATTACATGTCTCTTTTTATTTAATTTTTTTAGAATGGTTCACTATTGGGATGCGTTCCTTGCGACTACGGTAGGAGAACAAACAATACATTAATAATATATAATCAATATTTTTTTTAAATATAGCGCAGCGTCTTAACAGAGGCTTACACTATAACTTACACCATGTCAAATTCCTTATTTTCTTATTTTTCTTGTGTCCTTAGGATACCTCCTATCCCTCCCATTTTCTTTTTTTTTTACATGCTCCTACTTATGATACTTCGTGCTCATCTTCCGCCTTTCTCCCGACTTGCCATAACCCATAAGCCTTTAACCAATATGAAGACACCTCAGTGAATGACTTCACGTTTTTTGACATGCTTTGTATCTCTCTCTTTCTTTTCTCTCTTGCAACACCTCGTTCTTTTGTGGCTTAACACATTTCCTGCTAATGTACCTACCGGTGAGTCGTTCATAATACTTGAGCTTCGTTGAAATGAACGCAATCGAAAAAAAAAATGGCTTAAACTAAAGCATTATCTTATCTAAATCTTGGAGCGAACAGCCTGTTGTGATTAGAAAATCTAACGTATAACTTAATGTTAATGTAATTCACAGTTTTCCGTTTTCCTCTCGTAAAATATCGTGCTCTGTTGAAAGTTCGAAGTTTAAACCAATGAGCATCTATAACTCCCCTCAGGGGGCATAGGATGGGCCATAGGGTTAGGTTAGTTAGGTTCGCCCATCCTATGTTCTGGGGAGTAGCGCCCCCAGGGGGTTTGTGTAGGTTACCTTAGCCGTTAGCTAGGCCTTCGGGACGGCTGTCTTTCGTGCCCACTTTGCTTCCTTCCCATCTTTTACTCCTACTGATCTTNCCTGTGTGGGAACACCCTCGTGCATGGGTTCCACGTATCTATCGTCACACTATGTGTCCCTTGCTTCTTCCTCTGTTAGATCGCCTTTGCTGTGGAGACGGAGACTTAAACTACTCAAAATAATAATAATAATAATAATAATAATAAGCATCTATATCTTAAATTTATTTTCAGTTCTCACTCTTCCTATTTTGGAACACCGCCCATGTTGAGAAAAGTGTAAACAAAGACATAATCTCCTCGCTTCATTTCCAGCTTGTCCCCTGTCGCAGCTGCCTTCTCCTGGACAGCAGGTTACCCAAAGCGCTGTAGAGACCAATATTGAAGGTACAACAGTGACTTATACTTGTACTCCGGGATACTTCATGACCAGCGTTGATGCAGCCGTAAGTAGTTTTACAATCAGTATTTCAACTTAATACGCTCAATTGTTTAGCAACTTGTTCATAATTACTTGGTATGAAAGAGATAGAACAAAGCTCAAAGTGAGAACCTGTGACAGTCTGACGACTGTGATACAGTCGTTAGACTGTATCAACTCTGACGACACTTATAAAACAGATTACTGACTGTATCATGGTAATTACAGCCGCACTCGGTGCTGCTTCACTTTTTATTGTAAAGATTTGGCAAAAATATCTACCCTATCATTAGAAACAACCTCAAATCTTCCTAAACCAAAGTAAATTTCATCATTGGCATATTTCAGAAGTGGCGGAAGACTCAAACTTTCATTTTGACTGTGTAAACGAGAACTGAAAAATGATTTCCCAACTTCCACGACGTTGGCAATGCAGTAGGTATGCCACTTAAAATCATAACAAAACTCTAGGTTATAGACTCGTTTTTTCATTGCTTGGATCAAACCAGCCGGATGAATTTCTATACATATCGATCGTTTATTAGGAAGACAACCTACTTTGTATCTCCTGCTCAATATAGCTTCATCGGACCTGACTGCATACTCCGCTTCAGTAAAGGTTGATGGAAATGACTTTGATATTTTTTTCTTGCAGGGTGTGACGACCGCAGTGCGGGAGGTGGAGGTACAATGCATGGCGAATAGCACCTGGCTCACCCACCACAATGTCGTTGACTTCAGCTGCAGACATGGTGAGCATCGAGAGAATGCATAGGCGTAAGAGGCGGGAGAAGAGCAACTGTCCCCTTGGTTCGAGTGACTGCTGAAAGTTGAGCAAATGGCATGGGATATTTTTGGGCATTTATTAAGAGATCCGAAGATCCCGTGCCATATGCCCGAATTTCAGCAGCCCCTCGAACCCAGGAGGCAGCTGCCCCGCGCTTCCCACGCTTGTACGAGAAAATGAGCAGCTTCCAGTCGCAAATCGGTGATGGATCAAGTTTTCGACCTGGCAAATAGCCAGCAAATAAGTGCTGCTCAGGGCAGTAAAAGTAGATACGATTGGAGTAACGTAGCAGCGGTTGGTTGAGACGAGTAGTTTTTGTACCATCCTTCACCGTAGTGGTCAAATTGCTCAAAAAGCGGATATGGTGACTAAGAATACCATTTTCGACTCATAAAAAAAACATGTGTCAAGTATTAAATTATAAATCTGCTTATTTTCACCTTGTGCGGCTTTATAGCACGTCTCTAAAACTGTGCCTCTTGCTATTGGGGTTGCAGCCACTTGAAGCCCAGCCTCAGGAGTAAAGAAGTACTGGACCGACCCAAAAACGTGTATCTGGGTTTTTTTATTATTTTTTTTTCTCAAGTGGCCTGTACCGCTGCTCATCGATGCCCACATCTACTCGACAGCATCTCTAATAATAAAAAAAATATTTACGTTATCCACAGTTTCACAGTTTTTTAATTTGTACTTTATTCGTTGAGACCAATACAAAAGCCAGACAGATCATGTTTCCGACAAACTGTCTACGGCCCAAACACGCTCCCATCTTGAGCTTCAGACCATATCGAAAGGGAACTGGCATCATGCAACTTCATTAAAACGCAGCTGATCCTATCGTACTATAGAAAAGCAACGATAGATTAGCTCAAGAAAAAAACTTCCTCAGAGAGCCGCCGGGATTTACGCTCCGGTCCTCTAGGAGCTATTGCCATTATGTCCGGGTCATTTAAATGTCTGAGGAAAAAAAAAATAAAGCGAGTCGTACGTGGCGTAAAACCATCACCCGCGTTGAGGGGCGAATTTTAACACAAAATTTCAACGCCATCATTTTTACAGGCCAGCTTACTCTAAAGTTTTGACATTTTTCACATCTAGGTCAACCAATATGACTTCCTGCAAAAAATTATGAACATTGCTCAATTCCTTCTCCCTCTTTTTGGGTGGACTGACAAATACTCAAACAAATATATTTACTTATACTTAAATCTTCAACGAAAATATTATCGCCTCTGTCACTTCGTTCGAGGACGATCATCATTTAATTGGATACCAGCTGAGGTTTTAATATCTGTTCTACTTTTTGGTGCCCTAACTGTATAAACTACCTATCGTTCCATGTACGCGATTGAATAGTTGAACCGCCGTAGCATTTGCATTTATATTTAATATTAGAGATGTATTTGGCGTATCTACCTCTTCACTTTACGTTGTGATAATTGTTCCTGCAAGAAAAGAAAATGCATAAAGAAACAATAACTCAAAGTCGTTGCCAGTCATTGTTATAGTATTAAGAGATCACAGGTAAGCTAAAAATGCAGTATTCATAATATTTAT
>LQNS02015105.1:17688305-17698330 GCA_001587735.2 Parhyale hawaiensis
CGCCCACTTTCGGTTCGCCCCCCCCCCCTGATCCCCGCTACACCGGCAGTGCATTGGCCTTTCTAAATTGGAAGCTCCCGCTTGAGGGGAGCCTACCCTCAAAAAGTGTCAAATGAATGCATTGCCTTCTATTTAGGTACATAGCTAGGAGACAAGTTTTTCGCCCCATGCAGAAGTTGATCAGCTGTTTCAGCCTCTGGACGGCCCAGATGCTGTGACGGCTGATGTCCTCTATTGCCACTAACTGAAACCTAATAAGTTCCTAACAAATATAATTATGAGGCCACCTACACTTCTCATGCGAAAATGCCCGCCGTCTCTTATGCACAGACACTTTACCAGGCTCTATGTCTCATCTTCGTTACTGTTATTATTATCATATGTTAGTATTTGCTTTCTTCGTCTCTGTATTTTCTTTCTGAGAGGCGAAGGAAAAGAGCAATGTCATACACAAAACTGCCCACGTGGACAGCAAGTAAAACAAGAGCAATAAGAAAAAAACGGTTCTCCCCAATACAGTAGACGTAAAATAAGAAGAAAGGGTACATTGTGCCCAGAATAACTGTCCAGTAGGCATTTTGCTACGTCTACGCTAGCCTACATATAGTCCTATATGATTGTGTTTAGAGAGCTTATAAAACTTGTCCATTTGTATTGCAAAACAGTACGATCGGTAAGTTTGGTCAAATGTCATGCTTCCCTGATATCTGCCCTCAGGGGCATATTCTGGCGGACCCTTTCCCTGCCACAATATGTTTGGGCATCACGCACCCAAGGGTCCTGAGTGCCTTCTCTGCAGGGGATGTAGCATCTGGCCGCAGTTCCTGCTGAAAAGGTTAGTTTTGTAGAGTTTGGTAGGTCCTCTAGATTTCTCCTTCTGCTCCGCGAGGTGGGCCACCGAATGGTGGTAAGCGACTCATCGCATGGGACTCCTATTTGCTCCTGTGTTGGGGGCCACGGAAGGGACCTCTCGCACGAGTGTTTGCTTTCTTCTGTCTTCTTCTCTTTTCGTTTTTCGTCTCCTTCTCTGCGCCGCACGGCTGAGCGATTTCGTTCGACCGAACCGTGTGTAGTTGGAGATGCTCGCGCCTTATTTCCTGCCAGACATGGTGCACCTGGCCAAGATTGTTCTAATAGAACTCATTTGAGTTCGACTATACTTCTAAACTATATCATACAAACTTGGATCGCTGTTTTATAGTCTTCGTATCTAATACGGCGGGAAAACCCACAATATAATAATAATCCCTGATATCTAATACTGTACAACGTCCAGTTTCTAATGTTTTTTGTATGCAATAGTATCGTTTACTAGTGTGATATCTAATATGCCTCATATTTTGTTCTTAGTGTGCTCTGCACCCCTTCTACCGGCCGGGGCTGAGATGACGGTAGATAACAAAACTGAGAATATCGAAAATTCTACATACATCTACCGGTGCAACGAAGGATTCTACCTCGAAACCAATTCCGTGAGTTACACGAGTTGCTTCCTTTCAATCAAGTCTCATTTTTAGCTATTTGCTGGGAAATTAACTGAAGTTATCTTTATTCGTTTTTTGTCACGTCTGTCTGTAACGTGTGAAATATTACTTATTAAAAAATAAATACAGTACCCTATACTTTTTACGTAAAAAATCGAAACTGTTTGGCTAGATAAAAAAACTGTTTTCAGGCGCTCTCAACAGCCCTGCAGTTCCTTTAAGAACTGTAAAATAGTCCAGTACCAGTGATACTCATAATTTACCGTTTGTACAGTACCTATTTGTTAGTGCAATTGCTGCTAGCGCATTTCATCCGGCAGTGGAAGTAAAATACAACCCGTGTATTTTGAGGGCAGTATGTAGATAACGTACTCATTGCCATGTTGTAGTACATCAAGTATTGCCAGTAACTATTAATTGTAATGTTATTACAAATTGAAGGATGCTGCAGAGTCAGCTTTTGCTGAGTTTATGTCATATCTTGTGTAACGAAAACAAATTTCCCCACCAAGAATTCAGTATAACTCTATATATACAATAAATATATATATATACATACCATAAGTATCACTGCTCCGATTTCAAAGTCACTCCATAAATACTGGATAGAGGCGAGTATCCCGACCAAGATTTCAGTTTCATTCTATATCGACCCGCGATATGAAATCCCAGTTACAGATATAACTCAAATACTTGAACAGCATCCTTGCCAAACATTGTCTCTTGAACTCTCAACTTATAGTCTGATTTAAGCATCACTTCACTTAGGAATAGACAGCGCGCTAATTGTAACTACAACAAATGGGCGCTGTAGTAACTTAATGTGCGGAGTATCCTATAGCCAAGATATCACTCCTCAGATATATAATTGGTGCTTAAATTAGCATCACAGCACTGCATTCTTTCACAGTTGCTTAGCGCTAAGTAAATCTAAGAAGCTATCGCTTGGTAGATAATTATTACTCAACTTTCCAGCTAACAATTTGCTGCTTAATTGACTGGTGTGCAGCATACTAGTCAAGATTTTTTCTTTAATTTAAACACTGTATGGTTGATTAGCAGCTTAGTGAATACTTCACTCCTGGAATAATCGGTGCGTGGTATACTGTAGCCACGATATTTTTTCTTAATCTCTGACAACAGCCGGCGCACTGAACCCTAGACACGATTTTATTCATGACTTACTCAACCGTCTAGTATCTCATCCAGCTTCCCTCACATCGTGCTGCATTAATGCTGATTTCTGAAATGATAAAAGCCTTTCATTCACCAGACAATCAGTAGGCCTATTCCGTTCTTCATATTAGGCACCATGGTCTGTGTTCAATTGCGAAATTTCACTCAATTTTCTGTAATTTTATAAATAAGCGTATTGTAAGACCATCCCTTTTCAATATGTACTTCGCTGCCTGGTGAGCCGTGTTTAATCCGAAGACCGCATAACGCTACCAGATACGCTTATTTCTGCACAAGACCAAATTAATAATCGTACAATTAAGGTCACCGTCTTGTAAGCAAATACTACCCAATGCAGAAACCGAATAACGGTAATGAATGTGTGCATATTCGCGCCATGCCTGCTTGATAATCTTGTAATGAAGATTATCGCTTGGTAAACAGTTTGGTCATCTTCTCATTTCAGACGTACCCCGGCATCACTAACGAGGTTCGGGTTATGTGCGGAAGTGATTCACAGTGGCGCTACGACCGGACGGATTTGCATTGTGTTGAACGTGAGTTACTCGTACAGCTCGCGGAAGCGAGGGTTTATGGGTGACAGTACGATGTGTTGGTACTCGTCCCGGGGCATCGTCTGACCGGGAGCCTCCATTGCTTGTCGAAGTATTATCGCTGAGGGTGTGCTATGCTTCGAGCTGTGGATACCGGCGAGGTCTCTAATGCCGATGCCTCGTATATTCATATGGAAAATTGGAGGCGTGCATGTGCACCTAACTCGTCATTCTGAAATATATTTGAACTCTGTAGCATAGACAGCGTAGCAGGAACGACATGCCCATCCTGGTATAAAGTTGTTCCTGCGAAAGACTAGTGTGGTCCCGGCAGAATATTACTGAATTCCTTGCTTAGTAAAAGCTTCTCGCTACTGACAGCATCTCACAATAGGAGCAGTGATTTTAGTTCTCAGTCATAGAGCGTTGTTTCATTTTTTTTAATTTTGACGGTATATCTGTAGTTACGGTTCGAAAAAATTTCCAAGTCCGTACTGATTTTTTTCTCAATGGAGCAAGATGAACTAGAGCACCCCAAGATCGCATACCTCCGCCAAGCAAAGCAACGTCAACAAAACTGAAAAGTTGGATCTGAAACTACGATTTCCTCTTTATCAGCGCCAACATCTAGTTATTTTTGCCTATTGACCGAGATAGAGGGTTCTGTAATTTTCTTGAAGATCCGTCCATAAGTTCATGAGTAATGTTAGGACAAAAATTTTGACAACCATTAGTCAAACATGCAAATGAACCGATCATGACCAAAATATCGTCATTTGTGTCTTTCAACATTCCTAATAATTCCTACAAATTTCAAGAAGATCCGTTCATAACTTTTTGAGTTATATTATACATCTGGCAAACATTTTGGCAAACATAATTCAAGCACACAAGCGAATAAACCGATCATCACCAAAATTAAATTATTTTAATTATTTATAACTCCTCCTATTTCTAACAATTCCTGTGAATTTTGTGAAGATTTGTTCAAAACATTCTAAGTTATTTTGCTAACCACATAAAACCAAACACAGAGACAAATAAACGTACAGATCGTCACAAAAATTTGGTCATTTACTTTCTGTGATGTACCTAACGCTCATGTAAATTTAATAAAAATCCGTCCATAACTGTTTGAGTTTTGGCATTAAGAAAAAAAAGTCAGACAAACAAACGGATCTTCAACAAAAGTTAGTCATCTGTTCCTCCAAACATGCCTAACAATCCCTGTGAATTTCGTAGAGATCCCCCCCTAACTTTTTGAGTTATCTTTGTGACAGACAAACAGATAAGCTCGACGAAAACATACCTAACCTCCTTGGTGGAGGGAATTATGATAATTGATTAAAGAGTAAAGTTAATGCATTCCACGATTACCTGCGTTAAAATCTACTCTTGCTTGAGTATGTTACACTTTCCGTAACGCGATGGTTAGCTGAGGAAAATTATCTTCTGTTCCCTTTGAGCTCTTCACCCCTAGATATTTAGAATTAAATCTTATATAATTATTTTTTGTTTAATCGATGCATTTAAACGTAGAGGCAAATAAGCTGACTTTTGGTCTTTCTGCACTGCGTTGAAATTGCAACCGATCGCAGAAAACTTATTTAGAAACCAATTCCGCTATCATCGCCGTGAACATTATGCAATCGCCGCCTTATATTTGGCCTGCCGTAACTCGAAAAACGTTTAACTCAGTGGAAATAATTGAGGTACCGAGTACGTTAGCGAGCGGTGGATGACTCTGGTGTTGAACAAGTAACCTTGTGCATGTGAATGCAACACGTGTATTTCCGAGGCCCCACTATGAATCGCACGCTCAACTTATGAGCTGACTTTCAGCTTTCCCATCGTCCCGATATACACTGAAAGTAGCATGTACTATGTGCGGCTGAACGTCTCGCTCATAAGTAGAGCGTGTGTTTGTTTGTTTGTTTGTTTAGAACGAACTTTAGATACGACGAAATTGTCCTACGACACATTAACTGTGTAAGGTTTTATATACTTTATCTCGTGCCAGAGAATCCTAGCCATTGGAGTACTACCTGCATATAAGGGGCTGTGGTTTTTAGCATTACAATAGAGGAACCTCCGGGATACATAGAGGCGGACCCTTTCTCTTTTAGAATATATATGAGCCTCACTCCCCCAAGGCTGTCCAGACTCCAGAGTGCCTTTTCCTCAAGAGATGTTGCAGTTGGCCGTAGCTCCTGCTGACGAGGTTGGTTTGTAGAATTAGGTAAGTCTTCAATACTTCCCCTCTCGGCAATTTACTTCCTGCCAGTAGTAGCGCGCTGGTCATTTAAGATCAACAGAACTCATCTGAGCTCACATTGAATTTGAGACTTTCCGGCAGGAAGCCGAGAAAATAAAATTAATGAGAATTCGTTGAGATGCGACTTAGTATTGCTGCGCTGATAATTCAACTTCACCTACTCAGTGCTGCAGATGGCGGGAGAGGGTCACCCAATTCAGGTAATAACTCAAACGGATGATGACATTTTATATCGCGTATTTGATAAGCAAAGACACAATTGATTGCTCAACCATATTTTATCAACTCAACTCTCTCAGCAATTTCATACAAATGCTATCGAAGGTGTTCAACATCTCGTGTAAGGGAAATTCCATTCATAGAGGAAATTATGTCTCTGATATACAACTGAGCCACAGTTTATGAATCAAAACTTTTCGGTAAAATACGCCGTAATAGAAAATGTACTATACAATCTTTAATAAGTAATAATGCGCTCAAAAATTGTAATAGTAGCATCATTATTGAGAGCTCAATGGCATTAGAACAATAGATTACCAGGTATACTTACCAAGACGAACTCACCAACACTGTTACTTTAGGACTGGAGCCCAAATAGGTTCAATAGGAGGTTATGTAAAGGAGAGACATGAACACAATTATGTAGATCTCGCAGACATGTACAGTTGTGTCTGTGGCGAGCTCAGTTACCAGGGTAACTGTTGCGGCTATGAAGTAAGATCGGTTGCGGTCGCTAGCCCGTGCCCGCTTGATGCGCGTGATTCTTTTTCTTAACTGATTACCTCCACCAAGGAGGTGATGTTTTTGTCGTGTTTGCCTGTCTCAGATTGTCCGCATGTCTTTGTCTTCGTCTGTCACCAAGATTACTCAAAAAGTATTGAATGGATCGTTACGAAATTTAGAGGGATTCTTAGGCATGTTAACAGTAACAGATGATTAACTTTTGGTGGAAATCAGTTAATCTGTCTCTTTGTTTGTCTGTCTGCCTATTTTTTCTTACGGCCGTAACTCGAAAAGTAAATGACGGATTTTCATGAAATTGATATGAGTTGTTACGTATAATACGAAGAGTAAGTGATCAAATTTTTGGAATGATCTGTTTCTTCGTTCGTTTGTGACTGTTTTTAATTTTATGCTTGTTAGCACGATAACTCAAAAAATTATGAATGGATCTTTATTTTTGTAGGAGTTGTTAGTAATGTTAAAAGACATAAATGAAAAAATTTTGGTGATGATCGGTTGGTCTCTTTGTGTGTTTGACTAATGTTTGTCGTAATGTTTGGCAGCAGCATAACTCAAAAAGTTGTGAACGGATCTTCATGAAAATTACAGGAATAAATACAATCAATAAGCATAAATGAATAGATTTTGTTGTTGATACGACGAAAATCATGGTTTCAGAACCAATTTGAATTTTCCGATACCGTTACCTTGCTTGGCGGAGGTATGCGCTCTCAGAGTGCTCTCTTGTTAATTATCCAATCTGAATTTTGAATCTAAGATAATTATTACAGACAAAAATTATCTTCCACCCTCTGTTATCTAGATTTGTTTTTAGTTTAGGATTTCTTTGTAAATTATGATACTGCCTCTTCTATATAAAACCAATTGTTGGTGTATTTTATGCTTTACCCTAGTTTGGGTTTCAAATATCTTCCTTCCGTTCGCACTGTGTTTCTCGGTTAAGCCAAGGCCACCTAGGGTTCTAGGCCACCTAGAAAACAGTTTTCTAGGTGGCCTTGGTTAAACGCCTTGTAGTTTGGAGGCATACGTAGTAGCCGTTGGCTCAGAGCATCACTGATCTCTTCTATGAGCCATTGTGTCAAGCTCCTGCCCGTGATTTGTTATAGTTACGATAGGCTAGTTCCTTGCTATATCAGTGGGGCAGGTGGTAGCAGTTCCTCATGAAAATTTATTTATCTATGATGGACAAGAGGCAGGGTAACTGACATTAGGTTTATTAAAGACACAGTGCTTACGATCCTCGTCAACGCTGTGTTGAATAGTATCGATAATATAATATGTAGTAGTTCCCCAGTGTCTAAGCACCAGTGGCTTCAGCGGCCTTTCCTCTCAGAAAGTTGCTGCAATACGAGCAATTCAGAATGATGCTAGCATCTCGTATTTCAGGAATATTACCGATTGTATTATGCAAACTTTCTTAACCCAAATTGCCGCGCACGTAGAATCAGGCTTCGTCGCCTGCTTTGACAAGACGCAGCAAAATTAGTGTTTTATTTGGTGTGTACTTTATTGTTTCAGTTATATGTTTGTGACAAATAGAAGGTGAACTAATCTATGGAACGTGCTTGATTTTCAGTATGCCTCGATGAACCTCCGACTCCAGCTGGTAACTCTTCTTTTAATTGGGACAATGTCACGCGCCTGGCTGGAACATCGGTAAGACATACTCTAGGCTCTAGCGAAGTACGCACTGAATTACTGATAAAACGTCAAAAGAAAAGGTACACTAGTTTTTAACACCGGAACTTGTAAATTGTACTTACTTGCTTGCAGTTCAATCAAGAAGTCTGTGTCGCACATGGACTAAAATTTAATGCAATAATATCTAGGAATCATGATTATTCTGCCTTTATATGAACAGCTGGACTTGCTTCATGATTTCCTGCTTGGTTCCATTTTTTCAACTCGCGAGTAAAGGACTACTAAAACAATGCTAAAGTCTTAAATTTTTTGCGGAATTACCCATGTTTCGTTACGCAGATTACCTACGAGTGTCCCGACCAGCAAGTATTTGGTGACATGAGCTCCACACTGGAAATTTCGTGCGAGAATGGCACCTGGACCAATCACTCCGCTGAACACTTAACTTGTGTCACACGTGAGTCCCAAGGAGGTGTAATAGATAGTAAACACCCTAGGTGAATACTGTATAGATTGCTACGTCCGAGAAAAGTATTGGAACAACAGAAGTTGCCAGCAACTTTTCCGTATACGCTGTATCCCGTATACCGGACTATGGTTGTAGATGCGAATGTGTTACTCATTACCCGTCTATGCCTCCTGTGGCCAGGTGGTGTAGATTCCGGCCTTGCTCGATGTCACGAGGTCAGACGTTCCATTCTCATTCCAGAGAGGAAGTTTTGCTGCTCGGCAATGTAGTATCAGCATTTCTGCTATTCATAGTCCTCCATGGGGAAGGGGTTCAGACCAATCCAGAAATAGAGATAGCCGGGGTAAGGGTAGGTGGGTTGCGAGAGACAGAAGCCTTCAGACTCTAAGACGCCTAAGCTCTGATAACTGTGGTTGACGTGCTCTCCTCTGGACCTTATGGGGAATTATTTGCAGCACGAATCAGTGTATGTAAGCTTGCTAGTTTCCGTGGGCCACCAAGGCAATTTTAGGTTTTCTTTTATTATGAGTAATTGCATGCTGCAGATTGACATACATTTATCTCTTTCACAGCCCTCCGTAGCGAAACAATAGCGAGAGCTTATTACCAATAGAGTGGGTCTCTATTGTAGTAGTGTCTCTTCGGAGGCAAATTGGGACTCTGTGCCGGGCTGAGCATGCAATGCAGTTCTCGTAGGTTTCTGTGAGCAGTCTAATTTATTGTGCTGTGATTTGCAGTGCAAACAATTAGATTGAAAATGCTATTCGGTATCCGAAATTCGATCATAAAAAATACGGGAAGATATGTGAAAGTTCCAATTTAGAGATTGGTATCTGTCCCTAAGATAAAGAAGTGCGATTCTAACTTTTTTGTCACCTTTTAGAAATGTATTAATCTTCGACTTCCTATAAAATATGCGTATTTTTTCTCCATTGAGTTACAACACCGTAACGAGTTCGGATACATCTAAATCATTACCATCAAAAATAGTTTAATTATTCATAGTCACACTATTAACATGGTTCCTTGATATCCCAAATAAGGTTTGTGAGAGTTAAAAATCTATATGTGTTCACTTCTGAGGATACTGTTTTGCAAAATCAGCTACAATCTCATTGGGTTTTATGACGTACAATGCAAGTCGTAACTTTCCCGTTCAGCCTGCTCGGATCAAGATCCTCCGGCTACTATTGGCAACGCGCTGCCCCCCAACAAAACAGGGTACAGGGAGCTGGAGGAGAGGATCTACTATTGCCCTCCCAAGACGGCGACCCTCCAAGGGGAGCTCACTGCAGTCCTGCAGTGCCAAGTCGCTCCTGATGGCTGGAAAGTTATCTCCACTAACGAAACCATTGATGAGATTTCCGACAGATTCAACTGTACCGAAGGTAAGTACAGCGAAATTATTACCTCCGCCAAGGAGGTTATGTTTTCGTCGTGTTTGTCTGTCTGTCTGTCTGTGTGTTTGTCTCTTTGTCTGTCACCAGGATAACTCAAAAGTTATGAACCGATTTGGATGAAATTTCCAGGGATTGTTAGGCAGGTTGGGAGGAACAGATGATTAACTTTTGGTGAAGATATGTCCATCCGTTTGTTTGTTTGTTTGTCTGCGTTATTTTTCTTGATGCCATAACTCAAAAAGTTATGAATGGATTTTGATGAAATTAACATGAGTTGTTAGG
>LQNS02015105.1:17699313-17716178 GCA_001587735.2 Parhyale hawaiensis
GTTATGGCTTAATTCTATACTAAATGAACAAATGTATATCCCTGCTACGTGATGCAGCGTGTCCAGAACCGTCGCCAGAGGTACACTCGGAGTGGGTGAGCAACTGGACAACATCATTTCTGGAAGGGGTGGTGATCCAATACGTGTGTCCCTCTCCTTACGCCACCGAGGCAGGTGACCAGGTCCTCATCAACACGTGCCAAAACAACAGCTGGACCTTCGCTGACATTCCTGTCTGCAGTAAGTTTTTAGTAAGATAATTTTAATATGTACATATTTATTTGTATTTTAATTATCATAGACCACACCATACATTGACTGGACACTGAAATCGGGCCTCTCGCAATTGGGCCTGGAGGCCGATTTGCGTACGGTAAGTGTTAATAGAATGAGTTCCAATAATCACAGAGACCTCAAACAAAGATTAAAATCTTCGTTGTACCGTGAGGAATTCGTTGCAGATTAGGGAAGCTAAATTCATAATCATATATCTTCAGTAGGCGACATACATCACACCTTCGAACACCAAGAAAAATTGAAAATTCATCACAATTTCTAGGAATAATAAGATTTTCTAGTACAAATTGGCTCATAGATATTACACGTAATATGTATTTTAATATCACATTCAATTGAGTTTTCCCAAAGATTTGAAGCAATAACCTAAGAAATTGATGTATGTAGAGCTTTCGGTAGACCTCATCCCAATAACCGCAAAAAAATGAGGTTGAAAAAATCAAGTAAGGTTTAGAAATTAAATAAAAACTACAGTAATACTACATTGGTACCTACCATTGAACTGAAAATACAAGTTAAACTATGAGATAAAGATACCAAAACAGCCGGTGAATGATATTAAAACATAACAAATTATGGCTGATATAATCCTTCATTACTGGAACCATCATAAGTTGCACATCGTGTTTGTCAATATAATTTACCTAGCGGCCTAGTTATATTACACCGCATTGTGGTTGCCTACGTTATATCACTTCCTGGTTTCCTATGTTGCATCACTTTTTGGTTGCCTAAGTTGAAACACATCATGATTGCCGGAGTTAAATCACTTCATAGTGGCCTACAATACATCACTTCAGGGAGGCCAAGGGTATCACTTACCAGCTGTCAGAGCTACATCACTTCACGGTTGCCAATGCAGTACCGCTTCACGGCTGCCAATGCTGAATCACTTCACTGCTGTCAATACTACATCACTTCATGGCGGCCAGTGCTTTATTCAGATCACCTCACGGCCGCGAATGCTATATCATTCCACTGCTACCAATGCTATATCACCTCACTGCTTCCAGTGCTAGAACACTTCACTGCTTCCAATGCTAGATCACTTCCTGATGGCCAGTGCTTCATCGCTTCACTGCTGGCCGGGCTCCATCACTTTATGGCTTCAAGCTGCTCCAACTCGTCTTCAGCTCTGCAGTCTGTTCTGATTTTCTTTCTTAGTCCGTATGGTTCCCTAATAAATTTCATCAACATTTTCATCAGCTGCTTACTTCGCATTTTATTACAAATCGAGCATACCACGAATCTGAAAAGCTTTTGTTCTTCAAACTAAGACTGTTTATTTCACTAACTACAGTATTGCGAAATGCCCTCAGGGGTATATTCTGGCGGGCCCTATCCCTGCCACAATAATTTGGGCATCATGCACCCAAGGTTCCTGAGTGCCTTATCCGAAGGAGATGTTGCAGCTTGCCGAAGTTCCTGCTGACAAGGTTAGTTTTTAAAGTTAGGTAGGTTCTCTACTTTCTTCTTTCTGTCTCGTGAGGTAGGCTGTCGATCGAGATAGCCGGCTTGGTACGTGAGACATCTCTAGTCCCTCTCGTGTGGAAGGACACAAAAGGGGCCGACCACTTGAGCGTCTCCTACTATACTTTGCGCGTTTTCCCTGCCCGTTGTAGCGTACGTGGCCACCACGCCTACCCAATATGAGGTATTTGAATACTGCAAAAGTAGTTTCTCTGTTGAAACGCCTGAGTTGAGACTACGGAGGTTAAACAAAACATATAGTACGATAGCAAAATGAGTTTACTGCAAATATCAAAGGTCATCAACAGTTGTTCTACGTAATTACACTTCAACCCTTAATACTATTATGAATTTGTTGCGTATAGAAGTTTTAGAAGTATGTACAGGTTTGCTAGTCATTCCTGAAATGTAAAAGAACTAAGTCAAATAGCCTACACAAAGTATGAAACAGTAATGGGAGAACATATAAAAATGCAAGTGCGGCACTGTGCAGTCAGGCGGGACCAAAATTTGCCTTAGGGGCCAATGTCCAGTCAATGTATGGTGTAGTCTATGTCGTTATATATATTATAGATAAAAGTGTATACTTTTTGGCATATATTCTTTGAAGTAAAGTTTTAACCTTTCAAACACGTTGAGTGATTTACTCAGGTAAGTTTCAGTTGCGTGTAAGGCTATAAGTAGTAGCTCTGAGTCTCTGACGCATCGCATGACTTGTTATTTTTATTAAAATTTTCAAAATGTCGCTCTTCCTCGGAGATACAATCATGAAAATTTTTACGATGTAGACAAATTTTGTTACACAGCAACTCGCAACTTCTGCTGCTGCTGCTCCAGCGCTGTTTCGTGCCGTGTATTGGATCCTTGCATTTCTTTGCATGGTAACATGTGCGGTAGTTCTAGTTTCCCCCTTTTGTACATCATCAGTGCTTATTCTGTGGAGACGTAAGTTAGAAATTTACTGTTCTTCGATTAAAGTTATTTTAGAGAGTTTTCACTCCTTCCGTGAACATGCAAATTATGCGTATCGTATTACAAATAGTATAGATGTCTTGGGATTATTAAACTCTCGTCATTTATAATCACCCTGCGCAAGTACTTTTTCTCTGCTAAACAACGGCTTTCATGTAAATTTGTTAGGCTACAGTATTTTCTAATCAATGCGTGGTACGGCGAATACTCTCTGATATCCGTAAATCAAATAACTGCAAATTAATGACATGCTAATTTACCCCTTAACTTGTTACCGGCCCCCGCCATGTGCCATGACGTATTCTCTCGATCAGTGTAACACATCGAAGACCAAAGACGATGTTGAACCCCCGTTGAAAAGAAAGTCATGCATCAAATATATATTGAGTATTACATATGGCAACATTTTGCGTGAGCGAACCGACTTGGCTGTGACTGAGAATGCAGCACGTGGCATTAACAAATGTCGTCGAAAGACGGTTTACAAGTTAAGCGTCTACCTTGTGCTATCATTAAATTTATATACTTCCAACTTCATACATCGTGTTATCGCACTTCTTTTTGCATACCACACAGCCATTTTAGTTTACTCAGCCGTATGTCAAAGTAGACTGTGTATTCGATTGTTCCAGTACATAATTAAATACTGATTTAAACTTAAATTAATATTACGTTAAGGAATTAACACCTTTCATGGTAATTTTATGTGCCTTTTTGCTAATATGTTTTTACCTTCAGATCCTGCATGGAGATCCTTGTTGTCGTCCAGTGAACGCTAGACTAATGCTTATTATTTTATTTTAATATGACCACTCTTTTTGCTTCTGTTTCTCACTGATCTTTCTTCTTTTAGTTCTGCTCGGTTTTCATACGGCTTGCAATAAAGCATTTAACAGTTCTATTTGTATTTCTAGATTAATTACCGTATTTTTTGTGATAGTTTTTTTTTTTCACTGTGACATGGTGTATTCTTTAGATGCTATAACCCAACATTGTTAATAACAAATTTTGTAATACGGAATACAGCTGCATATAGCTATCTTGCTGTTTTTACTAAATAGCTCGTAAAACTGAGTAGATTAAAAAAATCGGCCATACTGTGTCTGCCATACCCAGCCAGTTACAGCTCTACATTTGATTTGGTGCTGCTATTCGAAACCTTGCATGTTTTTTTTTGTGTGTGTGTTTACTTACATGTTACCAATATCAAACAGTGCCCTTTTTACGATAGAGCTGTAGGACATAGTTTTACTACTAAGATAAAGAAAAAGAATTGCTCAGCAACTCAATTAATACATGTACATGAACTTCATTTTCTCTACGCTCATGACGTCACCGTGGTACTTAACAGGCAGCGACCTTGATTGGCGCACACTCCATGCTGTGCTCTCACGTGAGCAATGTAAGCGCTGCTATTGGTTCATGAATATGGAATTGCTCGTGACGTCATAGTTATGCATAAAATTGAGCTGAAAAGACCTTGCTTAAAAATTTCTCTTCTAGCTTTTTCGCACTTCTTACTCATGAAATTACGGAGTAGAAGTTGTCAACTTTATTAATCTTGACCGCATGTAGCTGCAATAGGTAACTGCTTTGAAATATATCCTTTCTTGCTATGGATTATTTTACTTCGAGTAACTCATTGTGTAGTAGTAATTTTAGCTAATTTGCAACAAATTTAGTATTTGCTTATTTATCTGTGGTAATTGCAAGTATTTCTATACCTACATAGGTACCTACTCGTAGGGAAATGCATGCTGTTATAACATTGATTCTTTTGCGTATGTCTAATGAGTAATTGTGGATATGTGTGTCTGTTATTGAATGCGAGCAGAGATGTACCATCGTGAAACCTTCCACGAATAAAACAATAAACAATTATTGCAATTTTGTTTTTATTTTACCTCTTTTCAAGCAGTGCAAGCAAGGAAGTGTTCCCAAGTTTTTATGCTAAGTGTAGAAACAGAGCAAAGGCCTCGCTTGGATGCACAACTGAATGTGCTGTTTGATGTCAACGTTCTGTTCTCGTAAAGGAAGTGTAAAGAAGTGCCACATAAAAGGGGCGTTGGATAGAATTCATGCCGTTGCCCGTGTGCAACTATATACTGTTTATTTTACGGAAGGTGCGCCCCCAGATGAACTTACGTAGTGACTATGCCTTCGTTTAGTCCATCAAGATTTCTTTTTACCCACATTGTTGCCTTCTTTTTATAACTTCTGTCACCAATTTTTATTGTGTTCATCTTCTTCCTCATCTTGCTGTTCTCTTACGCGCTATTACTTACTTGGTCTCCCCATATGCTTTAACTAACTAATGACTTACATTATCCTTCTTCTGTCTTGCTGAAATACCGTGTTGTGTCTGTGGAAACTTGCAGTATCACGCAATCTGTTCTAATAGCGTTGTAATGTTATTTATACGAGGGTACTTCTAGTAGCTCGTGGGAAATTTTGCTCAGAGCGTCATTACTGAACCGTATAGTATGACAACACAACTCTAACGGCTTTGCCTAATACGATTCAGGTATCAGCGAATAAAGCGAGAAATTGGCCTTTGATTTTTGTACATCAAAATAGAACAACTCGCAACCATCGGATTCATGCAATTAATAAATAAAGGTCGAACGTTTCCTCTCATTTCCTCAGAACGCATATATCTATTACCGCTTGGGACGCTGACAGGAAAAGCAGAAAAATTGAAAACCTGCGAACTACCTGTGACTTGGATGCAAATTAACTGACTTGTACCATGCTCACATAAGTCACTCGTTCTCCTATCCACTCATTTCAAATTTACGCCAGAGTTGGTCTATAATTATATAATCAGTAATTTATGAAGGCTTTCCTACTTGGCAAAGCAATTCATTTACACCATCGATTACACAAGACATCTCAAGTTTTCGATGAAGATAAATCATTTGATGCCTCTAGCGAAGACACTGTAAAAAATGGCCTGCAGTATTGTTCTGGTAACTGATCAGTGCCTATTTTGTGAGTATACGCAATATGCTGTACTGAATTATATCGTTGCTCACTTGAATCAAAATTGGGCATAGTTACCACCAATTGTTGTCACGTTTCATTGTCAGGTGGCTTAAAGAAAATCGAGTGACTACTTTATCAGCGGCTGTCAAGGGTAGGGGAGAACGTGTCTGAAGAGCACTGCGCACCCAGTCATATTTTTGCTCCCGCACGGTGACCTTCGATGAGAACAAACAGACCTTTTGTTATTCTTCAGCCTCCTCAGTCAAACTTTATTTCCTTGTTAGCGCAAGTCCTGGTTGTCAACCGCCCCTACCTAGGAAAACCTTCGCCAAACAATCCTTGCACTTGCATTATAGGTGGCTTTATGTACAGCAGTCAGCCTTTCTATAGACCACCAATAGCGTCAAGGATGTCCGCTATTATAAAATCCGTAATTCCATACTATTTGCTCTGCACTGCTATATTATCATAAAATTACTAATACGAATAGATGACGTAACCCATAACACGATATAAAGTTGGTGATCGTGCGCGACAGGAATTGCATCTTTGTTGAGTCAAATACAAGAATAAAGCAAACACTGATAGGGTGCGATCACTGTAATGTAGTGTCCGTAAGTTACACACCGTTTTCCCTCAGTTTTATTCTAAACAGCCTAAATTATTTGTTCACGAATTAAATAGAGCAGTGATCCAGTGTGGAAACACCTTCATGCATGGGTTCCACATTTCTCTCGATATGCAATATTTCCCTGATTTGTTTCTCGCTCTGGATCACGATGTAGGCTGTAAGTAGGGAGACTAAAACAAGGAATGACTGTCACAGTCATACGTTTACGCTGACCTGGACAAAATGTTTCAAAAATCCACCGCCAATACGTCTTCTGCTCTTCATCACACGCACAGGAGTCACAGGGTAGACTCATCGGCCCTGAAGCCTGCTGCAGTCAGACCTTCGGTGTCACCCGTCTTATCCTGGCCTTCAGAGGGACGCAGATTGGGTAACACCGACGGCAGCTTCGGAAATTATAGGGGTGTAAGTTGGGTAACGCTTCTTTTGTTTACAAACATGGTCTGTGATACTAAAAAATTGAGGTAACACCGGCGTCTGTTTGCAACACGCCTCTGGTGTACTAAAAAGTTGACCCATTATGAAGCACCTGATGAAACATTTTCGGTTATTTCCGCAATACAGCTCCTACGAGAGCGTTTTCCAGCCGCTAGCCAAGTTATTAAGGCATTAAGTAAGCCTCGATTTTTCGTAAGAAACGCACCATCAACGCAGTACAGAAAAATGGTCAGGATTCGTTATTGAGTCAATTACAAAATAATTGACGGGCCCTATCCCTGTCATAATATGTATGGGCCTTTCGACCCCAGGAGCAAACCCGAGTATCTTTTCCGCAGGAGATGTTGCAACTGGCCGCAGTTCCTGCTGACGAGGTAAGTTTTGTAAAGTTAGGTACTTAGGTTCTCCATTTCCTTTTCTGTCCCGCGAGGTGAGCTGTCGATCGAGATAGCGTACCTAGTACCGCGGGACTTCTCTCATCTCTCTCGTGTGGAAGGCCGTAAAAGAGGCCGACTACTCGAGTGTCTCCTACTATGCTTTGTGCCTTGTTTCCTGCCCGTATAGTAGCGCACGTTGGCCACGCCTACCCAATATGCGGTATTTGAATACTGCACAAGTAGTTTCTCTGTTCAAACGCCTGAGTTGCGGTTACGGGGCTAAACGAAGTATATAATAATTACAAAATAATTGCTTCTATAGAGCAGATTACAATCTCCCTCTCTTCTTTACCAAATCCCATCTTACACCTCATGCTGGTGTTAAACTTTTATGATTGCAATCCAAAATCTTGTTCTTTTCTAAAATATTCGCACTTATTGCTAGGTATCTCAAGTTACAGTGCGACTGGTAGCAGAAAATGATATTTTTTTAATCAAATAAATGTATATTTAGGAAGGGAATAGAGTCTACGCATGGTACGTGCTTTTGAAGTAATTAAATATGAAATATTATCTAAAACGGCATTTGAACGAGCAACGGGTAATGCTGGTACAACGGCAAGGACGCGTGTGCTCAAAACAGCCGTTGTAGGAGACTGAACCCATATTGTATCTAAAGGCTTCAGTCTCCTGTAACGGCTGTTTTGAGCTTATGCGTCTCTCCCGTTGTAACAGCTTTATATAATTATACCTGTACTTGTTTGCTGCAAAGGGACCCACCTGAAGGTTATTTCACGTACTAACGTTGAACATTGAACTGGCAGCGATCGCACGAAACGTGTTAACCCTATTCAAAGCAGGTTATGTTATTTTGTTACAGGTTTTTTATCCTGCTGTATTCATGCCCGAAGAAGTCTTTGTAGCGAGATAGCACAACCTGGTAAACCCTATTAAGGTTTCCCCGTAGTAATATAATAGGACAACAAACCCTTAACCCTTTCGCTACGGAAACTTTGCTCCTTTATGAGATTCTAAAAGAAGCTCATAGAAGACACTATAATTGTAGTCACTTGAGCTCACCCACAGTTCAATTCAGTCGTAAATAAAATACTACCACTGACTTCCGACGGGTTGTTAAATATGTTGTCCAAATTTCGATAGCAAGAAACAACGCACTGATTTTAATAATAAAAACTTTGATGCGGGACTTATACGTCCCGTCAGTATTGAAAGGGTTAATTGTAGCAAAGTTACACCCAGCCTGGTTGAAATTAGATTGAGCCTGAGTTTTTGCTGCCCACTCTACCACGGGCACGATCGATTGGGCCCCGAAATTAAGCACTCGAAGCTTGACTTGTCGGAGTTTCAACCTGAAGCATTTGCTTTGCCATACTCAATCGAGCGGCAAGTGCTGGAAGCAAACCGATTTCGCTGAACCGCCTGAAAATTTCATTTTATAAAGCGAGGTTGGATTTTTGGATGGCTCGATGGGAACCTATTAATAATAGTCAGTCCCTGTAAATTAATGAAGCCGGTCGAAGTCAGCGCCCCTGCCTAAAATTTCCAACAAGTCGACCGTCGAAGGCATCATTTTGGTGCTCAATCGAACGTGCTCCAACATCAGCTCCTGCTGCCACGTAAGTCTGAAATGAATGTTTTTATTATTCTTTTTTGCGACAATCGCGGCGCCAGCGCGGGAGACCTCAGCTGTTTGCGAGGCCTGTTCCAACAGGCATGACCTCAGTCAGTGACTTGTCCCACTCCTGTGTGGGCATGGGAACGCAGTGGTGGTCGTAACACCAGTCCTCCTTGGGGCACGTTAAGCACGAGCTGGACGTTACTGGCTTTTTCCGGTTCCGTTTCTATGGTTGTGATGCGTATTATGCTTTTGGAGGGATGTGTACAAAGTGCGTAACAATGTAGAGTAGCTAGATCTAAAAGCAGAAGTACTTTTATGCTGGGATGGGGATGAACTAGCCGTCGACGCAAATGCTTGTACTTTACTTTTGTAGGTGCATGAATTGATAATATCCGTGTATGAAAACGTAAACCTCAACGGCGCCTCTCGTCGATACTAAGCAGTGGCGACAAAGCATGCACGTAGTCGCCGCCCCGTGCGTCAGCAATTGATCTTAAAGTGAGTTCACACGTCATTCATATCAATGCGTTCACCCACCCACTTGCCAGAATGTTTTGTCGCGTCGGTGTCAGTACAGCTTTGTGCACTCCACGAAAAGTTATTAAAATGTTGACCATCCAATCCGTTTCCACTGCGAGTGTCACTAAGCAAGTTACTGGTATCTTCAAATTTGGAGTGAAAATAAACCCTAAAACCAGTGCACTTTTCTACTGTTTCTAGTGCACGGTAACCTATTCGGACAAGTGGATGGGGCGACCGCGTAGAGATGAATGACGCGTGAGATATGAAATTTGTGGCAGCTAGAATATTGTATCTCCGGCTGCTTCCTCTAGTTTTAGGACAGGAGATGAACTTTTTTGTAGTTCTTGTCAGTTTGTGATCATGTGGTGTTCACTGCTCCTAACAAGTGCACTGCGATTTTGATGAACGGTTTGCTGTAAACTAAAGTGAAAAGTTACAGATATTCTTCAAAGGCTTCATCACTTTTGCATTATAATTCCATTTGAAAGTAGTAATTACGGTGTGCACTTAAAAATCACAACGTACAAATAGGTTTCAAAGAGCTCAAAATATCGCTTACGTTCTAAATCTTTTCGTCCCAGATGTGGAAATTGACATTGAGTGTGTGTTTCTCGAGCAATTAATTTGAATTTGCATCCTATTTAATTTTAGAGTAGCTACTACATAATTTATGCTCTCAAGCCATACAATTATTGAACGTAAGGCGATTGCAATTCTAACATAAAAAACTTAATGTTTGTAGGTCAAATTGAAACAAGCGCTATAACAGATGCTATACTATATACAATGCAGCAGCATGGAGCACGGGTGCAGTCCTTATATAATAAATAATAGTTGTTTGCCTTTCAAGAAATTCACTTACTGTTTCTTGCCCATTCTTTGCCTCCTCCATTTTTTTGTTCCGGTATACTTTTTCCTGTGTGACGCATCTTCTTTCCCAACTTTTCCTCCCAGGAGTGAGGTCTTAGTTCTACTCATCATGCTATATTAGCTTCCTTGCCAGCCTCTTTGCATCGCAGCAAAAGTAAGTTTCGCATCGTGAACCCGCGTCTCCTCTCTCTATTTTTCTCTCGACACTCCGATGTGTGTCACATTAATTGTATATCAGAAGGACATTTTTGCCATAGCTCCCAGTCAGTTCTCGTACAGTAACTTGTTGTCGCTCGTTGTTGTGATCAGAGTTGACACTCGGCGCCCATGCACGTAGGGAAGGTATTGGCATAAGGAGACGCTTATGGGAGAGGAGAAAGTGTAGAGTTGGATAGGCTTCGATCTCGTCGGAATGATAGACCTGTCTACAGGCAAGGTTATAAGTGCTATTGCTGCTGCCACAGCATGACTGATTGACCCTGTGATGACTGTGCGTAGCGAACTTGTTCCACTGGAATTTAATACAGGAGTATGTTTATAGAATTACAGTCTTAAGATCACGACCCTACTGGGCAGATTTAATACAATTGGGTTGCTACTGTAATGTAATAATCGCCTTAATTTCATACGCCACCCAACGTGACTTCCAAGAACGCGATTTGTGTTCTGGGGCAGAGCGCCCCCCAGGGGACTCATCATAGGTTAACTTAGCGTTAGCTAGGCTTTCAGGACATCTTTTCTTCGTATCTCCACTTTGGTTCCTTTCATTTTCATTCTCCTACCGCTGATGTTTTATTCAGCTCTTCTCCCCTTTCCCGACTTGTTGTTCCTATATATATATATGTGCTTTTATCCTGTGTGGGAATACCCTCGTGCATGGGTTCTACTTTCCTTCTTTGGCATACTATATAGGTCATCATCTGTAAGAAACGCTAATTTTTGCTATTATGGGAGGCATAAACTTTCCTATATAATAACAGGAGCACTATGAGAACGCATATCTTCGCTAAGCAAGGCGATGTTTTACAAAAAAATTTAATTTATCCTGAAACCAGGATTTCTTCTTTATCGTCAACAAAATTTGGTAATTTGCGCCTCTTGACAGTAAATAAAAACTTCTGCAATTTTCTTGAAGATCCTTTCGTAACTTTTTGAGTTGTGTTCTGACAAACATTTTGGCAAACAGTCAAATACACAAACGGAGCAACCGATCAGCACCAAAATCGGGTCATTTGTGTCTTTTAACAAGTTGAACAACTCCTGTAACTTTAATGAATATCCATTCATAACTTTTTGAGTTATATTATTGATAAATATTGCAACAAACACCAGTAAAACACACAAGCAAACGAACAGATCATCACCAAAGTTTAGTTATTTTTATCTCTCAACATTTCTAAAAATTTCTGCAAATTTCATAAAAATTCGTTCTTAACTTTTTGGTTAATGTTGCTGGCAAACAAAAATCAAGCATCGAGACAAATGGATCAGATCATCATAAAATTGGGGTCATTTGCTCTTTGTCATATTCCTACGAATTTGTGCAAATAGCAGTCTGTAAATTTTTGCCCAAATGTAACAACAAACGGGTGAACGGTTCTTCACCATATAGTTAATCATGTGTTCCTCCTAACATGCCACACAATCCCTGCCAAATTCGTAAAGATCCGCCCGAAATTATTTAGTTATCTTGGTGACACTGACAGACTAACAGTCAAACTCTACATAACCATAACCTTCTTGGCGGAGCTAATAACTCGAATTGTATGCTATCGAATTTGTGCAACAATTCCGGACGCATAAAGGCAACCCAGTAAACTAACTTCCATACCATGCGCTTCTGTGGAATCCTTTCACTTTTTTTGCTGAGGGCGCTTCGTATTAGGTCAGTAGACTGTAGAACGTAGAACGAATTCCATGACCTGATCCTGTCTACTCTGAGCTATGCGTACTTGGAAGCTATTAATAATTACTCGAGTAAACCTCGCCTACTCATACCGCAGAACTGCGTCCACACCGCGACTTTTTCGCCCGTCCTGCCAATTTTGCTCGTCATCTCACAACTTCGCCTGTTTTCGCCCGTCCTGCCAATTTTGCTCGTCATCTCACAACTTCGCCTGTTTTCGCCCGTCCTGCCAATTTTGCTCGTCATCTCACAACTTCGCCTGTTTTCGCCCGTCCTGCCAATTTTGCTTGTCATCTCACAACTTCGCCTGTTTTCGCACGTTTCCAACTTTTCGCTCACATTACATTGTGAATTCACTACTGAGAATCTACACGCTAAAATGAAGAAAAGTAAATTATTAGCTGTACTATGAATAAAAGCTAGCTCGGCTATGGTGCATTACCAACAACTTGCAAACTTCTGTTTTGATCGAAACGCGGCACAGCAGGCATAGGTCGCTGCAGAGTGATTATCACCCGCGAACGAAGTGAGAGAGGTGATGTTTTCATTAAAGATTTAAGAATGTATCTTGATTTGTATATTTGTTAGTGTGTCCACTCCAAAAAGAGGGAGAAGGGGTTGAGCCATGTTCATAATTTTTTTTTTTTTGCAGGGAGTCAGCTGGGTTTTGACCCAGATGTGAAAAATGCCCAAACTCTAGCGTAAACTAGCCATTGTATTTAACACTAAAAATGACCGTCGTGTGTTTATGCATTTATATTTTTATCTATTTATAGGTTTTTTACCTAGATGTGAAAAATACCCAAAACTCTAGAGTAAGCTGGCCATGTAATCTAATACTAAGAATTACAATCGTGTGTTCATATATTTATATTTTTATTTATTTACTTATTTGTTTATAGGTTTCGTGTCACGCTCTTAACGAAATAGGCAAAAATTAGCTCTGGACTTCCTGGTTTCAACAGTGTATTCATCTGCTTGAAGACTGGGGTCATCCTGCTAAGCTTCATAGAAAACTGATAGATAAAAAACAATCCAGGTTGCAGATGATGGCACTCGAACAGTATATCTGAATTCCAGTCTTTCTTTGACTACATTGAAGTCCACTCGATGTAGCTGCATACGGCTTCTCTAAACAATCTCTTCCATCGTGATGTGTACTCTCTTCTAAGATTTACTTCATCCAAACTTCAGGTGATACTCTTATTTTGTTAATTATCGAGGCAACTGGTAAGATATTTTTGAGCGGTCAGCAGGCGCCTAAAGACCACGATTATTTCTCGGCAGCAAATTAATTTCTCCTCTTAGTTCGGGTTCTTCCTCCAACATACAAGTTTTCTTTTGAGGAAAAAATGTTCCGAGTCCGAATTATATGCCCCCCTTGAGTGTCTTGGATACAGAGCTCCGTATTCATTAGAAGTAATATCGACTGCGGGCAAAAAACATCACTTTTTTGTTTATCACCGAAAGAAGCTGGGTGTTGTTCAGTCTTGCCCGCTTATCTGTATGGTTCCCTAATCCAAGTTGGCAGTTGCGCAGCATCATATACAAGGAAGTTAATGAGAGCCTTACATGTATATAGATGGGAGCTCAACCGTCTGCCGTAAATAGGTCATAACCTGAGAAATCATAGAGTACATGTCTCGTCAACACGCGGTACTACCCAGACAGGGAGCTCTCTTTCATAAATGTAAAGCTCTACCTTAATATCTCTGCGATGATGCTACAGGAAACACAAGATGGTCTTCGCAAATTCTTCGCTGTCATTATTGACAGCGCGGGCACTCTAGTCAAAAATGATGACGTTGAATTTGCCCTCACCGCTGGTGATGGTCTTACGCCACGAGATGTTCTAGTTTACGTTGAATTCTGTGAAATCCCTTCAACGAATTCTCCACCACTTGCAGGAGCCTGGTCGAGGCTTATAAAGTGTTTGACATCGATATTATCTGCCACATGATTCTAAGCGTTAACAAAAACCGTAACAGAGCACTGTTCAGTACGTAGCAAATACAGCACGCAAAACTATGACTTTATTTTGCATATTTGCAATGTCAAGAAAGCTACGAAGCGCTTTCACGTTCGGTTTCTCAGACTTTGTCCTTTCTAAAGCCCAAGAGCTTGCGGCGGTCAATCTCTCGTAAATAACGCCAAGTGAAAGGTGCGGGTCCTTACATATACTTGGTGCCTTTATCTTAGCTTCTTCTTTCTGTTGCACGATCATTCCTAATATATGCAGAAACTCGTCGGTTGCTGATATCATAGAACTTTTATTATTTCGCTTGGATCTTTGGTCTGCTGTTAGTCACGTAGTATATCTGTATAATTATAGTTTAGAATACCATACACATATGTAGGCTTGCGCGTAGAGAAAATGGTCGCAGCAGACATCATCAAAACAATAGTGAAGATATGAAAAACATAAAATATTGATAGCGGTTACTGAATTACAGTCATTTACTAACCATCATAATAAGTTGAATTATATTCATATTTTGTCATAGAAGAAAAATGTACCTAAGTTATTCAAAATAAGTCACGACCCGCTTTTGTTAACACGGATGTTTTTTTTGCAAAAGCTAAATTGCTGTTTACCAATTATAATATGCTCAGTAAATATGATTTTACAGTTGAGTGGCACCTACTGTCTACAACAGGACCAAAAACAGAAAAATTTGCTTCCATCATAAACACCTCCACCAACGTTTTTCTAGGCAGAATGACCTCTAAAACTTTAGCTTGGGCCCTGACCTACTTTACAGTACTCGTGTATATATATTGCATGTAAATTAGGCATCGCCTCACGTGACTGACAAACTTATACATAGCGCATTCTCGGGCACTAAACATTCCAACCTAAGCACACTGAACAATCCAGTACTGTGCAAAACCGTAATAAAAAATAAAACTTGCTTAAATCGCTCGCACTTAGAAGCATAATAAATGCCGTTTGCATGTTATTGCTTATCCTATCGTGTAGCAGATGAAGGTCTGCGGTCACGCGCTTGCACCCCTGCATAAATTTAGCCATTAGCTATGTTTTACATGGACACTGTTCTCCCAGTGCCTTTATCTTAGCTTCTTCTTTCTGTTGCACGACGGTATTTTCGTTGTTTTCCGCTCCCCGTATGTGGTACAAAGCGTCCTATTGTGTTGCTTTCTTGTAAACAGCAGTGATGTGCACAATTCTCTAAGTCCAGTCCAACTCCAAATCGAAACCTGATCTATATAACAAATTTGTTATATGTCTGCTGTGACTGTTATCGTTTCAACTAATCTGTTGGTTATCCCATACCTTTGTTTGCAAGGGCTTCACTAAGACGCTCGAACTCTACACAATGCGTATATATACAGCCTAGGAACACATCACTGTATATAGTACGAGCCCACTTTTTTCTTACTTTTACTGTAAGATCACCAGGGCCGTTAGATCTCGGTGGTGGGCCGTGATTTAAAGTAACTGCGTGCAAGGAACAAAGGACCATACCCTGTGGAAAACAATAGGCAAGTATCCGATGCACATAAGGGTGGCATTGGCTAATCGCCTCAAACCTGCAGCGATTGTCTACTGTAAACTGTTCGAAAAATTTCAAAAAAGAATAAGTTATGGAGATAAAAGCTTACCTAGCCAGGAGAACGAACATTGACCACATTCGTTGTTTCATTTATTGATTAAAATTCTGCTCAATATTACCTGCTTTATTAGATGATTTTGCAAAACAAGGATCGAGTAGACGATGGTATAAATATTTTCTGAGCTGCTAACTTAAGATGCCTTTGATATGATATCTGTGACCTCTTCACTAGCTGCTAACTAGTATGCATTAAATAACCTGTTTTGTATCTTTCCATGGAGTGCTAAAATGATTTACCACAGATAACTTTTTTTTTGTTTGTTTCAATATAACGGTAAGGTGCCAGCAATGAAAGAAACTCTTTGTTTATCTGCACATGCGACTCATGATAGCTAACAATAAATGCAACGATCTACGGGTATAATGAGAGTAATGATCAGAATCCTGGTGACTCCATAACTACCTGCGGGGACTACGAGATGGCAACCATGCGTGGGGCCCTTGTGGTGCATCCCGTCCTGGCCCTAGCGGCCGTGTTCCTATCTGGAGCCATAACGACCTACATGATGCTCTTCATCAGGGATACTTCAGGTCAGTATTGCTATTAATTATATATATATAACAATCTGAAACGCTGATACAGAGCTGAAAGCGAGGAGTCAGCAATTTTGGAATATTTCGGATTAGGGTCAATCGCCATCACTGCGTGCTATAAATTCTGAAGACAGCTCAAAGATAGGATATACTGTATATTTTAAATCTTTCTCCAAAAATCAGGCATGTTCTATGAACAAATAATATGCTCGTAACTCGTAAGCACCTAACGTTCTGTAGTGAGTGGGATTAATAACTACGCTGTATTTCCTCGCCTTGACGGCATCTCAGATCGATGCCATTCTCTCTCGTCTACCTTCAGAAGTTTCTATCATTCCCATGCTAATATGGGGGGAGGGGGCTAAGGCCTTTCAAGCTTCCTGCGAGTAGTCGTGAAAGGAAGACTCGCAAAGCACCTCAACGCCAAGGTACAAATTACAGGGTGCCTCGACAGCTGAGCTGCTGCTGGCCAGCGGGGTGTTGTCTGTCCGAGGCCTTGGCATGCGACCTCGTCAGGACTGAAGGGGGACTGCGTAAGATGCTTACAATAGTCTTGCCTGAGGGCGAAGATGAGCCTGCGCAGACGTGC
>LQNS02015105.1:17730711-17757303 GCA_001587735.2 Parhyale hawaiensis
CATGCTGTATGTACCGACATACCTACTGGATGTAATTGTATGTAATAGTATGTAGGCAATCAGGTGAAATAGTATTAAGCCGTGTAGGTCTCTCCTCTGGATGCAATTACTGCATTTTCCATTTACCTTACTTTAAGTGAAGCAGCAGTAATGTTAATATTAGTAGAAACAATTATATCTTATTTTGCTTCTCACGCGAGAGTGATTTTTGGGTAGCTCTATTGCGGAGCAGTCCAGTTAACTCATTTGGTATGTGATGGCACTGAGTCATATCGATTAGGTTGTGAATATATAGCTGTAATATTTCTAACAAATTAATGTACACACAATTTTTAATGTAAGCTGTAATATAATAATCCAAGAACGCCTCCCGCCTGTGGAGACACAAATGTTTAATAAATAAATAAATAGTATAGGAAAGCGACGATAGATTAGCTCAAGGAAAAAACTTCCTCAGAGAGCCGCCGGGATTTACGCTCCGGTCCTCTAAGAGCTATTGCCCTTATGTCCTTGACATTTAAATGTCTGAGGAAGAAAAAA
Source organism: Parhyale hawaiensis (assembly GCA_001587735.2). Classification (NCBI taxonomy): domain Eukaryota; kingdom Metazoa; phylum Arthropoda; class Malacostraca; order Amphipoda; family Hyalidae; genus Parhyale; species Parhyale hawaiensis. The sequence goes on from LQNS02015105.1 coordinate 17,731,252, forward strand.
TATAAAGCGCCTCGTACGTGGCGTAAGACCATCACCCGCATTGAGAGGCAAATTTCAACACAAAATTTCAACGCCGTCATTTTTGCATGCCAGCTTACTCTAAAGTTTTGATATTTTCCACATCTAGGTCAATAAACATGACTTTCTGCAAAAAATTATGAACATTGCTCAACTCCTTCTCCCTCTTTTTGGGTGGACTGACAAATACTCAAACAAATATATTTACTTATACTTAGATCTTCAACGAAAATATTACCGCCTCTGTCACTTCGTTAGCGGACGATCATCATTTAATTGGATACCAGCTGAGGTTTTAATATCTGTTCTACTTTTGGTGCCCTAACTGTATAAACAACCTATCGTTTCATGTACGCGATTGAATAGTTCAACCGCCGTAGCATTTGCATTTATATTTAATATTAGAGATGTATTTGGCGTATCTACCTCTTCACTTATCTTCCTCTTCACTTTACGTTGTGATAATTGTTCCTGCAAGAAAAGAAAATGCATAAAGAAACAATAACTCAAAGTCGTTGCCAGTCATTGTTATAGTATTAAGAGATCACAGGTAAGCTAAAAATGCAGTATTCATAATATTTATAGTTCAANGACTTCAACGCCAGCCTGAGCTACTCCCACACGAGCGACCTGAGGCTGACGGTGACGTGTGACGAAGGCTTCGAGTGGCAGCTGGGCAGCACGGAACAGAACGTCACGTGTGCTGAGACGGGCTGGGACAACAGCACGCTCAAGGAGTGCTACAGAGGTGAGGTGGTACTGGGGTTAACTGACGGTTACCAAATCCCCATTAACACAAAGAAATAAATTGATGTTAAATTTTCATTTAATAGACTTATATTATGATGGGCAAGGAAAACGGCGCGCTGTAGGAATGCCATGAAGGTGAGGTGGTATGCTTCAACTTCACTATTGTTAAGCTCCCGGTAATACCCGGAAATACTTGTAACGCTCTTTTACATTGAACAATTGCGCCCTGAAGGAGTGATTCTGATGTATTGTGCATGTTACTTCATGCCACTTTGCTCTTGCCAAAGCCTTGAATATACAAAGAACTAAATACGATATCTTCATGTAGGTTACTGCTGAAATGAGGTCCTCTCATCTTGCTGTCATCACTAGAGCCCGCATTTATGCGCTTAAAATATTGCAGTTATAGAATCTCGACTATCGTGCAGTCTCCTCTTACTTTACTTTTCAGCTCTCCCTTGATCCTTCCGTAAAACTCGTGAAGTATTGAGAGTTTTAATAAACGTACAATTAATCAAAAATTCATCTTCAGCTCTCTCTTTTCCTTCCTTGTAACATCGCAGTGCACAGAATTTTAATTAACGAATACGGAAATTGTACTTTCATATCTTCTCTTTTGTCATTCTCACTTAAAACACCGCGCAGTGTTGCGAGAGACGTAGCCCAGTGCTTAATCTACTCTATTTATTTACAGTTTGTCCAGTGTCGCAGTTGCATTTCCCTGGACAGGAGATGACCAAAAGTACTGTGGAGACCAATGCTGTAGGCACAAAAGTTACGTACACTTGTTCTCCGGGATACGTCATGATTAGCGTCAGTGCTGCCGTGAGTATTTCAATGATCTGCTTTTTATTTAATACGTGCAGTTGTTAAGCAACTGCTTCACATTTACTTTGCCTGAAAGAGACGGAAAAAAAGCATAAAGTTAGTACCTGTTGTTCAAGTATGTTCATGGACCTCAACTTTGAGGACGCTTAGAAATAGATTTCCTGTGGCTACATAGTAAATTCACCCGCAGTAGCTGCTACATTATTTCCAGAGTCAGGAAATTCAGTAACGATCTAAAACTCGTCGTGACGTACGACCATCACCCGAGGTGGGAGCAAATTTCATCGCCTTCATTTTTGATGGCCAGCTAATCCTATTTTTTTTGGCATGGATCACATCGAGGGCAACCCACCCGACTCCCTGCAAAACTTATGAACATTGCTCAACTCCTTCGGCCACCTATTGGGTGGTGGGTGGACAGACTAACAAATATACATAGACTTAAATCTTCAACGAAGACATTATCGAAACTAAAACGCCTCGTGGCGTAAGACCGTCGCCTGCCGTGAGAGCAAATTTCATCGCCCTCATTTTTGATGGCCGGCTAATCCTAGTTCTTTAACGTGGTGACATCGAGGACAGCCCACCAGACTCCCCGCAAAAAAATCATGAAAATAGCTCAACTCCGTCTACCTGTTTTTGGGTGGAGAGCAAATTTCGTCCCCGTCATTTTTTATGGCCAGCAAATCCTAGTTTTTTGGCATGGGCCACGTCGAGAACAGCCCGCCAGACTCCGTGTAATAATTATGAACATAGATAGCTGAACTCCTTCTACATGTTTTTTGGGTGGAGAGCAAATTTCATCGCCGTCATTTTTGACGGGCCAGCTAATCCTAGTTTTTTGGCATAGGTCACACCGAGGGCAACTCACAAGACTCCCTGCAAAAAAATCCTGGACATACGTCAACTCCTTCGACCTGTTTTTGAGAGTTTGGGGGGAGAACAAGTTTCATCGGCGTCATTTTTTAATAGCCAGCTAAGCCAAGTTTTTAATATAGCTCAATCTAGGTCAACCCACCAAACTTCCTACAAAAAATAATGAAGATTGCTCAACTCCTTCGACCATTTATTGGGTGGACAGACATACAAATAAATAAATACATATTTATATACATATATATTTATACTTAATCTTCAACGAAAGCATTATCACCTCTCTCATTTCGCTCGCGGGTGATAAAAATATACACCCTGTCATATGAAACAAACTCAGATCGACCTACAGTATATACCAATGTAAGTTACATCATCATCATCATTATACTTCACGTGAGATGAGAGACGAATAATTTTATTTGAGTGTCTGAAACTTTGAATGGGAATGAATGAAAATAATTTCATGACTTTAAACACAGTACCAAATGAATCAGTCATTTAAAACCGTTATGAAACTCTGGTGTAAGATCCCTTGTTGGTAGGTGGATCAGACCAGCCTGATGAACTTCATTAATTGGGAAGTGAATCGAGTTTATCTGTTGCTCAGAGCTATTTATCGGATCTGACACCATCCTTCTATTTAGTAAAGAGTAATAAGAAGGCTTGATATTTGTTACTGACAGGGCGTGACGACCTCAGTGCGGGAGGTGGAGGCAGAGTGCATGTCCAACAGCACCTGGTTCACCTACCCCAATGTCATGGATTTCAACTGCAGGCATGGTGAGCGTTGAGCTTCTGGAAGGAAAAAGAGGGCACTTTCCAGTTCATGCCCTTCGTCAATACCGGGCTGGTATTTTTGCTACAAGGATTCGTACATGAAGAACAGCTGTTGATGGGAGGTATAGCACGTACGGGCTGGTACAGATAAGGCTGAGTATCACCATAGCTACCCTGTGTGCTTGTGGTAAGGAGTTCCAGTACGGTACCTGGTTTTACGGTAGTTTCCAATAAGCTCCAAAAGCGAATAATGGCGACTCTAAAACAGCCGCTTTTCTTAGCCTAAAACTGCTTAGTCTGGCTCTGATGTGGCTCTAAAGTGGCGGAGAGTTCTTGAAGTTAACTTCATTAGTATGTGGCTAAGGCAAAGTAAGTGTTACTGACATCGTTATAGCCACATGCCCTTGGCTGTATAATCAGCTGTGACTCACTCTGACGCCTACCTTCTATTACATCGCTGGCCTAGTCAGGTTGTACTTAAGTATTTAAAAGGACTGAAAAAAATAAACAACCGAAATGGTGCATTTCCGTATTAAGTATTGCAACCTAAACTGGCGACCATCATCGTCGGTGCGCATCTCCAACTGAGGATGACCACGATAAGTTTAGCCAAACGCTTGCTAATTGACTATTTTTTATTATCTGAGACGATTAATATCAGTACTACTTAGTTATCATAGGTAAGAAGATATAATTATCTTCTGCTTGCAGGCAGGTGGAATTGTGATTAAGAACTGAGGCTGTCAAGAATGTAGTACTTATATTACCATCGTAAAAACAATCGTGTCATGTAGTTGGGAACATTTGCATATATCTTTATTTTTGTGTATTTCCTAATCCTCGTCTTCACTTGACGTTGTGATAATTGTTCCTGCAAGAAAAAAATCGCAAAGAAATAATAACTCGAAGCCTTTGGCGATTGTATTTACAAAGAACAGAGTAATCTAAACAGTAATAGTCGTAATATTGATTACAATAATATTAGAACAAAAATAAAATTTGCGTCGCAGTTTGCTCGGCGGATCCTTTGGAAGTCCCCAACGCCTCGACGGACTTCAACGCCAGCCTGAGCTACTCCCACACGAGCGACCTGAGGCTGACGGTGACGTGTGACGAAGGCTTCGAGTGGCAGCTGGGCAGCACGGAACAGAACGTCACGTGTGCTGAGACGGGCTGGGACAACAGCACGCTCAAGGAATGCTACCGAGGTGAGGTGGTACTGGGGTTAACTGATGATTACCGAATTCCCAATAACAGGAAGAAATCAATTTTTATTCAATACAGTATTTAGTTAATAGACGCATATTGTGATGGGCAGGTTAAACAACACGCTGAAGATGTGCTACAAAGGTGAGGTGGTAATGCTATTCCTTCTCGATTATCTAGTCCACGATAATACCAATACAGAACTGCATTGGTCTTTTATATCGAACAACAGCACCCTGGAGATCTACCGTTGTAAAGACACGATATTGCAGGCTATTTTGTCCTTTTCGAATCTTTAAAAGTGCAGTGAACTAAACATGTTATACTGGCGCGTATTGCTACAGAGGTAGGGTACTGTTATCGTACTGTCACTTGAGGGCAGTAATGAGAGGTTGTGAAAGTAAAGTCTGTATTACATAATAGTGAGTAATGCGACCAAATAGCTCTTTTCGAGGGTGACTTCCGGCTCCTCCTACTTTCGATTTCCCAGGCCCCGCCCATTTTTGGTTCGCCACCTCCCCCTGATCCCCGCTACACCGGCAGTGCATTTGCCGTTCTAAACTGGAAGCTCACGCGCGAAGGGAGCCTACCCTCAAAAAGTGCCAAATGAATGCATTGCCTTCTATTTACACAGCTAGGAGACAAGTTTTTCGCCCCATGCAGAAGCTGATTTACTGTTTCAGCCTCTGGACGTCCCAGATGCTGTGTCGGCTGATGTCCTCTGTTGCTACAAACTGAAGCCTAATAAGTTCCTAACAAATATATCAGACAACCTACACTTGTCATGTGAAAATGCCCGCCGTGTCTTATGCACAGACACTTTACCAGGCTCTATGTCTCATCTTTCTTACTGTTATTATTATTATATGTCAGTACATGCTTTCTTCGTCTCTGTATTTTCTTTCCTAGAGGCGAAGGAAAAGAACCATGTCCTACATAAAACTGCAACGGGGATAGCAAGTAAAACCAGAGCAGTAAGAACAAAACAGTTCTTCCCAATGGACGTAAAATTAGGGAGAACGGGTAAATTGTGCCTAGAATAACAGTTCACTAGGTCTGTTGCTACGTCTATGCTAGCCTACATATAGTCTTATAAGATTGTGTATTGAGAGCTTATAAAACTTGTCCATTTATATAGCAAAATATTACGATCGGTACGTTTGGTCATATGTCATACTTCCCTAATATTTAATACTGTATAACGTCAAGTTTCTAATGTTTTTGTATGCAATAGTAACGTTTACTAGTATGATATCTAATATGCCTCATATTTTGTTTGTAGTGTGCTCTGCACCCCTTCTGCCAGCCGGGGCTGAGATGACTGTAGACAACATCACCGACAATAGCGAGAATTCTACTTACATCTACCGGTGCAACGAAGGATTCTACCTCGAAACCAGTTCCGTGAGTTACACGAGTTGCTTCTTTTCAATCAAGTCTCATTTTTAGTTATTTGTTATTTGCTGGGAAATAGACTGTTGTGTTTGTGACGTCTGTAGCGTGTAAAATGTTACTTATTAAAAAATAAATACAGTACCTATACTTTTTACATAAAAAGATCTAAACTGTTTGGCTAGATTAAAAAAAAAAAAATATTTCAAACGTACTCAACTGCCCTGCAGTTCCTTTAAAAACTGTAAATTGGTCCAGTACCAGTGATACTCACAATTTACCGTTTGTACAGTTCCTATTTGTTAGTGCAATTGCTGCTAGTGCATATCATCCGGCAGTGGAAGTAAAATACAACCCGTGTATTTTGAGGGCAGTATGTAGATAACGTACTCCTTGCCATGTTGTAGTACATCAAGTATTGCCAGTAACTATTAATTGTAATATTATTACAAATTGAAGGATGCTGCAGAGTCAGCTTTTGCTGAGTTTATTTCATATCTTGTGTAACGAAAACAAATTTCCCCACCAAGAATTCAGTATCACTCTATATATACAATAAATATATATATACATGCCATAAGTATCACTGCTCCGATTTCAAAGTCACTCCATAAATACTGGATAGAGGCGAGTATCCCGACCAAGATTTCAGTTTCATTCTATATCGACACGCGGTATGAAATCCCAGTTACAGATATTACTCAAATACTTGAACAGCATCCTTGCCAAACATTGTCTCTTGAACTCTCAACTTAGAGTCTGATTTAAGCATCACTTCACTTAGGAATAGACAGCGCTATTTGTAACTACAACAAATGAGCGCTGTAGTAACTTAATGTGCGGAGAATCCTATAGCCAAGATATCACTCCTCAGATATATAATTGGTGCTTAAATTAGCATCACTGCAATGCATTCTTTGACAGTTGGTTAGCGCTAAGTAAATCTAAGAAGCTATCGCTTGGTAGATAATTATTACTCAACTTTCAAGCTAACAATTTGCTGCTTAATTGACTGGCGCGCAGTTTACTAGTCAAGATTTTTTCTTTAATTTAAACACTGTATGGGTGATTAGCAGCTTAGTGAATACTTCACTCATGGATTAATCGGTGCGTGGTATACTGTAGCCACGATATTGTTTTTATCTCTAACAAACAGCCGGTGCACTGTATCCTAGACGCGATTTTATTCATAACTTACTGCACCGTCTAGTATCTCATCCAGTTTCCCTTATATCGTGCTGCATTAATGCTGATTTCTGAAATGATAAAAGCCTCTAATTCACCAGACAAGCAGTATTCCGTTCTTCATATTAGGCACCATGGTCTGTGTTCAATTGCGAAATTTCACTGAACTTTCTCTAATTTTATAAATAAGCGTATCTTAAGACCATCCTTTTTAAATATGAAAGTCGCTGCCTGGTGAGCAGTGTTTAATCCGAAGAGACCACGTAACGCTACCAGATACGCCTAATTCTGCACAAGGCCAAATTAATAAACGTACTATTAAGGTCACCGTCTTGTAAGCAAGTACTACCCAATGCAGAAATCGAATAACTGTAATGAATGTGTGCATATTCGCGCCATGCCTGCTTGGTAATCCTGTAATGAAGATTATCGCTTGCTAAACAGTTTGGTCATCTTCTCATTTCAGACGTACCCCGGCATCACTAACGAGGTTCGGGTTATGTGCGGAAATGATTCTCAGTGGCGCTACGACCGGACGGATTTGTACTGTGTTGAACGTGAGTTTCTCTTACAGCTCGCGGAAGCGAGGGTTTATGGGTGACAGTACAATGTGTTGGTACTTGTCTCGGGGCATCGTCTGACCGGGAGCCTCCATTGCTTGTCCTAGTATTATCGCTGAGGGTGTGCTATGCTTCGAGCTGTGGATACTGACGAGGTCTCTAATGTCGATGCCACGTATGCATTCATACATAAAAAATTGGAGGCGACCATGGGCACCCAACTCGTTCTGAAATATATTTGAACTCGGTAGCATAGACAGCGTAGCAGGAACGACATGCCCATCCTGATATAAAGTTGTTCCTGCGAAAGACTAGTGGGGCCTCGGCATAATATTACTGAATTGCTTGTTTAGTAAACGCTTCTCGCTACTGACGGCATTTCACAATACGAGCAGTGATTTTTATTTCTCAGTCATAGCGCGTTGTTTCTTTTCTTTTAATTTTGAAGGTATAGCCTATTTGTAGCTATTGTTCGAAAAATTTTCCAAGTCCTTACTGATTTTTTTCTTAATGAACGAGAGCACTCTGAGAGCGCATACCTCCGCCAAGAAAAGCAACGTCAACAAAAATGAAAAATTGGATCTGAAACTATGATTTCATCTTCATCAGCACCAACATCTGGTTATTTGTGCCTTTTGACCGCGATACAGGGTTCTGTGATTTTCTTGAAGATCCGTCCTTAAGTTCATGAGTTATGTTATGACAAAAATTTTGACAAACATTAGTTAAACACGCAAATGAACCGATCATGACCAAAATTTCGTTATTTGTGTCTTTCAACATTCCTAGCAATTCCTACAAATTTCTGGAAGATTCGTTGATAACTTTTTGAGTTATATATATATATACATATGGCAAACATTTTGGCAAACATAATTGAAACGTATAAACGAATGAACCGATCATCACCAAAATTAAATTATTTATCACTCTTCCTATTTCAAACAATTCCTGTGAATTTTATGAAGATCTATTCAAGACATTTCAAGTTATTTTGCTAACAAACATAAACCAAACACAGAGAAAAATAAGCTTACAAATCGCCACAAAAATTTGGTCATTTACTTTCTGTGATGTACATAACACTCATGTAAATTTAATAAAAATCCGTCCATAACTGTTTGAGTGTTAGCATTAAGAAAAGAGTCAGACAAACAAACCGATTTTCAACAAAAGTTAGTCATCTATTCCTCCAAACATACCAAACAATCCCTGTGAATTTCTTAAAGATCCCCCTTAACTTTTTCAGTTATCTTCGTTACAGACAAAAAGATAAGCTCGACGAAAACACACCTAACCTCCTTGGTGGGAGGAATCATGATAATTAATTAGGGAGTGAAGTTAATGCATTCCTCGATTACCTGCGTTAAAATATACTCTTGCTTGAGTATGTTACACTTTCCGTAACGAAATGGTTAGCTGAGAAAAATTACCTTCTGTTCCCTTTGAGCTTTTCACCCCTAGAAATTCAGAATTGAATCTTATGTAAAAATTTTGTTTTGTTTAATCGATGCTTTTAAACGTAAAGGCAAATAAGCTGTTTTTTTTGTCATCATGCACTGCGTTGAAATTGCAACCGGTGGCAGAAGGCATATTTTGAAACCAATTGCCCTATCATCGCCGTGAACATCTGACTCGAGAGAGGGGCGTGGTGCAATCGCCGCCTTATATTTGGGCTGCCGTTACTCGGAAAAATGTTTAACTCAGTGGAAATAATTGAGGTACCGTGTACGTTCGCGAGCGGTGGGTGACTCTGGTGTTGCACAAGTAACCTTGTGCATGTGAATGCAACACGCCTATTTCCGAGGCCTCATTATGTAATTGCACGCTCAACTTATGAGCTGACGTTCAACTTTCCCATCGTCCCGATACACGCTGAAAGTAGCATATACTATGTGCGAGCTGAACGTCTCGCTTATAAGTAGAGCGTGTGTTTGTTTTTTTTTTTGTTTTTTTGTTTTGAACGAATTAACGGTGTAAGGTTTTACTTTATCGCGTGCCAGAGAATCCTAGCCATTGGAGTACTACCTCTGTATAAGGGGCTGTGGTTTTTAGCAATACAATAGAGGAAACCCTCCGAGATACATAGAGGCGGGCCCTTTCTCTGTCAGAATATATATGGGCCTCACTCCCCAAGGCTGTTCAGACTCCTGAGGGCCTTTTCCTCAAGAGATGTTGCAGTTGGCCGTAGCTCCTGCTGACGAGATTGGTTTGTAGAATTAGGTAAGTCTTCGATACTTCCCCTCTGGGCAATTTACTTCCTGCCAGTAGTAGCACGCTGGCCATTTAAGACCAACAGAACTCATCTGAGCTCACACTGAATTTGAGACTTTCCGGCAGGAAGCCGAGAAAAAAAATCAATGAGAATTCGTCGAGTTGCGTTCATAATTCAACTTCACCTACTCAGTGTTGCAGATGGCGGGAGAGGGTCACCCAATTCAGGTAATAACTCAAAAGGGTCATAATGAAATGTTTTATATCGAGTATTTGATACACAAAGACACAATTGAATGCTCATCCATATTTTATCAACTCCACTTTCTCAGCAATTTCATACAAATGCTATCAAAGGTGTTCAACATCTCGTTTAGGGAAATTTCATTCATAGAGGAAATTGTGTCTCTGACATACTACTGAGCCACAGTTTATGAATCAAAACTTTTCGGTAAAATACGCCATAATAAAAAATGTACTATACAATCTTTAATAAGTAATAATGCGGTCAAATATTGTAATAGTAGTATCATTATTGAGAGCTCAATGGCATTACAACAGGGGATTACAAGGTCTGCTTACCAAGACGTACTGGAAAACACTGTTACTTTAGGACTGGAGCCCAAATAGGGTCAATAGGTGGTTATGTAAAGAAGAGACATGAACACAATTGTGTTGATCTCGCAGACATGTACAGTAGTGTCTGTTGCAAGCTCAGTTACCAGGGTAACCGTTCTGTCTATGAAGTAAGGTCGGCTGCGGTCGCTAGCCCGTGTCCGCTTGATGCGTGTGATTCTTTTTCTTAACTGATTACTTCCGCCAAGGAGGTTATGTTTTTGTCGTGTTTGTCTCTCTCAGATTGTCCGTATGTCTGTGTCTTCGTCTGTCACCAAGATTACTCAAAAAGTATTGAACGGATCGTTACGAAATTTAGAGGGATTCTTAGGCATGTTAACAGTAACAGATGATTAACTTTTGATGGAAATCAGTTCATCCGTCTCTTTGTTTGTCTTCCTACCTATTTTTTCTTAAGGCCTTAACTCGAAAAGTAAATGACGGATTTTCATGAAATTGATATGAGTTGTTACGTATAATACGAAGAGTAAGTGATCTAATTTTTTGAATGATCTGTTTCTTCGTTCGTTTGTGACTGTTTTTAATTTTATGCTTGTTAGCACGATAACTCAAAAAATTATGAATGGATTTTTATTTTTGTAGGAGTTGTTAGTAATGTTAAAAGACATAAATAATTAAATTTTGGTGATGATCGGTTGGTCTGTTTGTGTGTTTGACTAATGTTTGTCGTAATGTTTGGCAGTAGCATAACTCAAAAAGTTGTGAACGGATCTTCATGAGAATTACAGGAATTAATACAAGCAACAAGCATAAATGAATACATTTTGTTGTTGATACGACGAAAATCATGGTTTCAGAACCAATTTAAATTTTCTGATACCGTTACCTTGCTTGGCGGAGGTATGCGCTCTCAGAGTGCTCTCTTGTTATTTATCCAATCTGAATTTTGAAACTAAGATAATTATTATAGACATAAATTAGCTTCAACCCTCTGTTATCTAGATTTGTTTTCAGTTTAGGATTTCTTTGTAAATTATGATTCTGCCGCTCCAATAAAAGCAATTGTTGGTGTATTTTATGCTTTACCCTAGTTTATGTGTTCCAAATATCTTCCTTCCGTTCCCACTGTGTTTCTAGGTTAAACGCCTTGTAGTCTGGAAGCATATACGAAGTAGCAGTTGCCTCTGTGCATCACGGATCTCTTCTATGAGCCATTGTGTCAAACTCCTGCCCGTGATTTGTTATCATTACGATAGTTCTTTGCTATATCATTGGGGCGGGTGGTAGCAGTTCCTTATAAGAATTTATTTTTATCCATGATGGATAAGAGGATGGGTAGCTGACATTAGGTTTATTAAAGACACAGTGCTTACGATTCTCGTCATTAATAGAAGCAAAAGACTCGCTGTGTTGCATAGTATCGATAATACGTAGTAGAAATATAGGGAGTGCTGTAGTTCCTCAGCGCCTCAGCACCAGCGGCGGCATGCAGCAGCCTATCCTCTCAAAAAATTGCTGCAATACGAGCAATTCAGCACGATGCTAGCATCTCGTATTTCAGTAATATTACCGAATGTATTATGCAAACTTTCTTAACCCAAATTGCCGCTCACGTAGAATCGGCTTCGTCGCTCGCTTAGACAAGACGCGGCAAAATTAGTGTTTTATTAGGTGTGTACTTTATTGTTTCAGTTATTTGTTTGTGACAAATAGAAGGTGAACTAATCTATGGAACGTGCTTGATTTTCAGTATGTGTCAATGAACCTCCGTCTCCAGCTGGCAACTCTTCTTTTAACTGGGACAATGTCACGCGCCTAGCTGGAACATCGGTAAGATATACTCTAGGCACTGGCGAGCTACTCACTAAATTACTGATAAAACGTCAAAAGAAAAGGTACACTAGTTTTTAGCAGCGGAACTTGTAAATTGTACATACTTGCTTGCAGTTCAATCAAGAATTCTGTGTCGCACAAGGACTAAAATTTAATGCAATAATATCTAGGAATCATGGTTATTCTGCCTTTGCATGAGCAGCTGGACTTGCTTCATGATTTCATGCTTTGTTCCATATTTTAACTCGTGAGTAAAGGACTACTAAAAAATGCTAAAGTCTTAAATTTGTAGCTAAACTACCTATGTTTGGTTACGCAGATTACCTACGAGTGTCCCGACCAACAAGTATTTGGTGACATGAGCTCCACGCTGGAAATTTCGTGCGAGAATGGCACCTGGACCAATCACTCCGCTGAACACTTCACTTGTGCTGCACGTGAGTCCCAAGGAGGTGTAATAGATAGTAAACATCCTAGGTGAATACTGTATAGATTGCTACGTCCGAGCAAAGTATTGGAACAACAGAAGTTGCCAGTAACTTTTCCGTATACGTTGTATCCCGTAAACCAGATTATGGTTGTAGATGCGAATGTGTTACTTATTGCCCGTCTATGCCTCCTGTGGTCAGGTGGTGTAGATTCGGGCCTTGCTCGTTGTCACGAGGTCAGATGTTCCATTCTCATTCCAGAGAGGAAGTTTTGCATTCTCGGCAATGTAGTATCAGCATTTCTGCCATTCATAGTCCTCCATGGGGAAAGGGTTCAGACCAATCCAGAAATAGAGATAGCCGGGGTAAGGGTAGGTGGGTTGCAAGAGACAGGAGCCATCAGACTAAGACGCCTAGGCTCTGATAACTGTGGCTGACGTGCTCTCTTCTGGACCTTACGGAGAATTATTTGTAGCACGAACCACTGTATGTAAGCTTACTAGTTGCCATGGGCCACCAAGGTAATTTTAGGTTTTCTTTTATTATGAGTAATTGCCTGCTGCAGAATGACAGGCACATTTTATCTCTTTCACAGCCCTCCGTGTCGAAACAATAGCGAGAGCTTATAACCAATAGAGTGGGTCTCTATCGTAGTAGTGTCTGTTCAAAGGCAAATTGGGACTCTGTGCTGGGCTGAACATGCAATGCAGTCCTCGTAGGTTTCTGTGAGCAGTCTAATTTATTGTGCTGTGATATGCAGTGCAAAAAATTAGATTAAAAATGCTATTCGGTATCCGAAATTCGATCATGAGTAATACGGGAAGATATGTGAATGTTCCAATTTAGAGATTGGTATCTGTCCCTAAGATAAAGAAGTGCGATACTAACTTTTTTGTCACCTTTTAGAAATATATTAATCTTCGACTTCCTATCAAATATGCGTATTTGTTCTCCATTGAGTTACAACACTCGTAACGAGTTCGGATACATCTAAATCATTACCATCAAAAATAGTTTTATTATTCATAGTCACACTATGAACATGGTTCCTTGATATCCCAAATAAGGGTTGTGAGAGTTAATCTATATGTGTTCACTTCTGAGGATACTGTTTTGCAAAATCAGCTATAATCGCATTAGGTTTTATGACGTACAATGCAAGTCGTAACTTTCCCGTTCAGTCTGTTCGGATCAAGATCCTCCTGCTAGTATTGGCAACGCGCTGCCCCCCAACAAGACAGGGTTCAGGGAGCTGGAGGAGAGGATCTACTACTGTCCTCCTAAGACGGCAACCCTCCAAGGGGAGCTCACCGCAGTCCTGCAGTGCCAAGTCGCTCCTGATGGTTGGAAAGTTATCTCCACTAACGAAACCATTGATGAGATTTCCGACAGATTCAACTGTAGCAAAGGTAAGTACCGCGAAATTATTGCAAATGTGATGGTAGCAAGCCCTCAATTGAGAGGAGCGGGTAGAGTTATGATAGCCGCATAGATACCTATAACGTACTCTCCTAATTCCAATTACTCAACTGATCACTGTGTTTTATATATATATTGCTATAAAATAAATACATTGAGGAGGTGAAGGAGGCTTTCGAAATTTATAGTGCAAGGTGAAGTGGATGCAGCTTCGTGATCCACACTTCTTTCGGTTTGCTCTCCCATGGATATAAGGTGCCAAAACATGCTTGGTTCTTCTATTGATTTCCATTCAGCTGATAACTCGATGTTCCAACCCTAGACTGCTCCTGGTCAGTTGTTGACGAAAACTTTAGATTATCCGCAAGACTATTCCGCGTTATTGTTCAATTGCAGGTAGCGAAGATTACTTCCATTTTCGCTAAAAGATTGAAAGCTCTAGGTCCAATAAGCTCACTGTAGTTGTTGAAGTTTTGCATTTTTCAGCAACTGGTAACTAAATGAATCCAGTTTGATATATGATGAGCAAAACCTGATTTGTTATGGCATAATTTATACTAAATGAACAAATGTATATCCCTGCTACGTGATGCAGCGTGTCCAGAACCGTCGCCAGAGGTACACTCGGAGTGGGTGAGCAACTGGACAACATCATTTCTGGAAGGGGTGGTGATCCAATATGTGTGTCCCTCTCCTTACGCCACCGAGTCAGGGGACCAGGTCCTCATCAACACGTGCCAAAACAACAGTTGGACCTTCACTGACATTCCTGTCTGCAGTAAGTTTTTAGTAAGATAATTTTAATAGCTACATATTTATTTATACAAGTTTCACTGAAACGAAGATGACTTCTAAGCTTACAGAGCTTTACAGCTTCCCTTTCCACTTCACGAAACCTAGATTTGAGTTCTGCAGCACAAATACGTAGGATAATTAAGGACAGCCATTTCATTAAAATAACGGTGGGTGTCATATTTGTCATATTTATTTGTGTTTTATTTATCATAGACCACACCATACATTGACTGAACACTGAAATCGGGTCTCTCGCAATCGGGCCTGAAGGTCGATTTACGAACGGTAACTGTTAGTAGAATGAGTTCCAATAATCGCAGAGACCTCAAACAAAGATTAATTGCTTCGTTGTACCATGAGGAACTCGTTGCAGAGTAGGGAATCTAAATTCACAATCATATATCTTCAGTAGGCGATATACATCACACCTTCGAACACCAAGAAAAATTGAACATTCATCACAATTTCTAGGAATATTAAGATTTTATAGTTAAAATTGACTCATAGATATTACACGTAATATGTAGTTTAATATCACATTCAATTGAACTTTTCCCAATGAGAGCTTTGAAGCAAGAACCTCAGAAATTTATGTATGTAGAGCTTTCGTTAGACCTCATCCCAATAACCGCAAGAATAGTGAGGTTAAGAAAATCCAGTAATATTTAAAAATTAAATTAAGACCACAGTAATACTACATTGGTACCTACCATTGAACTGAAAATACAAGACAGCCGGTAAATGATATTAAAATATAACAAATTATGGCTGATAGAACCCTTCATTAGTGGAACCATCTAAAGTTGCACATCGTGATTGTCAATATCATATTATATAACTGCCTAGGTATATTACACCACATTGTGGTTGCCCACGTCACATTACTTCCCGGTTTCCTATGTTGCATCGCTTTTTGGTTGCTTATTTTGAAACACATCATGATTGCCGGAGTTGAATCACTACATCACTACATCACTTCAGGGAGGCCAATGATATATCACTTTACAGCTGTCAGAGTTACATCACTTCACGGTTGCCAATGCAATACCGTTTCACGGCCAATGCTATATCACCTCACTGCTTCCAGTGCTAGGTCACATCACTGCTTCCAATGCTGGATCACTTCACTGCTTCCAATGCTGGATAACTTCACTGCTTCCAATGCTAGATCACTTCCTGATGGCCAGTGCTTCATAGCTTCACTGCTGGCCGGGCTCCATCACTTTATGGCTGCAAGCTGCTCCAACTCACCTTCAGCTCTGGGGTCTGTTCTGATTTTCTTGCTTAGCCCGTATGGCTCCCTAATAAATTTCATCAACATTTTCATCAGCTGCCTACCTCACATTTCATTACAAATCGAGCATACCACGAACCTGGGAAGCTTTTATTCTTCAAAATAAGACTGTTTATTTCACTAACTATTGTGAAATGCCCTCAGGGGTATATTCTGGCGGGCCCTATCCCTGCCACAATATATTTGGGCATCATGCACCCAAGGTTCCCGAGTGCCTTATCCGAAGGAGATGTTACAGCTTGCCGCAGTTCCTGCTGACGAGGTTAGTTTTTCAAGTTAGGTAGGTTCTCTACTTTCTTTTGTCGATCGAGATAGCCGACCTGGTACTCGGGACATCTCTAGTCTCTCTCGTGCGGAAGGACACAAAAGAGGCCGACCACTTGAGTGTCTCCTACTATAGGTACTTTGCGCCTTGTTTCCCTGCCCGTAGTAGCGCACGTGGCCAATACGCGGTATTTGAAATACTGCACAAGTAGTTTCTCTGTTGAAACGCCTGAGTTGCGACTACGGAGGTTAAACAAAATATATAATAATACGATTGCAAAATGAGTTTACTGCAAATATCAAAGGTCATCAACAGTTGTTCTACGTAATTACACTTCAAGCCTTAATACTATTGTGAATTTGCTACGTATAGAAGTTTTAGAAGTATGTACAGGTTTGCTAGTAATTCCTTAAATGTAAAAGAATTAAGTCAAATAGCCTACACAAAGTATGAGAAAGTAATGGGAGAACATATAAAAATGCGTGTGCGGCACTGTGCAGTCAGGCGGAACCAAAATTTACCCTAGGGACCAATGTCCAGTCAATGTATGTTGTAGTCTATGCCATTATGTATTTTATAGACAAAAGTGTATACTTTTTGACATATGTCCTTTGAAGTAAAGTTTTAACCTTCGAAACACGTTGAGTGTTCAATGTGATTTACACAGGTAAGTTTCAGTTGCGTGTAAGGCTATAAGTAGTGGCTTTGACGCATCGCATGACTTGTGTTATTTTTATTAAAATTTCCAAAATGTCGCTCTCCCTCGGAGATACAATCATAAAAAATTTTACGATGTAGCCAAACTTTGTTACGCAGCAACTCGCAACTTCTGTTGCTGCTCCAGCGTTGTCTCGTGTCGAGTGTACCTATTGGATCATTGTATTTCTTTGCATGGTAACATGTGCGTCAGTTCTATTTTGCACCTTTTGTAGATCATCAGTGCTTATTCTGTAGAGACGTAAGGTACAAATTTACTGTTCTTCGATTAAAGTTATTTTAGAGAGTTTTCACTTCTCCCGTGAATATGCAAATTATGCGTATCGTATTGCAAAAAGTATGGATGACTTGGGATTATAAAACTGTCGTCATTTATAATCATCCTGTGCAAGTACTTTTCTCAGCTTAACAACGTCTTTCTTGTAAAGTTGTTAGGCTACAGTATTTTCTAATTAATGCGTGGTACGGCGAATACTCCCTGATATCGGTAAATCAAATAACTGCAAATTAATGAAATGCTAATTTATCCCTTAACTTGCTACGGGCCCCCGCCATGTGGCCATGACGTATTCACCCGATTCGTGTAACGCATCGAAGACCAAAATTATCCAAGACGATGGAAGGCGATGTTGACCCCCCCCCCGTTGAAAAGAGAAAAAGCCATGCATCAAAATCAAATAAGTATTGGGAATTACATACGGCAACATTTCGCGTGAGCGAACCGACTTGACTGTGACTGAGAATGCAACTCGTGGCATTAACAAATGTCGTCTAAAGATGGTTTACAAGTTAAGCGTCTACCTTGTGCTTTCATTAAATTCATATGCTTCCCACTTTATGCATCGTCTTATCGCACTTCTTGTAGCAAACCACACAGCCATTTTAGTTTACTCATCCCTATGTCAAAGTAGAGTGTATTAGATTGTTCCAGTACATAATTAAATACTGTTTGAGACTTAAATTAATATTACGTTAAGGAATTAACACCTTTCATGGTAATTTTATGTGCCTTGTTGCTAATATGTTTTTACCTTCAGATCCTGCATGGAGGTCCTTGTTGTCGTCCAGTGAACGCTAGACTAATACTTATTACTTTGTTTTAATATGACCATTCTTTTTGCTTTTGTTTCTCACTGATCTTTCTTCTTTTGTTCTGCTCGGTTTTCATGCGGCTTTCAAGAAAGCATTTAACAGTTCAACTTGTATTTCTAGATTAATTACCGTATTCTTTTGTGATAAAGATTTTTTCTTTCACCGTGACATGGTGTATTCTTTAGATGCTAAATTTTAAAACCCAACATTGTTAATAACAAATTTTGTAAAATATGGAACACAGCTGCATATACCTATCTTGCTATTTTTACTAAATAGCTCGTAAAATTGAGTAAATTAAAAAAAGAAATCGGCCACACTGTGTCTGTCATACCCAGCCAGTAACAGCTCTACATTTGGTGCTGCTATTCTAAACTTTGTACCTCGTTTTTTTTTTGTGTACTTACATGTTACCGATATAAAACAATGCCCTTTTTACGGTAGAGCTGTACGACATAGTTTTACTACTAAGACAAAGGAAAAGAATTACTCAGCCAATCAATTAATTCATGAACATGAACTTTATTTTCTCTACGGTCATGACGTCACCTTCGTACTTGACAGGCAGCGACCTTGATTGGCGCACACTCCATGCTGTGCTCTCACGTGAGCAATGCAAGCGCTGCTATTGGTTCATGAATATGTAATTGCTCGTGATGTCATAGTTATGCATAAAATTGAGCTGAAAAGACCTTGCTTAAAAATTCCTCTTCTAGCTTTTTCGCACTCCTTACTCATGACATTACGGAGTAGAAGTTGTCAACTTTATTAATCTTGACTGCATGTAGCTGCATGTGGTAACTGCTTTGAAATATATCCCTTCTTGCTATGGATTATTTGCTTCTAATATTGCATTGCGTAGTAGTAATTTTAACGAATTTGCAACAAATTTTGTTTTTGTCTATTTATCTGTGGTAATTGCAAGCATCTCTATACCTACATAGGTACCTACTCGCAGGGAAATGCATGCCGTTATAACACTAATCTTTTTGCGTATGTGTCTAATGAGTAATTGTGGGTATGCGTGTCTGTTATTGAATGCGAGCAGGGATGTGCCTCGTGAAACCTTCCACCAATAAAACAATTAACAATTATTGCTATTTTGTTTTTATTTTACATCTTTTCGAGCAGTGCAAGCAAGAAAGTAAGTGTGAAGTTTTTATGCTAAGGATGGAAACAGAGCAAAGGTCTCGCATGGATGCACAACTGCATGCGCTGTTTCTTTATCTTTTGCATTTTAATGTCAACATTCTGTTCTTACGTAGTGACTATGCTTTCGTATAGTCCCTCAAGATTTATTTCTTACCCACATTGTTACCTTCATGCAATTAATAAATAGAGGTCGAACGTTTCCTCTCATTTCCTCAGAACGCATATATCTGTTACCACTTGGGACGCTGACAGGAAAAGCAGAAAAATTGAAAACCAGCGAACTACCTGTGACTTGGATGGAAATTAACTGATGACTTGTACCATGCTCACATAAGTCACTCGTTCTCCTATCCAAGCACTTCAAATTTACGCCAAAGTTGGTCTATAATTATATAATGAGTCATTTATGAAGGCTATCCTACTTGGCAAAGCAATTCATTTGCACGATCCATTACACAAGACATCTTAAGTTTTCGATGAAGATCAATCATTTGAAGCCTCTAGCGAAGATACTGTAAAAAATTACTTTCAGTACTGTTGTGGTAACTGATCAGTGCTCATTTTGTGAATATACGCAATATGCTATACTGAATTATATCCTAGCTCACTTGCATCAAAATTGGGTAGAGTTGCCACCAATTGTTGTCACGTTTCATTGTCGGGTGCGTGGCTTAAAGAACATCAAATGGCTACTTTATCAGCGGCTGTCAAGGTTAGGGGAGATCGTGTCTGAAGGGCACTGCGCACTCAGACCTATTCTGCTCCCGCACGGTGACCTTCGATGAGAACAAACAGACCTTTTATTATTTTTCAGCCTCCTCAGCCAAACTTTATTTCCTTGTTAACGCAAGTCTTGGTTGTGAACCGCTCCTAGCTAGGAAAACCTTCGCCAAACAATGCTTGCACTAGCATTATAGGTGGCTTTATGTACAGCAGTCAGCCTTGCTATAGACTACCAATTGCATCAATGATGTCCTCTATTATAAAATCCATAATTCTATACTATCTGCTCTGCTAGGATTATATTATCGTAAAATTACTAATACGAATAGATGACGCAACCCATAACACGATTTAATTAAAGCTGGTGATCGTGCGCGACAAGAATTTCATCTTTGTCGAGTCAAATACGAGAATAAAGCAAACACTGATAGGGTGCGATCACTGTAATATACTGTCGGTAAGTTACACCGCCGTCTTCCCTCAATTACAGTCTGAAAAGCCTAAATTATTTGTTCACGACTTAAATAGAGCAGTGATCCAGTGTGGAAACACCTTCATGCATGGGTTCCACATTCCTCTCGATATGCAATATTTCCCTGATTTCTTTCTCGCTCTGGATCACGATGTAGGCTGTAAGTAGGGAGACTAAAACAAAGAATGACTGTCACAGTTATACGTCCAAGTTGACCTGGACAAAATGTTTCAAAAATCCACCGCCAATACGTCTTCTGTTCTTCCTCACGCGCACAGAAGTCACAGGGTAGACTCATCGACCCTGAAGCCTGCTGCAATCAGACCTTCGGTGTCAACCGTCTTATCCTGGCCTTCAAAGGGACGCAGATTGGGTAACACCGACGGCAGCTTCGGAAATTATAGGGGTGTAAGTTGGGTAACACTTCCTTTGTTTACAAACATGGTCTGTCATACTAAAAAATTAAGGTAACACCGGCATCTGTTTGCAACACGCCTCTGGTGTACTAAAAAGTTGACCCATTATGAAGCACCTGATGAAACAGTTTCGGTTATTTCCGCAATGCTGCTCCTACGAGAGCGTTTTCCAGCCGCTATTTAAGTTATTAAGGCATTAAGTAAACCTTGATTTTTCGTAAGAGAAGCACCATCAACGCAGTACAGAAAAATGGACAGGATTCGTTATTGGGTTAATTACAAAATAATTGACGGGCCCTATCCCTGTCATAATATGTATGGGCCTTACGACCCCAGGGGCAAACCCGAGTATTTTTTCCGCAGGAGATGTTGCATCTGGCCGCAGTTCCTGCTGACGAGGTAAGTTTTGTAAAGTTAGGTACCTAGGTTCTCTATTTCGTTTTCTGTCCCGCTAGGTGAACTGTCGATCGAGATAGCGTACCGAGTCCGCGGGACTTCTCTCATCTCTCTCGTGTGGAAGGCCGTAAAAGAGGCCGACTACTCGAGTGGCTCCTACTATGCTTTGTGCCTTGTTTCCTGCCCGTAGTAGCGCACGTTGGCCACGCCTACCCAATATGCGGTATTTGAATACTGCAATAGTAGTTTCTCTGTTGAAATGCCTGAGTTACGGCTACGGAGGCTAAACGAAGTGTATAATAATTACAAAATAATTGCTTCTATAGAGCAGATTTACAATCTCCCTCTCGTCTTTACCAAATTCCATCTTACACCTCGTGCTGGTGTTAAATTTTTATGATTGTAACTCAAAATCTTGTTTCTTTTCTAAAATTTTCGCACTTATTGCTAGGTATCTCAAGTTACAGTGCGACTGGTAGCAGAAAATGATATTTTTTTAATTAAATAAATGTATATTTAGCAAGGGAATAGAGTCTACGCATGGTGCTTTTGAAGTAATTAAATATGAAAAATTATCTAAAACGGCGTTTGAACGAGCAGCGGGTAATGCTGGTACAACGACAAGGACGCGTGTGCTCAAAACAGCCGTTGCAGGAGACTGAACCCATATTATATCTCAGGGCTTCAGTCTCCTGTAACGGCTGTTTTGAGCTCATGCGTCTTTCCCGTTGTAACAGCTTTATATAATTATACCTGTACTAGTTTGCTGCAGAGGGGCCAACCTGACGTTGTCTTCACGTACTAACGTTGATCATTGAACTGGCAACGATCGGATGAAACGTGTTAACCCTTTTCATAGCAGGTTATTTTATTTTGTTACAGGTTTTTTATCCTATTGTATTCATGTCCGAAGAAGTCTTTGTAGCGAGATAGCACAACCACCTGGTAAAGCCTATTAAGGTTTCCCTGTTGTAATATAATAGGACAAGAAACCCTTAATTGTAGCAAAGTTACACCCAGCCTGGTTGAAATGAAATTGAGCCTGAGTTTTTGCTGCCCACTCTACCAGGGGCACGTTCTATTGGGCGCCGAAATTAAGCACTCGAAGCTTGACTTGTCGCAGTTTCAACCAGAAGCTTTGGCTTTGCCGTATTCAATCGAACGGCAAGTGTTGGAAGCAAGCCGATTACGCTGAACCCCTCGAAAATTGCATTTTATAAAGCGAGATTGAATTTTGAGAAGTCTCAATGGGAACCTATTAATAATAGTCAGTCCCTGTAAATCAATGTAGCGCGTCGAAGTCAGCGCCCCTGCCTAAAGTTTCAAACAAGTCAACTGTCAACGCTCAATCGAACGTGCTCCAACATCAGCTCCTGCTGCCACGTAAGTCTGAAATGAATGTTTTTATTATTCTTTTTTTGCGACAATCGCGGCGCCAGCGCATGAGACCTCAGCTGTTGTGAGGCCTGTTCCAACAGGCATGACCTCAGTCAGTGACTCGTCCCACTCCCGTGTGGGCATGGGAACGCAGTGGTGGTCGTAACACCAGTCCTCCTTGGGGCACATTTAGCACGAGCTGGACGTTACTGGCTTTTTCCGGTTCCGTTTCTATGGATGTGATGCGTATGTTGTTTTTGGAGGGATGTGTGCAAAGTGCGTAACAATGTAGAATAGCTAGATCTAAAAGCAGAAGTACTTTTATGCTGGAATTGGGAAGAAGTAGCCGTCGACGCAAATGCTCGTATTTTACTTTTGTAGGTGCTTGAATTGATGATATCTCTGTGTGGAAACGCAAGCATGAACGGCGCCTCTCGTCGATACTGATCTGCAGTGACGGTAAAGCATGCACGTAGTCGCCGCGCTGTTGGTCAGTAACTGCTCTTAAAGTGAGTTCACACGTCATTCATATCAATGCGTTCACTCACCAACTAGCCAGGATGTTTTGTCGCGTCGGTGTCAGTACAACTTTGTGTACTCCACGAAAAGTTATTAAAATGTTGACCATCCAATCGGTTTCCACTGCGAGTGTCACTAAGCGAGTTACGGATATCTTCAAGTTTGAAGTGAAAATAAACTCTTAAAACAGTGCACTTTTCTGCTGTTTCTAGGGCACAGAAACCTGCTCGAACAGGTGAATGGGGCGACCGCGTTCAGATGAATGACGCGCGAGATATGAAATTTGTGGCAGCTAGAATATTGTATCTCCGGCTGCTTCCTCTAGTTTTAGGACCGGAGATGAACTTTTTTTTTGTAGTTCCTTGTCAGTTTGTGATCTATGTGGTGTTCACTGCTCCTAACCAGTGCAGCCACCGCCATTTTGATGAACCGTTTGCTGTAAACTAAAGTGAAAAGTTACAGATATCCTTCAAAGGCTTCATCACTTTTGCATTATAATTCCATTTGAAAGTAGTAATTACGGTGTGCACTTAAAACGCACAACGTACAAATAGGTTTCAAAGAGCTCAAAATATCGCTTACGTTCTAGATCTTTTCGTCTCATATGTGGAAATTGACAGTGAGTGTGTGTTTTTCCAGCAAATTAGTTTGAATTTGCATCCTATTTAATTTTAGAGTAGCTGCTACATAATTTATGCTCTCAAGCCATACAATTATTGAACTTAAGGCGATTGCAATTCTAACATAAAAAACTTAATGTTTGTAGGTCAAATTGAAACAAGCGCTATAACAGATGCTATACTATATACAATGCAGCAGCATGGAACACGGGTGCAGTCCTTATATAATAAATAATAGTAGTTTGCCTTTCAAGAAATTCACTTACTCTTTCTTGCCCATTCTTTGCTTCCTCCTTTTTTCTATTCTGGTATACTTTTTTTCCAGTGTGACTCTTCTTCTTTCCCAACTTTTCCTCCCAGGAGTGAGGTCTTAGTTCTACTTATCATGCTACATTAGCTTCCTTTCCAGCGTCTTTGCATCGCAGCAAAAGTAAGAGTCGCATCGTGAACCCGCGTCTCCTCTCTCTATTTTTCTCTTGACACTCCGATGTGTGTCACATTAATTGTATATCGGAAGGACATTTTTGCCATAGCTCCCAGTCAGTTCTCGTACAGCAACTGGTTGTCGCTCGTTGTTGTGATCAGAGTTGATCGACACTCGGCGCCCATGCACGCAGGGAAGGTATTGGCGTAAGGAGACGCTTATGGGAGAGGAGAAAGTGTAGAGTTGGATAGGCTTCGCTCTCGTCGGAATGATAGACCTGTCTACAGGCAAGGTTATAAGTGCTATTGCTGCTGTCACAGCATGACTGATTGACACTGTGATGACTGCGCGTAGCGAACTTGTTCCATTGGAATTTAATACAGGAGTGTGTTTATAGAATCACAACCCTACTGGGCAGATTTAATACAATAGGGTAGGTACTGTAAAGTAATAATCGCCTTAATTACATACGCCACCCGCCTTGACTTCCAAGAACGCTATTTGTGTTGTGGGGAGCAGCGCCCCCCAGGGGACTCATCATAGGTTAACTTAGCGTTAGCTAGGCTTTCGAAAAGACATCTTTTCTTCTTATCTCCACTTTGGTTCCTTTCATTTTCATGCTCCTACTGCTGATGCTTTATTCTGCTTTTCTCCCCTTTCCCAACTTGTTGTTCCTATGTGCTTTTATCCTGTGTGGGAATACCCTCGTGCATGGCTTCTACTTTTCTTCTTTGGTATACTATAGGTCATCATCTCTAAGAAACGCTAATTTTTGCTATATATGGGAGTCTTAAATTTTCCTATATAATAACAGGAGCACTATGAGAACGCATATCTTCGCTAAGCAAGGCGATGTTTTACAAAAAATTTCAATTTGTCCTGAAACTAGGATTTCTTCTTTATCGTCAACAAAATTTGGTAATTTGCACCTCTTGACAGTAAATAAAGCTTCTGCAATTTTCTTGAAGATCCGTTCGTAACTTTTTAAGTTGTGTCCTGACAAACATTTTGGCAAACAGTCAAATACACAAACGAACCAACCGATCAGCACCAAAATCGGGTCATTTAATTGTGTCTTTTAACAATTTGAACAATTCCTGTAAATTTTATCGCTATCTATTCATAACTTTTTGAGTTATATTATTGATAAATATTGCAGTCAAACACACAAGCAAACGAACAGATCATCCCCAAAGTTTAGTCATTTGTCTCTTAACATTTCTAAAAATTTCTGCAACTTTCATAAAAATTCGTTCTTAACTTTTTGGTTTATGTTGCTGGCAAACAAAAATCAAACATCGAGACAAATGGATCAGATCATCGTAAAATTGGGGGTCATTTGCTCTTTGTCATATTCCTACGAATTTGTGCAAATAGTAGTCTGTAAATTTTTAGGTTATGTAACAACAAACGGGTGAACGGTTCTTCACCATATAGTTAATCATGTGTTCCTCCTAACATGCCAAACAATCCCTGCTAAATTCGTAAAGATCCGCCCGAAACTATTTAGTTATCTTGGTGACACTGATAGACTAACAGTCAAACTCTACAAAACCATAACCTCCTTGGCGGAGGTAATAACTAGCGAATTGTATGCTATCGAATTTGTGCAACAATTCCGGACGCATAAAGGCAACCCAGTAAACTAACTTCCATACCATGCGCTTCTGTGGAATCCTTTCACTTTTTTTGCTGAGGGCGCTTCGTATTAGGTCAGTAGACTGTAGA
>LQNS02015105.1:17791559-17819467 GCA_001587735.2 Parhyale hawaiensis
TTTTTGCTGGATTTCCTTTAGCAGCGTTTTGGGCTTCCCGGTGTTGCAAATGCTTCATTTGGGTTGTATTACCTGTCCGTGGGAGCTCAAGCGTGAAGTTTTAATAATAATAATAGTGATCATACGGAAGGCGGAGGTACTGACAAACTAGTCTTGATAACTAGGAGTTATTGTGGTGACTAACAACACCTTGAACCAACAGCAGAATTTATAGAAAACGACTTCGTCAGTTTGTCGACATAATGCGCTCAGTAACCAAATCATTATTGAAATCTAAAAATTGCATCATCGCGAGCCACTAGCAACATAGGTACGTCAAATTACTTTTTCAGTCAGTTTGTCCACATAAGGTGCTCAGTTACTAAAACATTAGGGGCAACATTGCTTACAGAAATCGAATGAGGACTCGAACAATCATTACTAATACCCAAGTATAGAAAAAATAATAATCAGTGACTGGATACAACAGCGGATAAAGAACAATAAGCTCATATTCATAATTGAGTGTTTTTCCTACACCTGTAACAATTATCAAGTCATTTGCAATTCATTCATTAGTTAAACCTTCATTAGTTCAACCACTTTTAGGCATGAACAAAGTATCGGCATGGAGGTAGGTACAACTGAATTAAGAAAAAGTCATAGCTTGTCAAAGATTTTTACCAAACTATTAAAATGTTTACTCCTATATATATGGGCAAATGGTAACAGCAAGTATCACAACTACTACAGTATTTAAATCATCAAAATCATTATCCTATTTTGAATTTAACTTATCTGCAAACTATTGAAATAGTTAGAAATGTCTGAGCAAACGGTAACAAAAAGTAGCTCAATCCCCCATTCCATGGCCCATCGGCCCCCGTCAGGGTTTCGGCCCACCCCTGGGGTCCCACACCCGGCAGCTCCGTTGGTGCCTCGCCATATTGGAGCGCGACAACTCCCGCCAGCACGTCGGACACACGGCCACCCCGTCCCTGGCCGGCGCCCCCTCATCTCGTTCTCCATTCGCTTCATCATTCACTCATCCACACATTCAAACATGTCTAGCATAGTTACCTCTTGCCATCCACACCCCACAACTCACTCACTCCCTCCTCTCCCCCTCACCTCGCACACGTACGCTCATGATTCACTCTCGCTCCCTCAGTCGCCACACTCATACCACATTCGAACTCACTCTCTCTCTCTCTGGGGCGGGTCGGTGCACCCTCTTTTGATGCAGGACTAGCCACCTCTTTGATTAACACATCATACCACACCCTTCATACCTACATACTAAGTCAATCTCCGCACTCACATTCATCTCAAGTGCTCTCTCATTTGCACTCCACTCATACTGATGACCTCCCTGTCGTTCCCATACATATAAACGCTCCATCCGCTCCCTCACCATCTTCTTCCAACCGTCTCTATCACTACACAAGCGCTCCACATATGTCCAGTCCACCCCACTCTCCTCGCAGTAACCTTTTCCTCTTCCGTCCCGCCATTTTCTCTCTCCTTTCCAACCCCTCATACCATCAATTTAACATTGCTTTTCATTGTTTTCGTAATCCTGTCACTCTCCATTCACACCACATGACCCCACCTGCTCAAGCATTCTCTTCTCAATCTTCCATCTCACGCACTTCACACGTAAACTGCTCCTCACATCCTACATATTCACATGTCTCTCTTGCATCTGACGCAGCGGCTCACCATTTCTGTTGCTCCACACATACCAATAACATTTGTCCAGTCATTTTTGCACATGCCCTTTGTACCACACTGGCACTTGACAGTCATACAGCGAACTACTCTCTACACACGCTTCAACAACTCTCGCCTGCCACCAATTAGACATCCTCGAACCTTTCAACCATCCTTTCACTCTCCACCACAAACCATTTACTCTTTTAATCCTATTTCTCACATCAGCATCCACCCAACTCCCTAGCACTCTCACATTCGCTCCCTCATCCGATCCAAATTCCAGAACTTCTACTTTATCATCATTATTCCTCTCTTCCGATTTCTTCATCACTTCTTTCACTGCATTCACCCCCCTCCTCCAATCTCCCCACTCATTCTCACAATCGTCGTGTCATCTGCAAAGAAAGCCAAAGACACCCTCACATTTTTCACCTCCGACCCCCCCCCTCCCTTTCCCATACCTTAACTCCTACGGACGACCACCCAGGCACCTACATCCATGCAACCCCCACCTCACCCCCTCTGCTGCGACGCTCCTCCTCCCCCTGACGCAGCACCGCTTGATGATAAATATTGAACAGAATCGGAGACGTCGAGCACCCCTCACGCAACCCTCTCTCGGTCATCCACGATTAGCTCATACCTTTCTTTCCACGCACCTTGTACTCCGTCGATTCATGCCAGTCTATCACACTCTCCAGACACTTCCCTTTCATACCGTACCTCTCAAGCAGCGCCCACAAAGCAGGTTTACTGACTCGAGGCTACGCCTTCCGGAAATCAAACAGCCGCGCCACCGGCCATTCATTCTCACTTGCATCCTCATTCGCTGCATGCATTCGTCTCTTGCAATCCACCATATCCTCCTCCATTTTAACCATTACTTGCACCACATCCGCCGTCGATCTACCCTCCCTAAAACCCGCTCGATTCTCATCCAGTACCCCCATCCACTCAGCCCACCATGCCAACCTCTTAGCTATCACTCTCGCCAACACCCTACTACACATAGATAACAAACACACCCCTCTGTAGTTGTTTACATCCATCCTATCACCCTTCTCAAACAAGGGAACCATAACCCCTGTTTTCACCTCCTTTTCAACTCACTTGCCCGGCTCTCAGACATGAATCTCACTATCTCTATCACTTTTTCACCTCTGCACACGCATACCATATGTACCTCATTCTCACTGCATCCTCCCCAGGGGCCGAATCTTTCATCTCTTTCATCGCGCTCTCAACCTCCTTCTCACTGCATCCTCCCCAGGGGCCGAATCTTACATCTCTTTCATCGCGCTCTCAACCTCTTCACGTTCAGGCACCTCATTCAACATCTCATTCGCTTCAATCGCTCTCTCATTTCTCCTCAAATCATCCACCCTCTCAGTCACTCCGTTAATCACACTAGGAGCCTCCTCATACCTCTCACAAGACACTCGTTCAAAATGCTCTTCAAACTCTTTCACCTCGATCAAACCACTCGCTGGCGCTTCCATTCCTCTCGTGCCCACTTTTCTCGAAAGCTTATACATCACACCGATATTTCCAGATTCACACGCTTCTTTCCATTCCCTAATCCTTTCACTCCACCATTCCCTCTTAATCATCATTCGATATCTCTTGACATTTCTCCTCGCCTGCTTCACCCGCTCCCTAGCATTCTCCATTCTCTCTTCTAACTCATTCATTCGTCTATCGTTCGCTCGCACTCTCAACCGCCTCCTAGCCTCCAACTTCCGCTTGCATTCATTCCGCTCATTTACCGCTTCATTCACGCTTCCAACTAAACCTTCAATCACTTCCTCATGCCCAATCACCCATGGGCTGGTGGCTCTCGCACTCGACTCACCACATACCTCTTTCGCCGCGCTGACCGTGACTTCAATCACTTCCTTCCACTCACGCACATTCACATTCCAGTCGTTAATGTTCATCAATTCTCTCGTTTTCTCTTCATACTCTGACTTTTTCTCGTCATCCAGCACCTCCCACTTAACCCGCGGTGCTTTCCTCTCACTCCTTCTCCATCTCTTTCGCTCCACTCGCACTCTCATCACTTTTGACCTGTGATCCGACAGACTCTATTTATTCCCATATGCATTCTCTCAACCATCCTATGCCTTTCATTCTTCCTCACAATAAAGCCATCCAATTCATACCACCTTCCTTACCTCACATTAAACCACGTATCTCTCCTTCCATGAATCATGTAGCTGTTGACATATGCTAAACAATGCTCCACACACCAATCAGATCCCTTCCAGCCTCATTCATTCTCCCCACCCCATATGTGCCACATACCCCTTCCCTCACATTTCCTCAACCCACATTTGCGTTAAAATCCCTCCCCGTCACCAACCTTTACTGGCCTCCTTTAGCTACTTGTTTTTGCAAATCTCGTCTATATTCCGTCATACCTTCCTCATTCGTCCCCCACACCGGCTGGTACGCCAATATTACTCTGAAACCGCTGAAAACTATGACAACCTATACCATCTCTTCATACCTCCCTCTATCCACCTTCTCACCACGAATCCCCGCAACAACACGTCACTTTTCTTACAGGGGATTACAACCAGTCTCTCCTCCTCCTCCTCCTCCTCGCCCAGCCACACCACTCCCTCCTTCTCCGCCAGGTATACAATCTCCCATCCAATTGCACGCACTCTGTCAACCACTCTTCTCATTTTCTCTCTGTTGTTCTCTCTTACAGACATCCTATCCACGTTCGACGTCACAATTGTTCTTCCATTCTCTCCGTAATTTATACGGTCATTCATTCTACCTCTCTCACCTCCTTTCATACCTCGTGTCACACCTCTCTTTTGCCCCTCACACCACTTCTGCACCCCGGATCAGGATTATGGTCGACCGTGGCCAAACGCGCCTTGACGAGCGCCTCCATACCCCTCAGGCTCAGCCCCTGAGCCTCATAAATATGGGCCCCTGGAGGGCCCTCGTGGTTCATTTCTTTAAAAAGACCATCAGAGCAAAAACCCAAAATCATTAATTTTGTTTTTCTCAATTATTTTTTGTTTCATCTACTGAAACTTCTTTTTAAATGATGTAAAAAAAACTTTTGTACAAAAAAAAAATTTTAATTTTCGATACATAAAAATTTATAATCTTTTTAATTTGATTTTTATGCAGCGCCTCATTTTTTGGTCAATTTGAAGGGAATTTGGCACAGATATACTTTAGATGATTGCCAACAACAGTAAAGATTTAGATTTTTGAATTTAGTTTTAGTTTTCATATTAAAAATATGCATATATGTATATTTTTGTCATTTTGAAAAAAACATTTTTAAAAATTTTCGAAAAATTAAAAAAATGAATCCTTGCAATTGTTCTAAAACTATTTTCCTTTGGTATAAAAAAATCATCACATTTGGTGCATTATTCACGAAATGGCGTTCAAATGAAGATCAATAACTTCGTTTTAATATATTCACTCAAACGCATGCGCTACTAAAATATACTTGATACGTCAGATAGCAATCACATTTTCAGTTGTTAGTGACATTACTTTGCCTTCTGTCAAGAAATACAATATATATATATATATTGAGACAATCTCATTCAAGTCGGTTCATAAATAAAAGAGCTTAAATTTGAACCTTTTGGCTAAAAATTTCTTTACTGAAATTCAAGAACACGAATGTGACAAAAACTTTTTTATTTATGCACCGATTTGGATGAAACATGGCACAGGTAGCTATGTAAAACCGAAAAAAAAAACGTGAGTTAGACTCATGAACTTTTTCCTATTTTTGCCATAGAAAGAGTTATTAAAAAAAAACGTATTCCCGCAAAAAAAAAAACTTTTTCTTCGGATAACTTATTTTCTATGGGAAAAAAAGGGAAAATATTGGAGTCAAAAGCTGTTTTTTATTTTACATATGTGTACCAAGTTTCATTCAAATTAGAACAAAAATGAAAAATCAAATTTGAACCCTCTGGCGGGAATTTTTTAATATGAAATTCAAGAATACGGCTGAGGGAAACTTTATAGTTATGTACTGATTTGAATGAAACTTGGTACAGATATGTAAAATTGGAAAAGAATATGTGGGTTGTACTCGTGTACTTTTTCCAATTTTTGTCATAGAAAACGAGTTATTCAAAGGAAATGGTTTTTCCGTTTTCTATGTGCAACTCGTTTCCAATTGCAAAAATTGGAAAAGGTACACGAGTACAACCCCCATTCTTTTCCAATTTTACATGTTTCTGCCAAGTTTCATGAAGATCGGCCGAATAATAAAAATGTTTTTACAGTAAAAAAATTTAGTGTTACAAAAACACCCTTCCCTCTTCCAGCCCCCTCGATTCTGCATACTTAGGATTACACTAGCTGCCTATAAGTTTGCCTGTGAGTCTGTCTGATATATAGCTACTGATTAGTGATAAAAGAGAATTTTGATAATTTGAAGGTTTTTCTGGGCAGACTGTCCCCTTGAAGAGGGCACTCCTTCCCCGGCTACTGTAGGGACCCTCTGTTGCGGCGAGATGGCGGCTAGGAGAAGGGTCTCGCGACCAAACCCCGCCGCCTGCCGGGAATTTTGCCGCTCTGGGAGAGGGACAACTTCTCACCCCCGGCCTCCCCCTCTTCCGCCACTCGGAAGCACCCCAGCAGGGAAGCAACAAAAGCCATCAGTACTATTACCATCATCATAATATTTATTATACGGTCTTCTCAGTTTATTCTACTCTATAGTCTATCAAGCTGTGCATACTCGCTCTAAAGGCTTTTTTCCCATAGAAAAACTATGGGGTAAAGAATAATTGCAGCAAAATAATACAGGCTCGTATGGATGGGGTTGAGCCTCCCCACTCACTACTCAGATGATCATAACCTGCGATGTAAAGAGCAGGGGATACGAATGAGTAGCTACCAGCATTACAGTAATCACACATCAGTAAGTCCAATCAGAAGCAGTCACACGACACAGAGCAATAACAGAGGGGCACTGACCAGGAGTCGGCAGCCCAGAGAAACAGGAAAATCACAGTAAAATTCCAAAGTAACTTCACAGAAGAAAATGAGCAAATTAATAAATTAAAAAGTAGAGATAATATTAGTCCTTGAAAATTTCACTCGGTGCAGCAAACAATATATCATGCAAACAGATAATGCAGAACAAATTACAAGAATTAATATCTGGCCAGGCAAAGAATGAAAACAAAACGCAATACGGGTACTCCAAATAAACATAATAATAACCCCTGTTCTGATAACACTAGGTACCTAGTAACCTAATATCGCATATCATCTAATTCCACGCATGTTTGTACCATGACATTGAAAATATACAGAATAATTCCTTAATATGATATACAACTATACTTCTAGATATTCTACCATATCCCAAACTAGCTCCTACGCAAATGTGCTGCTTTGGCGTAAAGTAAGTTACTTAACCCTTTAGTGCCTCCATAGAACATCACTTTTCGTAGGAATAACACTACATGTAATGTCATCATGTTTACCGTAGGCACTAAAGGGTTAAAAACAACATTCAGAACTAAATTTTTCAAGGTCCTGTTAGAACCTAGTTACTTGTCCTATAATATTATTATTATTATATTCAGAAGTTGAAATCTCCGTTTCCACAACAAAGGCAATATCACAGGAAGAAAGAAGGGACATATAGTATGACGATAAAAAACGTGGAACCCATGAACGGGGTTGCTCCCACACAGGATCAACGCGCACGGGAAAGAAGAGGAAGAATAGATGGAACAAAGATCAGTAGGAGTATGAGATGGGAAGGAAGTAAAGTGGGCACGAAAGACAGACGTCCCGAAAGCCTAGCTAATGGCTAACGTAACCGATGGGGTTCCCTGGAGGCGCTACTCCTCATAACATAGGATGGGCGAAGCTAAACTAACCTAACCCTATGGCCCATCCTATACCCCCTGAGGAGTCCTATAATACAATAAAGATCTTTCACAAGTTCAGAGAGTCTTGTCATGACTTTGCAGTACCTCTACCACTAAAATATTGAGTGCAAATTCACCAAGGTTACTACCTACCACATAGAACATTCGACATTAGTACCAGGGCTGCTGAGTCGAGTGAATTAAGTTCAGATCAGATTCCTGAACCAGCCAATTTTCGATTCCTGCTCTTGCTCCTTTGACACCAAAAATGTCCGACTGCTTTTTTTTTTTTTTCTTAATGAAGTGGTCCTATTTTCACCAGCTTTGACTGTGGATCCAGTTAATTTCCAACTTCGACTCAAGCTCCTGACCTCCAGAAATGTCCGATTCCCACCAAATCGACCTTTTCAACCCCGAGAGGCACAATATATTGTNAGTGGTCCTATTTTCACCAGCTTTGACTGTGGATCCAGTTAATTTCCAACTTCGACTCAAGCTCCTGACCTCCAGAAATGTCCGATTCCCACCAAATCGACCTTTTCAACCCCGAGAGGCACAATATATTGTACGTGCAACTTACTTACATATTCTAAGTCCTACAACTCCGCATCTACATAGTAAAGGTGAGTAGTAGTAGTAGTAGGCTAACTACAAACTTTACTGGCGCATCAGGGACACAATATCTATATCGAGCGGAATATTCCTGTGGTCCCAAAGACGGGTCCCATCTTTATTTATTCTTCATAGGCTTGCGATGTGGTAAGCTGAGCTACCGAACAAAAAAATGCACCAGCAAACTAATGGCTTGATTATTACGCTCAGACCCTGATATAATTTTTCATTACCTCGAA
Organism: Parhyale hawaiensis; assembly: GCA_001587735.2. NCBI lineage: Eukaryota > Metazoa > Arthropoda > Malacostraca > Amphipoda > Hyalidae > Parhyale > Parhyale hawaiensis. The sequence goes on from LQNS02015105.1 coordinate 17,799,991, forward strand.
TTGGATAGAGAAGTTGGGCGGTTTAGCTACCAGTGCATGAGCACATTACTTACAAGAGGTGCAGCTGTTGCAGGCGCACCATACTACTCATTTGCAAGAGGCTGCGGCGAGTGTTCAAACTATGGTAGGAAAGAAAGGAAACAAAACATATAAAATTAAGAAGCTGCAACTCAAGACAAGGTGATGATAACAGGAATAATAGCAAGGTATGATGACCCTTTCTCTCAAAGCAATAACAAAAATAAAATATTGTTACAATGTGTGAAACTCACAGCGTACTCGCATACAGAGAACAACATTGGATTGTAGCTTTAGATGTTACATTTAGCTACTCTTCAACTTAAATACAAGTAAAAACACACATTGTGGTGCAGGCTCTTCAGGGGACGAGCTTATGAACGAAGGTCTCGATCCAAAAAAAAAAAAAATACAGCTTAGATTTCCATAAAAATCAACTTGCCTTCAACATCTACTACAGGGGACGTTCGGCATTACATTTTGAAGTACAAGCTTTTAGTAATTTTTGCATTAGCACTTATGAGCGGTAAATTACTGTGAGAGCAAGAGTCAAGTTTCAGTAAACACAAGACAACAGGCAAACTGCTACAACTGGGACAAGGAATACAAGGACTAGCTAATAGGTAGAAGTGTACTATTCACTACAAAAAACAAGAGGCATTCGACCAATGGGAGACCTTTACAAGAAAAATTTCAGACTGTCAATGCAGCCACGACAAGGCTTCTTATGCATAAAGTTGCTCTGTTGCATAACTTCTATGCTGAAAAAAATAAATTTATCAGCTTTACTGAAGTCACAACAGCAGTGAACATTACTAGATAGCCGCCTACGCTCATTCAATGAACGGGGCATTAATGAAGAAGCTAGTAAGAGTCAAGTAGCATTGGTCAGTGGCTATTGTGACATCGGTAATGCACTAGCTTTGCTGAGGTAGTTAATGCATAATCAATAAGCAGGACTTCTGCAATGATATCAGAATCAGTACAAGAAGGAAGGCTTAGTGAATGATTGTTGCGAAATCGCTGAATCACTAGCTATGTTGCGGTAACAACAGCTATGATGCGATATACCTAGATCAATGAATGTTCTATGAGCGAGGCTCATTCCATGACAACAGCAGTAGCTCACAGCTGTCAATACGCCAACAAAACAAGTAGCTATATCGCGTAAATTTATTGAAAACCCTGCCCACCGAGTAGGCAGTGTCCAAGGAGGTGTTAATTCCACCCACGCTTAGTGCCTAAAGCAGAGACAAAATACATCTAGAACACAGTGTCACAAGCCCTGGTATGGACCTCTAAGTAAGTATTTCTCAGCCAGAGGAGGCATGCTCGAAAGTGTAGCAAACACTTTTTGGACAGTTATTAACAAAAAATATGTACGCATTCACACCCACCTCCTCCCAAGATTCCACAATCAGTCCCACTGTACAGTAGGCCTATTCGTCACATGAGAAATGTATAGAACATTTCGTTCGTCAGAGCTGTAATCCAAAATTTTGGGTCTACTCACAATCAAAGAATTGTTCTTCACTACAAAAGAGAAGAATTGACATGAATTTAGACCTAGATAAAATTATGATGTTCGCATGCAATGATTAAATTACTCAAACTACAGTATGATGGTCCATACTTTCCTAAAGCAATAGAATTTCAATCGAGCCCCAGTAGCCACAGGAAACCTTCCGAGTAAAAAAAAAAGTTCACCCAGACCCTCTATGTTAACAGAATAAGTGTTGATGGAAACTACAGAAAATAGTTATTAGTTATCATGATTTTTATACTGAATAGTCTAACCTGCGTCTCCACTATAAAGGCGGTCTCCCAGAGGCAAAAACAAGGGACAAACAGAATGTCGACAGAAACGTGGCACCCATGCACGACTCACCACGAGGGTGTCCCCACACACGATCAACGCGCATGGGCATGTCGGAAAAGAAGAGGAAGAACAGAATAACGCATCACCAATACGAGTAGGAAAGTGGAAGAAGTAAAGTAGGCGCCAAGGAAACACATCCCGAAGTGATAGCTAAAAATCTAAGGTAATCAACAGGATCCCTCCGGGGGCGCTGCTTTCCATAACATAAAAATGGGCGAACTGAACTACCCTAACCCACCTTAAGCCCATGTCTCCCTCTGAAGGGAGACAAATACTATTTGGAGTACGTATATACGATAGAAGCAAAGAGGTCACGAAAGTAAAGAGTGACATCTCGAGGGCTTACAGTTATATCTTACAAAATATATGCTGCAGCTACTTCAAGAGTACAAGAAGAGTGCAACGTCGGAAGTAGGCAATGATCGCTGTAACAATAGAATACAAGTTGCAGGATAGGATCGCATGCCAAAATTGTTGCAGATATTGAGCAAGATTGAAGAAGATCGTAGGGCTGTAAAATCCAAGCAAACCTTCTACGCTAAGGAGACTAATGTGAAATCTATCTTACAAGCATGTCACTGAAACTCTTAGCACAACAGTGCATCAACGAACACAGATCAGGACAAGGTAATGTCAACGTAAATTAGAGAAAACACTGCTTTCACAATAAAAAAAAACACTTATAGGGAATACGGTTTTTGTTCTGAAAATAAAGTGCAAAATTTTCCGACCGTAACTATTGGGTGCCTTCTTCATCCAGGGAGTTTATCTCACTATACAAATGTCAATAGAAGACCAGGATCAGGAGCGTGCACCTACCTGGAGCTGCAGGCTTTCAAGTCAGCCGTGAATATTTTTAGCGATTGGACTTTTGGCAGTAATGTCTACTACACAAGGACCTGCACCAAATTTACTGCAAAATAGAGGACTGGTAGGCGATTTCAACACCTAACTACTTGATCAGGGAATTTTTTATTCGTAAGCTACAATTGAGTTAATCTGATCCCTTTAATTATAACTTATCCAGGATTTCAACCAAGGCTGTCAATACGCCATTTTAGAATGCGTTTCAGGTAACTATATTATTTTTTCAATCTATCATCAAGTTGTGAAAACCCAGATATCATAAGCTAGAGGAATAAATGTGCTGTGCTTGTTTATCTCCATGGGTGGGCCCGGTGGAGGCACTTCAACACAGTACATCGGCTAGATCTAGAAATGACAAGACCGGTATACTGGGTAGTTTCACGTTTTTTTTTTTCCTTTAGGTGTGTTACCTGCCTGATCCACTGCAATTTCATAGTAACTTTCAGTATTACGAGCTGTTACAATTTTTTTTTATGATATACAGTAATTCCGAGTACACAGCACTACGATATTAGTAAAGGAAATTGTTGGTCTCGTGTGTATTTGAAATCTCATTTATATTAGTGAAGAGGGCAGTGGGGCGCAAGGTAATACACTTGTAAAAAACACAAACAAGCATGCAGGACCATGCAGTAGTGACACAGTTCGGAAAACCGGAAGATAATATGGATCACACAAGGGTGAACAAAGAAAAAACACACACAATGTGAAGCACATGTTAACAACACGAATTATATAAAATAATAAACCAGTCAAGTGCAACAAGAACCAGTTCTAAAGGATGCAAATTACTTTAAAGTGAAAAAAAAGTCCTACAGAAATTCTCAATCGAAAATTACACAGGGCAACCAAGCCAAAAAAGTGCTTAGATTTTGCTCTCACCAGATAAGCACAAATATGAATAACCAACACAGGAAGTGTCGAGATTTGAACCTGATCACTATGTTATAGAATGATCATATAAGCACCAATTTTCCCTAACTGCACGATGGTAGAAGTGCAATGAAAGGGTACTCCAATGAATATAATCTATACCCTTCGGAAGATAACAATTCGGTGCATTCTTCACCATAAATACACCACCTTTATCTTCCTTATTAATAATAAAAATAGCTCCAAGAACTGGACACCTCAACGTGCCATTATCATCAGGTCCTCCCACATTGTGGACATAGCCGGAAAATCAGTGAAAAACTATAACCCTATCTTTACCATGCTATGTTATTTTGTTAATAGGTATTTTTCTATAAGAAAACAGTAGCTAGGACAAAGAACCTTCATAGCAACAAAACACAGGCTGGTTAATACAGGGTGAAACAGTAACCCGATGTGCATATGCTGTATGCACTCCCTGATACTGCTTTCCGATTGATCCCCACAACTCGAATTTTGAGTCTCACACGTTACACTGGCGATTGTGACTGCAACACGCTTCTGACAGTCTTGGGTGCTTTTCAGGTCGTCACTGCAATAAACGATACCGAAGGGGCGCATGACACTGTAGTAACCCACGTTACCGAAGAGGTAGTGTTTGCAAAACTCATTGCACCACCCACAAATAACAGTCACCTGGAGCGGGCGATCGCGCGCTTCAGCTGCTGCTGGAGTTGCTGGACTCGAGTCTCCGCCTCCTGGTACCTGACCGACACTTTCTGGTGTGCGAGTCCACACTCGTGCTTAGCTTTCTCTGCTGCGTTGACCTGTTGAAACGCAACGTAAGTAACTACTTACTCGAACATTATTATCTGTCTGCTAAAACTGACCTAGCTACCCCAAGCGTGTTTCAACTAATTAGCCTACAGTATTATAAGACCCCACTTTATGAGTAATCCTGCTGCTTCAAAGCTATCTTCTATATCCAGCAATAAAGTACCTATAAATATATTCATAACAGGCGTTGTGAAAGCAACTTTCTTCAAGAATAACAAAGTAAAGAGTTTACCATTTCAATAACGAAGTTGCGAGTGACACTTTGCAAAGCTGGTAGAGATAGCCATAAGGATAAAAACTTCCCATGCATCCTTCCGAACCGAAGAAAGAACATAAACGAGAAGAACAGAAGTAAATACGAAAGAAAAGATACAAATTGAGTATAGAAATAACACATTCGTAAAGATTTACCTCCGTCTAAGACAGCCCACACAGTAGTTACCTAATAAGGCATGCTACCATCACAACACAGCTGGGCTGTGACCCGAATTGCGGCCTACGAGCACACCCCCCACATTTAGAAAAGAGTTACAATAACAATGTTCTGTTTTGCCCGTAACATCATCTACAGGATTCGGTGTATGCATAGTAACTTACTTGCTCATTGTGTCATTGTTCATTTACGCAATTAGTTCACACCCTTTATTTGTACTGGATATTTCCAAGGAGGTGCCTGAATCACAGTAACCTACTCAGGAGGCGTTACAGTTTTAGGTGAATATGAAGCTTTTTGAACGGTGGGATCATCAATATAGTGCTGACAACCCTGGAATTGAGACTGCAACACGCCTCTCCTAGGTATGCAACTTGTAACACCGTAGGTGGGATGAAACTTAGAACCTACCTAACTCAGAACTAAGATAGTATTCCTATAGGCCACCTTAGGTGAAAGCAATATTTTTGTAACACATCGCTACCTCCTATATCTTTGAAGCAGTTGCCTGACAGCAGACACAGAAGTGATCAGCAAGACATTTCGCGCACTAATATGTTGAAGAGGATTCATACAATGGTGCTAATAGGACGTGGGAAATTTCACACAAAAAGCTCTCTGCAGATCTTAGTTCCCGCACTTTCAATTTGACAACACAATGGAAGAGCTACCTAATCACCCACATTTCTATTTCATGTTCATCATGGCTGAGGTACGGTAGGTACCCTAACAGTAGCTGAAAGTCAAATACGGTCATCTGCAACATGAATAGTAATAGCTACCTACGTAGCCTACATCAAGCAGCAACAAGAACTGGCATACGGTCGGTATGGACGTCCCGACATGTGACTCACATCAGTGGACTGGCTGTGGTATGCAATACATAAGTTAAACTGCTTCCCGCCCTCATGTACTTTTCCATCCTAATCCTGGAAGATAACTCCAACATCGACACACTACTACCTCTTTTTTTTTAGCCAGCTGGTATCCTACTACAGAGCCTCTTCTAAGACAGCTGCCAAGGGATTAATGGGAAAACTCACTCTACACTATATTGGGTAAAAAAATGCTTTGGCATTCTAAGAGAGAAAGGACAGATACACAGGGTCAGAGAGACGCTAAAAACTCACCATGACGGCGGATAAACAGCGGGCTGTAACAATAATAATTTTACCCTACCTAGGACTAAACTTTGTGGCTGGTGAATTTGTTATGGTCAGTACCTACCAATATTAGGAAAGATTAATTTTCATTACTGAAGTACAGTAGGTACTATATAGCTATCTAATGAAGAGAGGAAAAAGGAGGGTTGTAACATGAATAGTGTACCAGGCCATAAATATTGAAGGAGATCCCATGACATGAGCTACTCAATAGCGATCTACTCTAGGTCATTTTTAACATTTGATTCATCTTTCATTACAGCGAAAATTTACAGGCAGAAGACAAATATTGTGGCACAGCGAAAATTTACAGGCAGAAGACAAATATTGTGGCAATTTCATAACTGATCAGTCGACACCATCGGTATCAAAGATGAAAGAAATGGTCATTATAGCTCGGTCACCTCGTTTTATGCAGTTTTATTCTTCTAGACATTCAAAAATTTTGTTTTCAGGTGTTTGTATACATGCCTCAAGAGTACCTACAGTGGATATATAATGGCTACCACAAACTTTGAACCTTGTTGATAAAAAAATTTATCAGGTTAGGTAAGCTAAGACGAGGAGTTCCTGTACACACATACCCTAGCTAGCTAAATAAGGGTTTAACTATTACCCAGGAGAAACAAGGCACACAAGATACTAGGCACCGTACCACACACACAGAGGATTACGGTAGCTACCTATACTGTTTAAGGAGAACCGCACCTTAGCAGATGCGTGGTTAAGCATCTCTTGCCACGTCTGATCAAAAGCTGCTCCCGACTGCATGAGCCCTTCTTCAGCGAGGAACACCATCTCTCGAGCCGCTGTGTGCTCACTAACGGCTTTCTCGTACAGGAGACAGGCGCACTGTGTTTCTTGCAGTGCCTGTACGCACAACACGTTCAACTCTTCAATTAATACGGTACTGTAGCCATAGGATATCAATGTTACTGATATAGGTATAAAAGGCAAGATTAACGCTTGGGTTAACGTTTTAGGTAGCTAGTTGCTTTTCATCACACTAAATTCACAGGTTAACACGTTGTCCGCGATGTGTGACATATAGGGTAACTACCGAGACATATTACCATGAGAATAATATTAGGTACCTAATTTTGAAATCACGGTCAAACTAGTACAGCAATAATTACAGTCTCATTTTACTTTGGCATGTACCACGTAATATCGTTCCACCATTAACGTCATGATTAAATGTTGTACCTTTTGGCGGGTTAGTTATTCTCATATAATCATGAGAATTACCACAGTAGCTAATTAAATTGTTCTGCAAATTGTATCAAAAATCTACTGAGACCATTGGTTAGCTCATAAGTTAACATTTTAATTTTGTAACTAACGAACAATATTGGTATAGTTAAGTCATGAGTAAACCACGCATTATTCTTATCTAGTCATGCCAGGTATTGTACGTATTTAAAGGCTAGTTCAATCGTGAATTTGATGAGAACCATACCGACATCTTCCTTCAGTTTAAATGTGCAACATTTTCACAATACAATGTTCCAACTTTTCAATCCTTGGTGATTAGCTTGATAATCAGAATATATATATATATATATGAAAGGAAGAATGGTAATAAGACAATGTAGGCAATTTATTACGCACCTGTTTAGCTTTTATTCTGGCATCATAATAAGGTCTGGCTTGCTGCACACACTTGCCTAATTTCTTGCTAAGAGCATCAATACGTTGCGTTGAATCTGCCAGTAGTTGCCTGAATACTAAACGTGCTTCCTGCAACAGATGCAAGTCCATAATTGAATAGATGCACGCTATGGTGGAGCAAAAAAACACAAACGTTTAAATTATTATTTCCAATAGTGTGATTATGTTGCTATTTTATACAGGATTGATAATGCTGAAAAGTTTTTACAAAAATCTAACATCTTGAGGCGCACCAAGACTTGACTTTTATGGATTTTATTAATTTTTTTTTAATTAAAGTGCTGGATGGTTAAAACATATATTTATATATTTAAGTTTATTACACAATTTTAAGTAATCACACTAAAGAATGTGCAATAAGTTCTACTACAGTAATTGAAAAATGAACAAAATTTGCTGAAACATTAAAAATTGGTATTAGCTTGTGCAACCTGAAGATGTTTGAATTAACATTACACACTTGAGTATGTTGTTTGTATGTATTATGTTTTGTTTGAATAATTTTGGTGTTGGATGTAGCTTCACAGTCTATACCTAATTATATCTAGATACTTGCATTTTAAAAACTGTACAACATATAATATTCATGGGGCATCGCATAATATTCATCTACACTTCTGACCTTTTAAGTTACATTAGGTATTGTTTTGAGAAACATTTGTGCATAAATTTCACTATTGGAAGTCACATTTCATGAAAGTTGCAAAACCATTTTTTTGCTCCACTCTAATGCCCACCCAGAGTAGCCATATAGCAGCATTATATTCTCAGCTAAATTATGGCTAATCTCATATTTCGGGCCTCTATGGTGCAAATGAAAATAAAAAAAAAAAAAAAATTATCCAACTTACCATGCTCTCCTTGCAAAAAGCAACAGCTAGATAGGTAGCTACTGCAATTTTCGAAATTTTATCCAAGTAGCTAGATGTATATTTGACTATAGTTAGCTGACTGGTAGGTTGTCCTCGACACATAGGTACCAGTCAAGTCAAATTAGCTAGGTCATGGAGTCCCAAGATAGAGGTTGGAATCTTATGATAGCCACTAGTAGCTTGAATCAAAATTAGCCACCTGCTAGACTAAGGGATCAGAGTCGAAATTGCAGCTACACCTTTCAACCATACAATCCCTGTCTTCAGTGTATGTACAATTTAATTATTAGGAAAGGGAGCCCCAGTAATATACGGTATATAGGTTGGTAGACTTAAACTAATTCACACCAAACTTGAACTCTCCATCAATGATCAAGGCTACTACAACAACAAACCTGTGGCAGTAAAACACACCCATAAAATAAAAAAATAATGCAATATGCAGCAAAGGATTTTGAATCCTGAAAGATTATCAATTAAGCAAAGACTTGTTAATACTTCCTGTTTTATACATGGTATAGATAATTAAAATGTATATGAGTATTCTTACATCGAGCTCCACTTCCAACTTATTGATGGTGTCAGTTGAAGCATTGAGACGTTCCAACTCAATCTGATAGAAAGAACAATTATCTACATTAAAACAGTAGGTCACGGTATAGTAGGTACTGTAGCTACTTGGCCTACCTCAATTATGTTAGTTAAAAGCAGGTTTTGAATAGTGACGAGTTCAGTTTGGCTAAAATAAGTAGGTAGTTAGCTATCTAACGTAATTTGGTTATCATAGTTCAGTTAAATAGGTGTCTAATTTAAAGTAGCTACAAGCAAATATACAACACCAGCTATACGTTAGAGCTATACCTATATAAATATATGCATAAGTACATTAGTATAGAAGTCAATATGAGGTACGGTACATAATACAGTATTTAAACGGTCCATAGCACTTTATTGATGGTACAATCATCGTGACTAGTGAGTGCTGCAACTGAGGGGTATTCTGAGTTCTGAACCATCCCTTGTAGACATTTTGTTTTGCTTTGGTTGAAAGCCATCAAAATCCAAATTACAAATGGGTCATAGATACCAGTGCAATTAAGTCACAGGGAAATTCGAAAGACAAACATTAACTGGACAAAATTAATGAAACATTCAAATCAAGGTGCATAACCAATTATCACTGAACAATTTTTCTCAGTTGTGAGGGAAGACAGAACACCTCTGTCTTCAGCACCAGACCAGTGACAGTGCCTAACTATGGGGGCGTCTAAATGGTAGTTTAGACAGTTTTGAAGCATAACATTGATTGTAGACAGATTTTGGTGTTTCATCTTTCCTTTTTTAGGCCCTGCCCACCTGGTACCTTAGTGTCCCAGCAACAGCACTCCTTACTTTGGCACGATGAGCGTACTAATACATCACCCTAGGCCATGGAACTGAAGAGGCTTTGGGCTTGTTTGATCCTCCAAAGGTGTAGGCTACTGTCTGTAGCACCGACACACTCACAGCGCAGCAGGGAGGGGTTTCATGGCCGGATGGCCCCCTGAGTTGCTGGTGCAAAGGATACTGACCTGAACTACTTTATTCTCTTCCTTTTTGTTGCCTTTTCTTTCAGACAATCCAGCTCTTTTGGCAATGGCAGGATAAGGTAAAGGTTGGAATCAGTAAGAATCCTGGTTCGAATAGGACTGCCCTAACAGGGTTTTTAATCCATTGATTTGTTTCTGAACAATCCAGAAAAAGGCAGGTCATTATTAATATTCTATCTTTTGATAGAAGGCCAAGGGTACAGCAACTCATTGAAGATAGTGACCAGGTACCCCTGGTAAATTTAGAGGTTCTGAAGCTAGGTATTAGCCAGCTAGTAGAATCGCCTGTAACTCAGAACCTTCTTGGATCCCTTAGAGTCACTGTTTTTAGCCTGGCTCCATCATAGGAAGAAAAAGGATTTTGAATCCTTTCCCAGAGCCTGATTCGATTCGTTCCAAAACTGACCATCTGTAACAGGGGTCGAATTTCATGAGCGCTGGCTTTCCAGCAAGAGCTGTGATCCATCACCCAAACTTCTCAATCTGGTTAGCCAGTGGGTTTCTGGAAAGACGACCTACTGTAAACCAGAATTTCTCTGGAGTTGTCTTTCACCAGCATTATCTCTGATGGCAGACGGAGATTTCCCGGCTGAGGACCCTGAATCCTTGGTTCTCTAAAAGGCAACCCATAGAAGGCTTACAGCCTCTATCCACTCTAAACCAGCATCCTGAACTGTCAGCTGAGTGGAACAGACTAGGTCAATTAATGATGCTTCCTTATTCCAGGAAGCTCACTATTTCCATAACAGGAACTTCAATATATATGTACCCTTTCTACCAAAGTGCCAAAGGAGGTGGTAACCTCCTAGGCTCAGGAAGACTAAACTCTAATATTCGTTAGATGCTAAGCAGGAAAGGACCTTTTCATTGTGTCTAGTTGAGGGCGATTTCTTGTAGTAAACTGTAGCTTACAACGTCGTAAAAAACCAAAACCTTCAACAGGACCCTCAGAGAGGTTCCTGGACTAGCCTTAATTACTCTTTGTTGAGCAAGATACCCCCTTCAGACAAGGGCAAGAAGAACCCTCGATGAGGACCTTGTGAGTGAGGAAAATCTAAAAAATTGGATTTCCTTCTGCCCTGGAGACCTGAGCCTATCTGAGGCTCTGGAATTGGACCCAAAGGGATCTTTGATCAGCTCGTATGAGCTAGGCTTTTTTTTCTCCGATTTTTCTGGAACAGAGGCCCCTACCCTCCAGGTTTCTGTCTGAGTCAAGTCTCCTGGTGACAGACTCACAATTACAGACTGTTACAATTTCAGTTTAGTACATATCCCTACTGCAGCTTTCAGCTGCTTATCCAGCTTTGGATCTGTCTGGGTAAGCATCCAATAGGTGACTGGCTCAAGGTTATTGTCGCCCTGTGTCAGGTGGGGGCAGAATTAACCTGCTCTTAGAGGACCCAATCCCTTACTGGTGGATGAACCTCGTCTTTAGACTACAACTTGGGCTCGGCCAAAAACCCAAAGGAATCCTGCCTTATTCTGCCCCTCCTTTGATGAAGGAGGTTTTCCTACATTAGTAGGCAACTCTTCCTTAACCTAGGCGGACACAACCTGCATCACGGCCTGGCCCCTCATGAAGTTGTTGCATGCTCAGGTCTGTAAGACTGAGTCTAAGCAGGCCCAACCGGGGAAAACAAGGGTTTCCCTGTTACCTTCTAGCTAGGATATAACCTCCTGCTCGACTTAGTGCATTTTACACAAGTTTACTTCTCCCTGGAAAACTACCCCTCAGGGGAAGAATTAAGGTTTCTCTACGGTGAACCCCAACTGGGAACCAACTGGCGTTTTCTCATGCAGTCTCCAGGAAGTTTGAGCTGTAGTACTATAGGACACCTACTAGTAATCCAGTTCAGGGTTTTACACTGATACTTGCTTGAATATGTATAGTTTGTTGGGTGGTCATAACTCCGCCTAGCCTACAAGGTCTGTGAAAATCCTCTTATCAACGTAGGGTTGCCCCTTGACGTATCATAAGAATTCTTCTCTCGAGGTCTCCGGAGTAACTTGAGCATCTGTAGTTTTGTGCGGCCTTGCGCCAACTACGGGTAGAGGTATAGGAAGGAGTCAACCCTAGTCAAGGCATCAACCTGCTTCAATAAACTGAGCCAACAAGGGTCAGGAACCCACTCTCCCTTCCTGGGGAGAGAACTACTATCTATTGTTCTGTTTCTGCTAATCTTAACAACTCCTTCTGTCGTCCTAGCAATGTTAGAGACAGACACGAATCTACTGTTCCCAACCTCAGACGATGTTCAATTATTTGGAAGTTATCGACTTCTCCAGGGTTACCCTGAGCTAACCAGTGGCCATTTCAAATAAATGTCTACTGGCGTATATTTTTAGCCTGGGCTTAGAAAAAACAAGAGTCCCATAACAGTGCTAATCTAACCGATAGTCCAAACCTACACTTGGAGTTTGGCTATAAGCCTCAGTCCGGCTTACTGACCATGGTTCCAACCTAGATGCGCATCTGTTCCCTGCTGCGGACCTGAGATCTCTTATCCTTCAGTCCAGGAAGGGGTCATCCATAGCAGCACCCACAGCAAGGGAATTGACTCCTTCTTCAGAGTGTGGCTTGAACTTATCCAATCAGGATGAGCCTGAGATAGGTTTCCCTCTAGGGAGTTTCTAAACTGGAATACTCAGCACCTCTGGGGTCAAAACATCAGGTTCTCCTGGGAGAAACATATGCCAGTAAGTGACTCCTGCAAGGATGACCCCTGCCTCGGCTTAGCTGGCCCGAGAAGGTACTAGCTAGTTTGACGCTAGCCTCGAGTTCAACCTTGGGGTCCTAGCCAACCTCTGACTGGAGCTTAACTCGTTTCTTCCCGACGGGACAACTCCTCTTCCGGCATGAAGTTTCCTTCTAGAAACCAAAACTGAGTTCCTCTCACAAATCAGAACATTAATCTACAACCATCAGAGGTCGGAGCTTGGATTTCTTACGAATGGAGTGGTCGGGAGAAGGAATTTAGGACTATAATGAAAGCGTCTGTTGAGAGCTGCTCTTACAACTTCCTAGCAAGGGCCGACCAAATACGTATGGGCCAACAAAAGGATTAAGCTCTAATGAGGCTTCAAGGGCCCCATTAAGCAAGGTCCCTGTGTTGGACACAATGAACCAATATTCAAGGTTGGACCTTTCTGGAGGAGTCCAGATAGACAGTTTAACTCATTCTCACTTCAAGGAAAATTCAGCATTGGAGCTATTTCCCTAAAGCTCCAATTCATGGCATAGGGCCTTTGAGGTTAGCTGAGCCAAGTCAAAGACTTCAGCTTCGACTGACCTAGTCACCTAGGTGTACTGTATTCCTAGATCTCAGGGTGAAGTCCCTCTAAGACTAAACCCCTTGGTCCTGGAAAGCAGATCAAATCAGATGATTGTGTTTGTTTAAAGGACAAGTCAACCCGTGAACCCTGGTATCCAACCTAGGGTACATTGTACTGCTTTCACCCCATACCAGACGACAGTGATTCACCCAGGCAAAACTAGCAACTCATTCTTGGCTCCAACAGATTGTTTCTCTCCGAAGTTGAGAGCCACTGATGCTTCCAGAAACCCTGCAGTAAGGTTAGGTCCGAAAAAGGTCCACAGGTGACCGACACTAAATCTCCAGAGCACTACCTGCTCTGATGCAAATTCCATTATCAGTCCCCAATTACCTGCTCTGACGCAGAGTTCAAATAATCCACAAGGATCCTGTGTTCATGCATCTGTAGAGGACTAGCCAAAGTTCATGCTCAGAACTTCCCAAACTACTTAATTCTCACACGACTGTAGTGAGGCGAGACTATACCACCTGTTGGGTTATGATTATGATTGCTTGTTTACCTTTGCCCAAACAGAATGTTGTATCCCGAGGCTAAGATCAGATGGGCCACAGTTAAAAGGTCACAACCTCAACTGGTTGCCTCTTACCAGAGCTAAGTCCACAACTGAAAATGCAGGGCCTCTACAAAGTTTCTACCGGCGTGTCCTCCCGAGATTGAGACCCGCATGGGTCTTAGAGGGATATGCTCAATCGCAATAATCTGCTCCATTATGAGATTAAGTCCAAACCAGGTCACTACACAGCAAAGCCAGCTTGTAGTGGATGGCACAATCCCTGATACAAGCCCAGAGACGGACATTACAGAATTCTGTCAATTCCCAACCTCCTATATGGGGACTGAAATTAGCTAACTAACTTTTAGCCCTGTGTAAATCGGTTGAGGTTGCATTGACCTGCAGATTTTTTTTTTTTTTACACTTAGTCAAAATCATGAAGTCCTGCTCTTGTATAAGCTCAGCACTTGACCAATTCAAAGGCCTGAGCCCCTATAAGTATAAGCACTGGGGCTTAATAAAGATTTCTAAGTTCCGCACTGGAAGGTGGTAAGAGCAGGACTTAGTCAATTTTCAATGTTCTGTACCTGTACCGATACAAACCGACTGGTCACTCTTGTACTGTACTCCCACAGGGGAGCAAGAGTACACTTTTTTTTTCAACTTGGCCACAAATGATGTCATTCATATACTCCCTTAGGAGAGCAAGAATGCCCTCCCCTTTTCTTTTTTCTTACATCCGGAACCCCCAGACCTGCCGGCTTCTTGGCGTCTGGGCGCCATCTTGGAATCGGCCCAGATCGAGAATCTGGCCGATCTGAGCCTTCCAACTGTTGGAGAGCATCCCTTTTAGAGGGAAAATCGCTCCTAAGCGGCATTATAAGCCCTCCATTAAGTGGGTGGCCTTGATCTATGGCGGCAATTAGCCCCCCGTCATGTGGAGGGACCTCACTCTATGGTTGTAATATTAGCCCTCCAAGAAGTGGAGGGCTTCACTCATGGCAGCAATTAGCCCTCCAGTAGAGGGACCTCTCTCTATGGCGGCAATATTAGGCCTCCAACTAGTGGAGGGCCTCGCTCTATGGCGGTAATATTAGCCCTCCAACTAGTGGAGGGCCTCGCTCTATGGCGGTAATATTAGCCCTCCAACTAGTGGAGGGCCTCGCTCTATGGCGGGAATATTAGCCCTCCAACAAGTGGAGACTGGAGTGACTTGCTCAATGGCGGAATATAATGCTTGGGGGAATTGTTACGGAACTACGGCCTACCAACCAAGTCAGTACTAAGCACTCCCATCTTGTAGGAGCCTCATGGTGGAATACTAACCCTCCATCCCATGGAGGGCCTCACTCCATGGTGGAATAGCCTATACATCCTTGGCGGAATTATTAGGGCACTACAGCCCACCAACCAAATCTTGAAGCAACAATATATTTGCTGGAAATCTTAGGGCACTAGTCCCTACCATCTAAATGTATAGCTATGCTAGATGGAATTGTTAGGGCAACAAAGGCCTACCATCCAGTCATTGATGTTACGTTAGCAGCTGGCATAGAAAGGCAGTAAGGACCACCACCACAAAAAAGCAAAAATCATAGGCAATATAGCTACTTCGTGAAATTGTTAGGGCCACTGGGGCCTGCCAAAAAGTTTTTAAGCAAAAAATAAATTGTTGGAATTCTTAGGGCACAAGAGCTTAGTCTACCACCAAGTATTTATTCCTCTATCCCAAAGAAAAACGAATTAATTGAAACTTTAATTCAAAACACAAATGCACAAAACACCATCACAGGTCACTGGTCGTCATGAAAAACAGCTGCTGCTGCTGCAGCTCTGTGAACACAAGGAGACATGGGTTAAGGATCAAATATGGCGGCACCCTAGGCCAACCACACACCAAACACTGTCTTAAAAACGTACCGCTAAAAATGGTAAAAACACATTGCCAAACAGGAAAAACCGTATTAGAGCATTAATAAACAATAAGGGAAGTACTTTTCAAGCTCTAAGAATGATAGATGAACACAGAGCAGTAGCTGAGACCAGTGCACAGATGGAGATGTTAACAGTAGCGCAAGTCATAACAGAGTGGAGAGTGCTGGTACTGGGACACTGAGGTACCTACCAGGTGGGCGGGGCCTGAAAAAATAGATAAGAACACCGAAATCTGTCTACAATGAGGGTTATGCCTCAAAACTGTCTAAACTACCATTTAGACAACCCCAGAGTTGTGCGCTGTTGTGGGTCTGGTGCTACCGACAGAAGTGTTCTGTCGGAGAGAGCCACTGAGAAAAGCGGAAGAACAGATGAAAGTCACATTAGTAAGAGTACAAAAAGAAGATGGTAGCTAAATGGGCACAAAGGAAAGATGTCAAGAAGGACTAGCTAAGGCCAAGGTAACCTATAGACTAGTGTCCCTTTGGAGTCGCTGCTCCGATAAAGGATGAGGGAAAATGACTTAACAATACACCATGACCTATCCTATGCTCTGAAGGGTGAGCTACCACTAAAGAATTTTGTGTTAGCTAACAAACCATTTAGGTCAGGGCTGACAGCTTGCAAATTCTCCCTCATGGTTATCCACTTAAAATAGGCAAAATACAGGCATTCTGAAGGTGCTAGTAATATTTTTGCACCATCACAATAACAAACCAATGCTGATGTAACTATTTTATAAAAAATCATGTTGCTCAGAATAGCTAACTGACAACTAGATTTCCTTAACACAAACTAGGCAACTTTTAAAACATAGCTAACTTCACCAGCTTAAATTCGTAAGGAAAATATTTTTTCTGCCACTCATTCAGTAGCTTATCACAACAGTCAGACATCATGCACTTAGGTAGCCATACCTACTTCAACTTTCAAAGAGAGTTAACCATACCAGTGCACAAAATTAGGATTATTTCTTTTCCATGAGCAATAATTGTAGAGTGAACTGTTGATAAAAACGCTAGAGACGATAATAATTTGATATGATGTGCAATTTTTCACGAATTAACATGAAACAAAAGAGTCAACCTAATTGTACATGTGCAAAAAAGCAAACACTGTACTGTAATTCTCGTAGGTACACACAATATGAAATACAGTACGTTAAATATCTACCTATCATTGTATCATTGGCGTAGGTATGGACAGCATCCAGAGCAGGGCTGTGCCAGTGTCCCTATCTTCAACTGAATTTAAGATAGATACCTACTGCATGTATTCCAATTTTCATTGCTGTATGGTATGGTAATTCTTTCATGCCAACAATTTCACAACTACTCTACACAGATATGTAGCAGCTACCTGTAACAGCAGACCATAGTTCTCAGTACCTAGCTAATGTAAAACAGGAAGAAAGAATATAATAAACACACCTGTATCCTTGGATCAGGTGACTCTTCACTGATGCTGCGAGCAAGTGCAGCAGCATAAGGCACTGCAGCAGGAGGGCTGTTGTTCAAGTCAACGGAGACAAGACGACTGTTGTCTACTGTATCTTTAGCTTGCATTGGACTGATATCAGACATGTCACAAAATCTTCAGCACATTTTCTGCTCTTGGGGTAGGTATATATCTGCAAAAGTTAAGGGTGTGCCACTAGCATCTGACCGGGTGAATCGGACCGAATGGACCACACGGGTGAATCGGACCAGTTATTAGTAGTTACTTTAAAACTATTTTTAGAAGCTCAGATGTGTTTAGTAATGATTACAGATGTTCACCGTGTATTATTTGACCATATTAATATATTGGACAAAGTTTTTGAAGTCATAAACACCTATGGAGTAAGATTGAATTATATTTTTACAATTGTATTTTATCACAAATTTCTAAATTTCTTTCAACTCTGTTCTACATAAATACATGTCTGATATGCAGCCAGATGTCTAAGACAGATACTCAATGGTGAAAAACTTCTCAAAAAGTCCATCATTGATGAAGTATTTATAGGCTATGCATGCCACACTGGTGAATCCTCTGTATGACCATCACTATGACATGCTGATAACCATTAGCAACAATACAAAGCATTCCTTGCAATGATGTAGAGTCCAGCTAATGTCCTAAGGTAGCTATATGTTCTCTACATTTCTCAGTGCTTGGTACATGTCCTTCCTGACATAATTCCTGCATAAAACGTAACTACAAACTAGTTTATAATGCCGCACCGTCATAATTACTGCAAACATATATCCAGTGCAGCATTTGATGTTATTAGTACATTTTTTCATGTAAATACCTACTAATACTTATTGTTGGGAACAACAATGAATGTTTTCGTCACTTTCAAGTTGAATCAGACCTTTTTACTGCAAAATATTATTGATAAACACGTTTTACTGGGTGTCCCGAATTACCCCGGCATGGTGTCCCGAATTACCCTGGGTTGCAGGAATGGCCGCCATTTTGTTTTGAAAAGAGGTAGATAAATTCTGCTTATGAGATTCTATAGCCAACACCCTAGGCTACATTCCATCTAAGCAACTTTTTGCTCTTAGCCTTTTAGATTTTCCTCCCCAGACCTTAGCTGGAGGACTTTGGAAAAAACAAAAAATAATACTGTACAGTAAACTCTCTATATAGCGGACACCTCGGGGGAGAGCCTCAGAAATTTTTCGTCCGTTATAAGGAGATTTCCGGTTTCCGCTATACCGGCAGACCGGCAGTAAAATGCTGGTTTATATTTTTTTCCAGTTTTTACTGTCACTTATTGCTTTGGCCGTTATGTGTACCGTACTAGCTACATGTAACACTGCTCTTACAATAAAACAGCCGTTTCCCAAAGATCGATAGTAACAGTATGACAAAAAAATATAGGTAATAAAAATGCATACAATTTTCCCACTGGCAGACTGGCACAAAATTTTGTTTTCCTCCCGTTTTTACTACCACATACGGCTTTGGCTGTTATATGCACCGTAACTACATGTAACACTGCTCTTTTAATGAAATAGCAGTTTCCTAAAAATCGATACCTAGTGACTGTGCGACAGTGAACTGAAGTAAAACGAACGGTTTTTAGCAAAACGCTAAGTTAGTTTTAATTTTTTTGCAGTATTTACTGCCACATATTGCATTGGCCGTTATATGTATCGCAAGTTCGCAACTAACTTACATGCAACACTGCTCTTACAGTGCAATAGCAGTTTCCCAAAGATCGACAATAATAGTGCAACAACAAATTGAAGCAAGCAATCGTATGAAGGAAAGCATGTTTAATGAAAGATGTTCAACACAAATTATTCGCTGTCATTTTATGACAGCGCGGGCACTCTAGTCCAATATAATAATTGTCTTTGCGTACCATACCGTCAACCGGGGTAACTCGGGACACCCGGGGTAACTCGGGACAGCACTCTGTCACGCCATATTGAGGGCTGTAAAAACCAAACTATGCACAGTTTTGCCAAACTAAAAATAGGGCAATAAACTTCAATATTTTTGCTATCGGTTC
>LQNS02015105.1:17841242-17854785 GCA_001587735.2 Parhyale hawaiensis
GGAGTGGACCCAACAAGATCGCGGAGTGGACCCAACAAGATCGCGGAGTGGACCCAACAAGATCGCGGAGTGGACCCAACAAGATTGCGGAGTGGACCCAACAAGATTGCGGAGTGGACCCAACAAGATTGCGGAGTGGACCCAACAAGATTGCGGAGTGGACCCAACAAGATCGCGGAGTGGACCCAACAAGATCGCGGAGTGGACCCAACAAGATCGCGGAGTGGACCCAGCAAGATCGCGGAGTGGACCCAGCAAGATCGCGGAGTGGACCCAGCAAGATCGCGGAGTGGACCCAGCAAGATCGCGGAGTGGACCCAGCAAGATCGCGGAGTGGACCCAACAAGATCGCGGAGTGGACCCAACAAGATCGCGGAGTGGACCCAACAAGATCGCGGAGTGGACCCAACAAGATCGCAGAGTGGACCCAACAAGATCGCAGAGTGGACCCAACAAGATCGCAGAGTGGACCCAACAAGATCGCAGAGTGGACCCAACAAGATCGCAGAGTGGACCCAAGGCGACGCGGAGTGGACCCAAGAAGACTGCGGAGTAGACCCCAACAAAGCGCGGCGTGGCCATCCAGCCCCCCCAAAAAAAAAAAAAATTAAGTGTGGATCCCAAAAGCGCAGAGTGAATCCGAAAAAAAAACACCGAGTGGACCAAAAAACGCTCGCGTGGCGTGGATACGAAAGGAAGGCCTGGACAGAACATGAGAAACTCACTTCATTGTAGAGTGGAGGAGGCATGGCAAGAGCACCGCCTCGGAAGTAAGGGTTGAAGTACAGGCCCTCGTCAACCTGGAAGCCAGCGGGGGCGTCTTGGTAGCCAGTCAGCAGGGCGAAGAGGTAGTTCTGTAAAGGTATAAAATTTTTAAAATTTTAAATAATACAACAACCATCAAGTAAAATAGGTCGATTATATTGAAAAGTTCAAGACTACTTTTCCACAACAAAGGTGATTTGCAGAGGAAAAGTAGTGCCCGTATCACGAAACACATAGTAGGCTATGACAACTGCTACTGCCCGTGCTTGAGACACGTCTCTGCCCTAGATGATGATGATGATGCTTATTTTTATTATTATTATTATCATTATATATCTTGTGGGTTTTCTCGCCGTTTTAAATACGAAGACTATATAACAGCGATCCAAGTTCGTATGATATAGGTACCGTACTTTAGAAGTTGAGTCGAACTCAGATGAGTTCCATTAGAACAATCTTGGCCAGGTGCACCATGTCTGGCAGGAAATAAGGGGCGAGCATCTTCAACTCCACATGGCTCGGCAGAACGAAATCGCTCAGTCGTGCGGCGTAGCGAGATGAAAAACCAAAAAAGAAGAAAATAGGGGAAAGCGAACACTCGTGCAGGGGGTCCCTTCTGTGGCCCTCCACACGGGATATGATAGGAGTCCCATGGGATGGGTCACTTACCACCATTCGGCGGCCCACCTCGCAGAACAGAAGGGGAAATATAGAGAACCTACCTAACTCTACAAAACTAACCTTCTCAACAGGAACGGCGACCAGATGCTACATCCCCTGGGTAGAAGGCACTCGGGACCCTTGGGTGCGAGATGCCGATATATATTAATATATATTATTGCAGGGAAAATCAATAGGAGGATGAACATGGAGAAAGCGAAGTGGCTACATAAGAAACACGTCCCGAAGGCCTAGCTAGGGCTAAACTAAAGGAACCTATCTGGGGCACTGCTCCTCATAAGATAGGATAAGCGAATGTACCTAACACACGACTAAGGCCCACTCCTATGCCCCCCCCCCCCCGAGGGGAATAGGTGAAGGAATACACACACATAAAATTGCACGAAAGCAAGTACGCAAGACTGTAGCATAATGGATCTTAGATATACACAAAAAACATACACGTGAAAATTAGCAGCAAGACTCTGGTTACACAAGCGGACCAGAATGAACACATGCAATACAGAAGAAGTTTACCTCATAGCCATGACGGGCAAAATTGATGAGGCCCAGGTTGGGAGGAGCTTTGCCGCCATTGGCATAAGCAGCCGCCTGCTCATTTGGGTATGGCTCCGGCAAGTAGTCGGCAGTCTTGCCAGGGCGCTCAAACATCTCTCCCATGTCGTTGGGACCATCAAGATACTGGAAAATACGAGAATAACACACAGAGGTTATCACACCATATGACCTCCTATACACTCTGAAGGGCACTGAACTTCAACCAGTCGACGTCTTAGCGAGCTAACCAATGTATAAGCAGGTAACCTTTATTTATAGTGAAGAAGCCCTAATGCTATCTTGCTCAGACTGTGTTACCACGATACAAGAACTCTCTCTCTCTCTCTTAATAATACACTTGAATATAACACCATTGCAGCAAAATAGTACAGCTTGAGCAAGATCAAATGATGACCCGTTTATATATATCGACGGTGCCCAGATAAACTCGAGGGCAGGGCAACAAGCGCCGGCATCACTCACGCTGTGAAATGGAGTGCATCATCGACTTCGCACCGTACACACTGCGCAAGGTCATGCGTAACTGTAGTGATAGTAACTTTGACTTTATAAGCAGTTAGCCATCCAATCAAAGCTTTGAAAATACAACCTTATTGAAAATCATTGCTCTCAACTTTCAGCACTAAAGCAATGCAAGATAAAATCATTTGCGGATGTTAACAGAGAGTTTCAGGAAGCGATGAAGCAGGACTACCAAGCAATGCTTGTGGACAGGAACCGTCAACGCGTGTAGACAGCTCAAGAGGCACAGTAATGGGGCAGCTTATGCATATTGTAGGCAGTGCTTCTGGCAACCTAGGCAACAACGCACGCCTCTAGGCAAAATCTAAACATGGATTCAGCATAGCTAGCTGTAGCTTTATGTAAGAAATCAAAACAATGATGCCAGATCAATAACATTTTCCAAATGAAGCGTAGGAACAGTAGCTAATAATTATAAATAAAACAAACCAATGAAGAGATATAACGGTACAGAATAGCTGATACTACGCACCTCCGATCACAGATAGCTAAATGCTTGGTAGCTACTCAAATGACTGCCATATTGTGATACAGACTAATCGTGATAAAATATCTGACTGAATATGTGGCAACTCAATCACATGCTGATAATGAAAAAAAATTATTTCACATTGACTTTTGCTAGCCTAATTACATGCAATTTCTTGAGAGGAAAACCTCAAACCAAGAAAGCAAATAGTTCAATAAGCACCTGCTGAGCAGAGAAGCATACCGTACCGCACCAATAATAGTAGGGCCATTGACTACACCTTATCTCATGATTCGAGTATGGACTTGATTGTTGGGTTAGGTTACTAGCGCCGCAGGTATCACGCCCGCCTCGCGCCGATTTGATGCATGTACACTTTCGACCATTGACAGCAACAGCAAAGGTGAACTAAGCAACTGCAAAAGAAGACTCACAGTAGCTTTCTTTGCTTCAGCCTTGGCTTCCTCAGGAGTCATGCAGACATTCCTGAGCATTCGGTAGGCAACAGTGAAGCAACCGTGGCAGGCCGCACAGACATTCTTGTATACCTGTCGAGTACAAATTTTACAGCATAAGTGCTACATATATGTCAGTCTGTGTGCTATTATACTATCAAGGATAACAATAATTATTCTTATTAGCTAACAGTGATCAAAGAAGTCAGGCTTGAGGTTGCCATGTGCGAGCACCACAGATTACCAAAGTCATAGGTAGCTACTCAATAGTCGGTACCACATAATTTGTATTGATTCGGCTAAGTGTGCAACTGAAGACAAGTCAGAGAGAGCCAAATAACATCATGCATCAACGTCACAGCAGGAGCTGCGGTCAGATGAGACGACCATTGCGGTAAGGCGTTAGTGTTATCTCCCAATTTGTTGGGTCCATTGGCATTCTGACAGGAATAGAGTATATACGTCACAATATCTACGGTACTTTGAGGCCAAAGATGTTAGTTAATATTGCGCACGTACAGCCCAACTGCTACGCAGGACGGTTAAAGTGTACAGTCAGATTCAGCCACCACAACCCTAAAAAAAAAAAACACACGGCCTCCATGCATGTAAGGTACCAGCTAACACGACAGCCGTTGTACACTCTCAGTGGTAAGCATTAAAATTTAAATACCCTCTTTTTAATTGTGCTAGAGGAAACAGAATTTTTCAAGAGAAGCAAAAAACACTCAACAGTTATGTTGGTGTTTGGATGAGGAGGTTAATGAAAAATGGAATTAATGTTACACCAGCTCACACTTGACCTGTATTAACCTACCTCACAAATATGGCTAGCCCCAAAACAATTTGCACTCACTAACTTCAATTAGTGCGAGGGTTGAACAGACATATAGAACCATTCACTCTTCCGCTTATGAATTAATCTCCCTCTCTTGTAGGAATAACACAATATGAAGTGTAACATATGCAACGGAATGAAAGGAAGGGTTGATGGGTGGTGAGTACTCACCAGTGCCAATCACTGCTCCAACTTGCGTTACAATTGGCAATTGCTTAGAAACAGAGTAACTTCATTTAGCTTAGGTTAAGGTAAATATTTACTAACTTTGAGTACTAATGCATACATGACTGTGATTCCAACACTACCTCAAAGGCTACAGGTTTTCACCAAGCAGTAGGATCATCAAAAAATACAAACAGCTAGCATAAAATACCGTACTGGTAAGCTATTTGTGCTTCTAATATAACTACATGACAAAACTTTCTTGAAGTAGGACTAATTATACTCTGTTCTTCAGAGGATAACTAAATGTCAATACGCATAAGAACAAGTCGTCGGGAGGCAGATGAGTGTTGGGGCAGTGTACTGGTACTTCTATCATGCCACCTGTTGGTAGCAATGGACTTGGGAGAATGTTCACCATTTACATAAGAGCAATGGTGTAGTACGGTATGTAGGCTTATCAATAAACGAACTGCAACATATCATATCACCTCATAGCCACGTCTGATGCTCTTGACATCATAAGCATCAAACATGCCCTGGTGTGGCCAGTGTAGGTGAGGAGGATGAGCGAAGCGGTCAGCATCAGCAGCCGACACGGCTCGCTCCAGGGACAGAGCGAGGGTAGCTCCTCCAGCCCCTGCAAGGCCTAGTAGCCCAATGGCCTGAAAGANTCAAAATGCTTTGGTAAAATAAAAATTTGAGATGTTGTCCACTTCTGGTGAAAAAATCTTGCGAAAATTCTTGTATTTGTAAAAAATATTACACTTTCTTTTTGTCCCTCTTTTCGTGGCCCACCCTGTATATGTCAGTCTGTGTGCTATTATACTACCAAGGATAATAATAATAATAATTATTATTATTAACTAACTCTCGGGTTTTTCACTGCATCCACACCAACGTGTGATGAAGGCAGTGCGACTTGAGGTTGCCATGTGCGAGCACCACAGATTACCAAAGTCATAGGTAGCTACTCAATAGTCGGTACCACATGATTTGTCTCAATTCGGCTAAGTGTGCAACTGAAGAAAAGTCAGAAAGACCCAACTAACATCATGAATCAACGTCACAGCAGGAGCTGCGGTCAGATGAGACGACCACTGTGGTTAGGCATTAGCGTTATCTCCCGATTTGTTGGATCCATTGGCATTCTGACAGGAATAGAGTATAGCCTATACGTCACAATATCTACGGTAGGTACTGTACTTAGAGGCCAAGAATGTTAGTTCATACTGCGCACGTACAGCCCAACTGCTACGCAGGACGGTCAAAGGGTACAGTCAGATTCAGCTACCACAATCCTATAAAGATCACATGCATGTGAGGTACCAGCTAACACGACAGCCGTGGTACAACTCTAGGGTAGGCATTAAAATTTAAATACCGTTTTTAATTGTGCTAGATGAAACAGAATCTTTCAAGAGAAGCAAAAAAACACTCAATAGTAACGTTGGTGTTTGGATGAGGATGTTAATGAAAAATGGAATTAATGTTACACCATCTCACACTTAACCCGTAGTAACCTACCTCTCAAATTAGGCTAGCCCCAAAACAATTTACACTCACTAACTTCAATGAATGCGAGGGTTGAACAGACATATGAACCATTCACTCTTTCGCTTATGAATTGATCTCTGTCTCTTGTAGGAATAACACAATATGAAGTAGGTATAACATTTGCAACGGAATGAAAGGAAGGGTTGGTTGATGGGTCGTGAGTGCTCACCAAAGCCAATCACTGCTCCAACTTGTGTTACAATTGGCAATTGCTTACAAACAAAGTAACTTCATTTAGCTATCTACATCACTTTGGGTAAGTAAATATTAGCCTACTGAATTAGAGTACTAATGCATTCATGACTGTGATTCCAACATTACCTCAGAGGCTACAGGTTTTCACCAAGCAGTAGATCATCAAAAAATACAAACCGATTGAGGGCCCTCAGTCCGCCACTACAGGAGGAGGGGAGTGGAAGGGAGGTAATAAGTTCCTCGCACTCGCAAGTGAACTCATCCCAGTTAGCCTTCCTAAAGTTAACGAAGGTGCGTCTGGGACCGGAGGGGGCCGAGTCACTGGGCTCGGCTGTGATCAAGATGGGTAAGCTATTTGTGCTTCTAATATAACCAAATGACAAAACTTTCTTGAAGTATGACTAATTTTACTCTGTTCTCCCAAGGATAACTAAATGTCAATACGCATAAGAACAAGTCCTCGGGAGGCAGATGAGTGTTGGGGCAGTGTACTGCTATCATGCCACCAGTTGGTATCAATGAACTTCGGAGAATGTTCACCTACGTAAGAACAATGATGTAGTACGGTATGTAGGCTCATCAATAAACGACCTGCAACATATCACCTCATAGCCACGTCTGATGCTCTTGACATCATAGGCATCAAACATGCCCTGGTGTGGCCAGTGTAGGTGAGGAGGATGAGCGAAGCGGTCAGCATCAGCAGCCGACACGGCTCGCTCCAGGGACAGAGCGAGGGTAGCTCCTCCAGCCCCTGCAAGGCCTAGTAGCCCAATGGCCTGAAAGACAAAGGCAAGAAATGGTAAGTAGGAATTTATGAGCGGTAGGTAGCTACCTGGTACATACATACCACGCATAATAAATATATAGCATGGAGAATTTCTCAACAAGAAGACGAGCATCAAGAAATGTATGTCAGGTTCTCCAAGTTGCCTTAGCAGCAACAGAAGATATCTAGCCGACTCACAAGGTTTTCATTAGCAAATAGTAGAATTTGTGATAAAGAAATAAAAACAGCTAGTGTTTTGGGTATTGTCAGTGTTGCATCAAAATAATAGCGAATGCTGATTGGAACTTCAAAGTAGTCAGAATGTTCCTATGAACACTTTTGCAGTGGTGAGTGGTAGCCAGAGTACCTCTGTCGTTTGCACCACAACTCGTATGCTTTGTGCATTCTCCAGTCAGGAGGATCATTCCGAGTTGATCAGACTCGTGTTAGTGACAGAATAAGGTACTCAGGTTTTTTTTTTCTGGTCTTTTCCAGCTTTTCTGCTGCAGCTGCACCAGCAGAGCTCCCACCACAGTATATAGGTAGGCACCTCACTTATTAAACGAGCGATTTCAGAGTCAGGAAAACGAACGGGTTTTGGGATTAATTTATACTCCAGAGGTACTCTGGCTACGGCTCACCACTGCAAAAGTGTTCATTGGAACATTCTGACTACTTGCAGTGGTTTGCTAACGCCAGAGTACCTCTGTCGTTTGCACGACCTACCCACAGCTTTAGCAGCGGAGGGGTTTTCCGGCTCCTGTACTGGAGGTGGTGCTATTTAGAGCTTTCTTATTCTCCATATTATATTATGTTCTTCGTAACTGCATTTCATTTGCCACATTCTTGTGCTGGTCTATGTGCATTTCTTCTTCTTGAGATCTTAGTCTTTCGTTGGTCCCCAGTGGGAATCCTAGGGTATTCCTCTGTTCTCATGTGATTTGAAATTTCGGCTATATCTTGTTCCTTGGTTGTAGACTAATTGGCTTCTGAACCTATGTAAGCAGTAAGTACTGCATCGTATTTTCTTGGATGTTTCTTCTTTCCAGGGGTAGCCTGCAGGTAGGCTGATCCATCTTGAGCTTTCACATTTGTTATCGCTATTACTCACTTTGTTATTACTTATTATTCTATCTATATAAATAAACTGTGAGCCTTTTTGAGATTAGTTCACTGCTCTAACGCTGGAAACCGTAATTCTTTCGGTAAGTTCTTCTACTGTCTCACCCTAAAGGGGGTGTAGACCGCAGTATCCCCGGCCTTAGTTTCCCTGGGTAGGTTTGACTCTGAAGGGTCGGTAATTTACTGATCTCGGCACTTGTGTCGGACATCACTTCTACTAGTTCCCTTCTTTGGGAACAGAGATGAAGTTTTGGC
The DNA here is from genome assembly GCA_001587735.2 of Parhyale hawaiensis. Classification (NCBI taxonomy): domain Eukaryota; kingdom Metazoa; phylum Arthropoda; class Malacostraca; order Amphipoda; family Hyalidae; genus Parhyale; species Parhyale hawaiensis. The sequence continues at coordinate 17,849,594 of LQNS02015105.1, forward strand.
TGGTTCTAGGATCGTCTTTTTAGAGACTCACGGTTTTGCCTAGTCACCCAGGGTTCCGATCGGGTGAAGGTATCAGACGGAATACCGAAATTCCTATGTTCAGAAGACTGTTTTTGTAAGATATCTAATTGTGATTGTCGGCATTTCAATTTCGATTGTTGTTTGTATGGTCTGTAGGTGATTCGTTGTAGGAATTGCCTTGTACTTTCCAATCATGTCTTCTTGGTTTACCCGTCTTACGGGCAATGTTTTTGTTTTCGAGTTAGGTATAGGAGCAAGGCTGAGAGATTTTTAGGTTAATGTCCCTGTCTTCTCTGGTGACGTTAAGGAGTTCGGAAGACTTTGAATTCACTTTAAATTCGTTTGAGTCTGTCGTTTCTCCGTTATACACGGTTTGTTCTATTCTTTCGCGTAGCTTTTGACCTTGTTGCGTTACCGGAATGGGGCGTAGTGCCCTCTTCTGGGGGACTCTCCTGAGGTTAACAATTTGTCTTCTAGTTCAACACTGCGTGTTAGTCACACAGTTTGGGGTAGGCTTTTCCTTCTCAAACTTGGAGAGATGCGATCTGAGCTAATTTTTCCCGTAGCCCGTTTATTATTCGCCGTATAAGCTCTCAACTTTTGAGACTAAACGGGTATCTAGGTTTCCTCTTTAAGGTTCGTCTCTTTAAACGTACGTGTTTTTTCGTGCCCTACAAAAAATCTCTGGGCTCTAGTTTATCTCCTTAGGGCATTAGAGGATATTTCTAATTCCTGGATTTTTGTATCTGCATGAAACACTTTCTAGATGTATAAAAAGGGCTTTTTACCTCAGTCATATGATACGTAACTCGACTACGAGAATAGTCTATTTCACTGTGCCCTCCGCAAACTTTCCCATTTAAAATGTGTAGCATTGAGCCTCAGTCGTGTCCTAGGGATTTTACCCCGTGGGCCTCGAAAATTAGGACTTGGACATCTGTAAGGTTGGCTAGTGGCGTGGTCATGGTGTGGGCGACAGACATTGATAGTGTGATTTGTCATCACGTTATGGATCGATTGTGAAAGGAACAGGACAGTCATTTCTCAGGTAGATCTCCGTCTAGAGGGAATGCCGCCTTCCCATAGGACATCGTAGGACTTAGTCCCGATAAGACAGTCATCATGCCTTTACCCAGTCGACTCTACGTATAGTATTGGTAGATTACCAGGGCAGTCTTGACATTTTACTGGCACAATTTCGGTGAACCTATTGGTTCTCCTGGTACATCTGAGGAAGTCCGACTATTCGTGGAGTTTCTCCGCGATGTTATGGGTCGGTTTCCGTTCACGTTGGATTCTCTTCTCACCGTCATTGTCAGTATAACCATAACTGGGACTGTCCTCTTTTGCCTAGTAATGACCTTGTTCTCTCTGAAATGATGTAAATTTACATTCTCCTTGATTGTATTGAGGGGTTTCTCAAACCTCTAGGTGGTTAGAGAGTATAAAACTTCTGTTTGTCAATATGTCTTTGGATGTATCGTTCGTGATATATGGTATCGATCTTTCGAGTTTTCGTCCCTTGGCTTCTCAGAGAAGGTAATAGATATTTCTTAAACTCCAGAATCGATCCTGGAATTATCAGGGTTGTGGAGTTCAGTCGAAAGAGTATCCCCTCGGTAGGTGGATGTTCCCTTTTGGCCCCTACATTCAAGGAGGAAGATTGGTATGGAAACAGTGATTTTGTCTCCCTTTGAGCCACCTTTCTATATTAGACTTACAGTGCTTTCTCTATTAACCTCCTCTTGGGCGGTTGAGAGTTTTTGTAGGAGCTAACTTAAGGGAGTGATCCCAAATGTTAGTTATTTTTACATTCGAATTAGTAGAATATATAATAGTGTCCCCTTCTCGTCGTGATATTTAGAGGTACATATTTTCTTTTAGTCTCCGATCATGTTTAACTTCGTACGAAAGGGTGAATTTTAACTTCTGATCCGATCATACAACCACTTCGAGATCATCATTGGTGGAAAAAATATTTTCCAGCTTTTGGCCTTTATTGGTTATCCCGGATAGAACTGGAAATCAGCCATATATCGTTGGTGGTTATCTCATATAGATGAGATGTTCCCTATGGAATAAGATTCTTTCCCAATTCTTCAGGTATAAGGTAGTTAAGGTATAGTCCTCCACCAGCTATACCGACATTCTCTAAGATAGCAGGGCTTTGTTCCAGCAGAGGTTTAGATCGCTCAGATCAGTCTCTACATATCGATTGGCTGAAGACTTGATTTATTCTAAGTCTTGTGGTCTTGGTATAGGTTCTATATGTGGATACTACAGAGTTCAGAATCGGAAAGTTAGAGGAACTCTGTACCAAAGGATATTTGGGGCCGACATGTTTATACTAAGTTGACCCTGCTTGATCATACATATTTTGATATGGATGGGTCGCTGATGTCGTTTGTTCTCTTTTCTCCGGCCTATCCGTTTGTACTTGCCTGTGCAGAATCTTAGACAGGTTTCCTGCGGCTTCAATACAGGGTCTCCCGTTTGAACCTGAAAACAGGGTGTGACCTTTAGTTTGTTCGGCTTTTATTTTCTTTCTTGGGTCCGTGATGTTTTCATCCCGGATTATTTATAAGTTTTTGGAATTGGTTCCCCCTCGGGGTCTGAACCCTTGCAACCTCTTGACAAGCTGTAGGCTCAGATACATCAATAGTTATTTACTACTCTGATTATTTTATTTGTGAGGTATTGCTCTTATCTAAGGGCAAATTTCTTTATAGTTTTCAAAGTTGTTTCGGTGTATTACACTCCAAACTTAGATGAACCGTGCTAAAGTGTTGCTTGAGCTTGTTTGTCCAAGAATCTGTGTCAAACCTGGTAAGCCTCAAAATTGTGCCCTGTACAACTACCAGAGTCACGCTGGGCAATATATATTATTCATTTTATTTTTAATTAATAATGATCTGAAGTTCTGTTCTTGTATTATATAAGTATTGGATTAAGACTTTCTCTTTTGAGTCTTGTGTCACTGAGTAAGTCGACTTGGTTATAATTTCCAAGTCCAACTTAGTACGTCGCACGTTTCTACTCTTGCAACGGGATTTGGATGGATCGAGATCTGTTGCCTAATAATTATGTTCTTTTTCGACTTGGTCAAAAAAGGCATACAGTTCTCTTGTCTTCTTATATCGGCCTTGGCCTAATACTTGTTTCTCCTACTTCTTGTGTCATTGAGAGTACAAGTCTCTGGACTTGGTAATAATTTCCAAGCCATGTTTAGTCTGCAGTAAGGCTCGGCCTATGCTGAAATGAACCAGCATGAGGTAGTGAGTTGGTTGATCAGTCAAAACCCAAAGGTTGACAGCTGTTTTGAATTCGTCTCATAGAGGTAATAAACAGTGTAAAGTTGATAACAGTGGTCTATCCGTCTGTTTATTGAGGCTGGTTAAGCTCCCCGAGATTGCCTGAGAAATTCTTTCTAAGTCCATAGGGATGGATGGAAATTCTCGAAGTACCCCAGTACTAGTTAAAAATAATTAATAGTAACTCATTATTAATAATTAAATAACAATAAGTTCCTGTTGAATTTATTTCTCAGACGTAATTACTAAGTAAAGTCTCTAATGGCATATCATCAGTACAGTATTTAGATTAAGATTGGTTAAGACCAAAGGTTGGTTGAGAAAATTTTTCCAAGTCCCTAGAGATGGACAAGGAAAATTTCTCTAAGTACCGCAGTATCAGTTTAAAATACTGAGAAGTCCCCAATTTGGAGCCTTAATGAAGATTTGAGTTATTCGGTGCTGATAACTGCTGCCGTGCGATTATTTTTTAATTGTTAGATATTACTCTTATAGGGCTTAAGAGTAGTATCAATGATCTTTACTGTCTTGATGACTTCGTGTAAATTGTCCGGTCCATTTGTGACAATCTATCTACACCTGTTACTTGTGTTGTCCACTATTCTTTAGCAAGATTAGGCGAAGTTCTACTAGGCTCTTTATAAGTTGTCTTAGGCCGTCTCACACTCTTAAGAAAGACACTTTCCCTGAAGCTGTTGCTGGCGTATGGGCATTACCTAAAGATTCCAGACGACTCTTTTTGTTCCTTATATAGGACTAGAGTGTTGTTCTGTTCACATCAACAGGTGTTGCTCTTATGTAGGTAGAAGTGCGGCCCGTAATATTTCTTTATGAATTGGTCTCAGTGCACTTGTACAGGTCATCACATGTAAAATTGTTTGGTAACCCTTTTGTTCGTTATAGAGGACCAGGAGTTGTCTAGTCTTTGTCGAATCTGTTAGGTATTGCTCTTATAGTGTCGAAGAGCAGTTTTAATAGATCCTCAAGAATCACAAGGGTAGGTTGTTTCATAGCCAATGAACAATCTACTTTAGTCTGTGTAAGTTAGTTCAGGAACTTATGTCAAGATTCTTTAAAGCTCTGTTTCGACCCTTAGTCAAGGTAGTTTTTTGGACTTAGCCAAAATTGTCAGGTTTGCTCTTGTGTAGGTATAAGAGCCATCTTGCTAGTTGTTCTTTTGTACCTTGGCTAGTATCTTCGTGTAGCCTGGTACTGTCTAGTACCATACTGACACTTTACTTGTGTATGTTAGCACAAGAACTACAAACTACAAGTTTGCTAGCTCTGAATGTGCTTTTTGGCGAGTATAAAAGCTGACCGCCAGTATTTTCATATCTGCGAGAGTTCTTTGTTTCTCAGGGTAGACTGAAGTCTGTCCTTAGGTCAGTCAAAATTGAGGCATGCTCTTGTACAGCGCGGGGGCGCTGTAGTACTGTCTTAGGTCCAGATTAACACCCCTTGCATGTTATAAGGACTCAAAAATCTGCTCACTCTGAACTTGTTCCTTACCTGGTGATAGTTACTCCAGCTCAGATTTCTCTTTTGTGTCTGCATCATGACTCCCATTATAGTGGATATGATTATATCCTTCTGTGTTTTTAGTCTGAAATTGTGTTAAATTTAATATTTAAGCTGAGTACATCTCCCGCGGTAAGATACGTAAGAGAATGCATCTACATATATACATGCACATACATATATATATATACAGTAAACTCTATATAACGGACACCTCGGGGGGAGCCTCAGAAATTTTTCGTCCGTTATAAGGAGATTTCCGGTTTAGAGAGAGATCCCTATATAACGGACGTTTCTTGCTATACACCGGAGCATTCCGTTGTATAGAGATTCGTCCGGAAG
>LQNS02015105.1:17906853-17923750 GCA_001587735.2 Parhyale hawaiensis
GGCGTATCCAAAGCTCCAGGCCCCATTGGTGTGATGCCCCCACATACTAGACAGCCTGCCAATGCAAAGCAGAACGCTAAAGAGATCAGGCAACAGCAGTCAGAACTTCCTTACAACAAAGCAAAGGCCCCTGGTGGTAAGTTACAGAACCATTTGCTGCACCGCTGCTTCAGTTATATCCGTAGCCTGGATGTTTATGGAACGAACCCCTTGCAGCTTGCAAGCTGTCCTCTGTCTGCTTGCTAAACCTTGGCAAGTAATGCCATTCATTCATCAGCTTCTGTCACTTTAGTTTGAAGCATGTTTAGCCTTTGTTGCTTGTACTGTAAGGTAAGTTTTGCTGTAATCTTCAGCCCTTACTTTATGTACTTGGGTAAAACTACCCTACCAACTGCCGCTTAGTGATTTCCCTGTTTTTATCAATAACTTATCAATTTGAGGTGGACCATTGTGACTACGTAAGTGACCACTTATGTGGTCACAATGGTCACTTATGTTGCAAAAGCCTTTTTTGCCCTTTCGTAGCTTTTTTTCTGTGCAAGAAATCTCTACATATAAAATCTGCCTTTGGATAGTTGCCTAGTGTCAGTACTAGTAAATATCTCCACAGCAGCTAGCTATAGTTCAAACGAAATTTTTTTTTAATGGTTACAGGTTTCGAACTTGACCCGTTTTAGCTTTTCAGCGCTATTGACATACATTGAACACCTTCAGTTATCTAGACTATGAAGGGGCCCATTCACTACACATGCCGCCAACTCCCAACTTAAGCACATGCAAGGTTGTAGCTGCGACTTGTGCAAGCCTTCTTTCCCGCACTCACTGCGCGAGCCCAGTCTTCCAGTTCCGCTGATAAAAACTATCAGCAGCGCTAAGGAGGTTGAAAAGATGTTAAACCTCCTTGGGCAGTAAAAGCTGTAAGCTCCGCCCACCAAATGTCAGGAAAATCCGTTCAGCTCAACTCGTGCCTAGAAATCGGCTAGAGTTGGAGCATGAGCGTACCCACGCACTAGGCCTACACAAATTGGCACGAGTTGGCGGCATGTGTAGTGCGTGGGGCCCTTTATAGCATGAATTGCATCTCCTTGCACGTTTGTTCAATTTTTAATTTCCTCGAATATTTTGATTTTTACAATTTAATGTGTATAGGGAGAATGCTTTGTACGGTTAAAGCAAAAAAGCTTGTATCTACTAGTGTGCTAAGAATTGAATTTGACTAGTTTTATGACCGCCTTTGAGTTACCTGCTATTGACCTTGAATTGAAATGTTCTTATATATATTACCTACTTGTCTTTAGATTTAGCGAATTACTACAATGTTTTTTTTTTCTTTGTAGTGTTGGTACTAAAACGGTTATTGAGTTAGCATGTATATAGGAATGCCAAACCAAATTTTAATGATGCTTAACAATACGGATTTAGAACAGGCTCGGAACTCATTGTAATGAACACTGCTTTCGTAAGAAATTATCACGTCTTTGAAGTTGGCCACACAAGATTCCCTACTCTGAATCCTGTCATCGTAAAGGTTTAGCGTTCCGACCGTCACGGTATATCGTGAAACCAAACTTGATGTTACTACAAAATTACGCACTCGAGGTAGGCCCTATATCCTTTATAGGAGATTACACGCTATAGCTATCTCATCGTCATTGAGAGTAAGGTCAAACTTTACAAATTCGAAATTAGTGTCGCTCTTGATTGTTCATTTTGATGTAAAAGTCTATCGTGTCGACTCGAAATTGCGTCATTAGATTAAAATTGCAATTTGTTTGATGTGCCATTATGAACAGAAAATTAAGTTCAGTTTGAAAGATAATTCACTCTGATGCGTACCGGTATATGCTAGTTGACTTAGTCGTGTACTTTAGCAAAAATTGTAAAATGCGTAAGTTACGATTGATGTCACGTAATTCTAAAATGAGGTATTAGAGAAATTGGGATAGTACACTTGTCTAAAATCCCTTGGTTACAATTAATTTTAAAAAAATTAAGTAAACGAAGGATTATCGCCTCATAATAAAAGACAGATCGTCGTAATTACGGAGCTTCATCCACTATATATATCTTGAAACCGCATTAGATTTAGTAAAAGTACCTATAGCTGCGAACAATAGTTCGAGGCTTCGTCCGTGGAAGAAGCTAATTTTTCTCCAGACGTGTAGAGAGATTGAAACGAGATTAGGTCGGGATTCGGCTGCATCCTCATTCCATTGCAACGTGTGAATGCGACTAAAGGGCAGATAGGAATTATTCCAAACTAGGTATTTAGAAAAGTGGAAAGAACTTAATTAAATGAATTTGTATCACTTGGGTAAATCTTGCAAAAAACAAACTCCAGACTTCAATGGCTGAAATATTGAAAATGTCCGTGCTTAATATATAGCAATTACTCGAGGGTGTTCACTCGAATTTGTGGTAAACCAACTGCGCAAGTGATGTTCTTTACAAAACCTTCTCGAAATTGGCAAGCTCGTTAGGTGAACCTCTTCGGTACTGCAATGATTTCTGAACTTGAAACGTTGACAGACCAATAGGGTCGAGGACTGGACAGATAGAGGCTTGAATGAAATTCGTTTATGTTGACCACTGACAGGATTAGTTGTTCGGTAGAGCAGGCATCTGGGCGTTTTCCAAAATAGGTAAACAAAGAACGTTGTTTCTCGGCAACAGTTTTATAGTGACAAATTCCATTTACCTCTGTGAACTAATAGCGCACCAGAAGTAAGGAATCGCAGTTCATAACAAATTTTGCTCTTTCACTATGGGCGTGTTAGCGGATGTACTTGGCGGATCTCGGTCGCCTACACCCAACCAGCTTGCAGCTGCCGCTGCCGCCGCCGTTGCTGCCGCCCGCAAGTCTCCAGTGTCGGACGCAGGCGTGCAGGTCAGCCCCCCTCCTGCTCAATCTCCTCAGGACAACCGCAGGAAGTCTCAACCTAGACAGGACAGGTTAGTTTGTGTTCTTTGTACCCTTTCCAGACGGGCCATTGCTACAAGGGTTCTTAGAAGTAGTTTACGGATACTACTCTGTATTGGTGCCAGATGTGTAGCTATCGGCGAGTTCGGGTACCAGGAACAAGACTAACTTTAGTCAGTTGCCCCAACAATATTTTTTGAAAACTGGAAGCACGCATTTCTATGGCTGCCCGCATGCGGGCAATTTTCCGTGAGGCGACAACACAAAGTTGCGAAATAGTTGCGACCGGAAAAATATCTCTAACTGCACAATTATTATTGCCGGCAACTGTTGCAGGATATAGAGAACATTATTTCTGATGGGAGCTCGCACACGGACAGAGTTATGTTTACGCCACCCTGCGCCCAGCTGTTCGCAGATTGCCAGATAGGCTGTGTTAACTCCTTTTTTTCCAAATAGGATTTTTTTTAGCGTATAACTTAGGCGTTATAGCCGTTCTATAATAGCTCGGCGAAACCACCCATTTCACCTTTATAATAAATTCAGTATATTGAAGATGAAGGACTTTCCGTGTTAGGCATATTTATAATCAATGGACTCTACAATCCCATGGCAAATTTTGCTTTTAATCTGTCAATCCTGCCGTAGTTTTCTAGTACCTTTCACACTAGTGAAGGGGTGCCTTTTTAGTTCCTCAAACCATTTGTTAAATGCTTCATTTAGTAACTTGAAGTTGTGGGTGTACCCTGTGCTTCCTTAACCTCTTATTGTGTTACCTCTTAAGCAAGAATGCTCAGGTCACCGCCACAGTATCCATGGTGACACTTGAACAATGGTTGTCGCCATCCGGTGGCGCGTGTGCGGATGTACCTTCCACCTAATTGTTGCAACAATTTTTTTCTATTGTGGTAGTATTTTTTTTTTTTTTGGGGGGTAATGACCGCAAAAAGTAACTAGTGCGCAGGTACCCTTATAGTGGTATAGATATAGCCGGCAACATTATGCTTCTAACAAAAAAATGTAAAATCTTAGGACGGGATGACGTTCGCTAACAGAAATACGAACAGGACCTAGAATTGTTCATATGATGGCTTTTAATTTTTTCAGCTAAATTTAAAAATGGGCGTAGACAATATATACCGCATCCCTTACAGATTTTTTCAGTGCCAGAAAATAGCAGAATGAGCTTGCGAAAATATTTGAGTGCTGACAAGTTTGTTTGTATTTTCAACATAGCTCGAGTGCCTGAATCGCTGCCTCTGCGCGTAGGTACGTCAGCAGAATCTTCTCGTAAGTTCGGGTATCACCAGCCGCAATATTTAGCGACGAATCTACTGTAGCTGAGCTAACCGCGGATAAATGTGCAAAGCTAGCGAGTGATAGTGATTCCACTATGCAGTCGTAGGTCGTCATGTTAGAGTTCATATAGTCTACTGTTGATTCTTGACGGGAGTTCGTATCTTCGAGAGAATTTCATAGCTTGCTCCATCAAATTTTTAATTTGAAAACTTTATGCTCCATAGTCAAAGGCTGAAGAAAGTCTTGCAGGTGTGAGGAATACTGAGCGTAATAGTTTTTCACAAGAGTGCGTTGTCTGTTGGCTTGTTAAATAACGGTGTGCTACAGTAGTGGAAACTGAAGTTGTCAAGAGTACAGGTTCACTAACCAAACTCAATCTTTCTACTCTAGTAGAACTGATGAGGCCCATACACTTTGGTCAGTGCCTATTTCTTAAGAAATAAGCTTGCGCGACTGAAAATAACTGCTACTTTGTTACTACGATCTATTGAACAGAATTCCGCGTAGTTTGAAAGCTAACCGGTCAAGAATGCAGCAAGCTCCACCCTTAAAATTCTGCACCGATGCGTGAGTCGGCCCAATTTCTGACGTAGCTTCAAGAGTCCTAAATCGCAGCCTCTAGTGTCGATGTACTGTAGTGTTAACCCGCCTCGAACTCTGATTTTGCTCTTGTTTTCAGACCGGTTTTCTTAGTTTTTCTTGCCTAGGCACCATATCGCGTGGCCATAATTAGTCTTGTTAGATTGGCTCACTTCTCGCGAAACTGTCTAATTCAATAAGCTGGCCTGAATTTGATTAACTTCGTTCTTTGAGGGAATCGTGGATTTTTACCAGTTGAATCCCATTTTCAGGTGTAACAGGTGTCGATTGGAACGTCTAGGTCAGCAGCGCTTCACCGGTGTGGAGCTTTGCATTAAAATTTTCGTTCACGTTACCAACATTAGTTTCGTAATCTGCTGTTACTAGCACAACGTACTCGCCGCAAAGAGCGATATCGTATCTTCAATAGAAGCCCATCGGGTAATATTCTAGCGGACCCACTTTCGACTTATACAATAGTATACGGGCCTCGGTCATCTAAAGGAGTCCTGAGCGCAGTTTCCGCTAGAGATGCTGTAGCTGACCGTAGTTCCTCTTGACGAAATTAGTAGTAATATATTAGCTTAGGAAAGTCCTTGATACTTTTAGTTCTAATATCTGCGCCTTATTTCCTGCCAGTAGTAACGCGCTGGTCACTTGAGATACCCTATTGATAATTCGTCTGGTGTTTCAGTAAACCAGACCTTTCGGTACAAAAGCACGAAAAAAAATTGAATTGATTGCGATGATTTGCTATTGCTGCGCTAGTCAAACTTCTGCCTCCTCTATAGAAAGTGAAATTTGTTTCTAGAAATTGGAAATCCATGCATGAAGGTGCTAACCCGCACCGTCAACGCGCATGGGAACGTGTGGGGAAAGAGGAAAAACTTGAAATAATCAGCGGCTTGAACGTAGAATCCAGAATTCATCAGAGTAGATATGAAGGACTGATACCTTGGTGGCCCAACGGAAGCACAGATAACGTGTGGAGATACTCTTGGGGAGCGCCAGCACTAGCATAGAATGGGCAAAGTTAACCGAATGCTCGGGCCCAGGCTGTGCGTTGAGGTGGCGTTAATAGCAAACATATTACGCTTTAGATGATGAAACTCCAACTTCTGTGGGGCTGATTTGTAGAGTTGTTCGCAATGTCGAAGGTGAATCGTGCAAGAGGAACCTCTAAATTCTTTTTTAAAGGGGCAAAAGAAACTAGCTATTTTAGTCTTCTACACCCTGGTTGAATTATCTTAACCCTTTCGACGGGATTTGGCTATACATGTATGAAAAGTTTTTTTTTCATGCACAACAATATTTTTTAATTAAACTTCAACCAAAGGAGTTAATTTTAAATATAATGTAATAAAATACTTTTTTTGAACGGCTAGTCACTGGTACGGTCTAATTTTGCTAGAGCATTAAAAGTTTTTAATTCTTATCACGTGTAGTTATTTTCTATAAATTTTAATTACTTTCATTAGTTACCCCAGTAAGGGTAAAAGTAGGTTAGTTTGGATGTATGTACATAAATCAGATTTCAGGAATATACTGGTGGGTTACTGATCTCGCTATAAATAATACTGCCAGCCTTTAAAGAGCATCTAATGTTATTTCAATCGACCCTGAAACACGCTGGCACGTTCCTGAATTTAGCTGAAAAATTGAGCAACGAAAGGGGGGTGGGTTAAGGCACGCTGGATTCAGCGCCACTAGTAAGCCTTCGACGCTTAGCTTGTCCGCCGCTCCTATCAGAAGCTTTAGCATTGTATTCTTGAAAGTGTTAAGTTGGAACTGATGTAGTGTTACCAACTGAAAATTTCCTTTTGCGTAGTAAGATTGCCGTTTTTAAGGTCGCTAATGATCGCTTAGGCTTAACGCCTGAAGCTGCTGTAAAAGTTGAAGCCAGAGCACCGGTCTGCAGTTTCGAGCAAGTAAGCTTAAGCCTCGAATGCTTGATTTGACAGCCCGATTGAACTCTCTTAAATTTTTTTTCATCTCTTGAAACTTCTTGCTAATTTGGGGTTCCCTAAACCATGATGGAACACCATAACCAGAGCAGGGGTTTGATAGTAGTCATTCACTGGTCCTGCATGCTAAGATCACTGGGTATGAGGAACAAAGTTTGAATTCGTGGTCCTAAAAAGTATCAGATTGAGCTTTCAGATCTTGAATCCTGCTTCGATCTGTGATATTCGTGCAGAACTGCAAGCACTTATAGTTCCGATACTTGTTGCCGTTACACTGAACTTTCGGTCCCATAGCAAGTAGCAACATAGTCCCATGCAATGCATGGTCGGTCTGGGAAGCAGCCGTGAGCTTGATGTGCCGCGTTGCGAAATCTATTCTTTGCAAGATATGTCTTCAAATTTACACTTTGATGGTGGGATTAGTTTGTCTCTTCTGCTGAGCAAGATGGTAACATTAAAATTGTGGAATTGGCTTTTAGAACAGAGTGAATGGCGTGATGAGTCCTGAGTGTATTTGTGATTTTGTCGGGCTTTCTAAGGTAATTCGGACACCGCGACATCTCTCTACTCCGACCAGAATTAGTTTTTTCTGCCCTTTGAATTAAATGGACCGAAACTTTTTGTCAGCAGATGGTAGTGATAAGGCTTCTTGGAACTTTTTAAATATAGTTTATAACGAATGTTCCGGTTGCGGCGAACAAAGAAAGCAAAGATGAATTTTACGTAAGCAATTTTGAGCTTAAATCAAACGAGAAATCGTACGGTTCTTGTCTGGACCTTATTGACACGAAAACAACCAGACCAACGTCAATTGACTGTTGAATTGATTTACTGGTCTTTTCACTTGAAAGACTTGCAGTTTTGCAGTTACCAGACTTTTTTTTAGTCTAATGTAGACCGCAACGAAATAAGAGCACAGTTTAATTACGAATTGATTGTATACACTCTAGTACTACCTGAAAGGACCGTTCGTCTCCCTCAATTGCTGGCACAGGTCTCTTAAGGCGTTTGAGGATTTTGGTCAAAGTTTTGTAACAAATTGTTGACGTTTCTACCAAGAAAGGAATTTTGTATTAATGAGTTGAAAGAGTTTGTAGGAGTAGCTCCATTTGTAATGCGCTTGATCTCGGCAGGTCCGGCCGAGATGGTCCAAACATGGGAGGACGTCGGCCCCCTAACCAAAACCACGCCTTCCACCAAGGCTTTAACCATGGCTTCAACCAAGGCTATAACCAGGCTCCTCCGTTTAGAAGCCAGTATCAGAATCAGTACTATGGTGAGTTTGGAAATTGGATTGAGTAAATAGGGATGCAGAGTTCACCTGGAATCTGTCCATTGTAAACTCTCATACTCTAGAGAAAAGTAATACACATCTTACCTTTACAAGAACATTACTTGCTACCAAGACGTTTGTAGTCAGATTTCTTGTTATTTCTCTTACTTGGGATTTGCTGTCTAGCTGCAATAGTTCCTTAGTCTTTCTTCCTTTGGGAGAAAAGTAACTTGTATATATATATATAGGTAGCAAAAGATGAGTAACAAAAAAGTGTATGGTTGAGCTCATTTTAAACTAGAATCTTAGTGTTACTAAGATAATAATTGAAGTTAAAACTAGTTAAAGTTAAAACTTTTGAGGTCCTGCATTCCAGCAGGGAAATCCATTGCAGAAGTCAAGCTTTCAGATATTTATCATAATTTTTTTACAAAACATTGGAAATCTGTACACAGTTCTTTCCAGTTGACCTGTACTATGAAGTAAGCAAAGGGAATATCGAGCAACTAAATAAAAAAAAATCTTTCACAGATCTTGAAAACCCTAAGGCTTGAATCCAGATTTTTATATAGTTTTGAAGCAGTGAGATTTACAATGAATGTGTTGTTTGAATGCGGTAGTTAATTGGACTGCTCGTTTAATGAGTTGACATCGCAAACTGAAAAAATTTGCAGGACGTGGTGGCATGGGGCGAGGAGGTGGAGGTATGGGCCCTAACCGTGGAGGTGGTGGTCGCCGTCCTCGCGGTGGTATGATGGGTCGCGGTGGGCCCGGAGGTCCAGGTCTGTACGTCAGCAACAGCAGGCAGCGCGAAGACAAAAGACTCTTCGAGAAGGACTATGATTTTGAACAGGCAAACACAAAGTTCGAGGAGCTGCGAGTACAGCTCGCCTCTACGAAGATCTCTGGGGGTTCAGGCGCTCAACAAGCATCAGGGTCTGAGAACGGAGATGCTAATGGCGAAAAGGAAAAGAAGGAAGACTCCGGCACGGAGACTGGCCCTGGTGACGACAGTAATGCTGAGGATCCAACCCCATACTACGATAAAACCAAATCTTTCTTCGATAATATTTCGTGTGAAGCTGTCGAGAGGAGCCAAGGGTAAGAATCAACGAGTTGGCGTGAAAAAAAAAAAAATGTTTGCATCGTATGCTGAATTAGTTTAAATTTGTGCATCAAATAGGAGGAAATCCCGTTTGAAAATGCGTTCCCGACAGTACGCTGTTCGCTCAACACTCGATGAAGCTCTCACTTCTCTGTACAGAGTAATTTTTCACAGAAATTAGATTTAATTATTGCAATCAAACAAATAGTCACCCCACTCCGTCTACGCAGGCGTGTTCCTGATGCATTTTGTGAGTAACGGCTGCTTTTGGCGCCTGGCACACGCTCATCGCATGTAAACCGAATGCTTCACTCATAAAATGACCTGATCGTGGAGAGATAGAGCAGAAATTTCGTTGTTGATCGAGGAGTTGTAATGAATACCTAACGTATGTTGAATCGTTTATGTATCACTACTGTTCCTATGACTCGTCGCGTATATCACCTTATCTGGTCAGAATTGGCCCACTTGGCAATTGTTTTGCGTGCAAAGCGTGTATGATCTCAGTTTAGTCCTTTAATGTTATCATTTAGCGAGCACTCGCAAATAACCCGCAAAATCCGGTTATCTAACGCTGCATGAAAACGTAGATAGACGTGGAACAAAGGACTTGCAATAGCGATAGGGTCGTTGAAGGTGCGTTGTACAATCTGCGGGAGTCGTGAAGAGATTGTAAAATCTTAAATTTCCCCGTCCACTCTCCGATTAAAACAAACTCTTCCCGACCAATTCTGTCGGATCTCTGTCAAATTTGCGTGTGAATTCCTCAAGTTTCGCGTCAGATACGCGATCATTTCGTATCCAATTTTTGAACAGTTCGAAAATAATCCCGCGTCCGGAGATCTTGAACCGCACACTCCACGATCTCTCCGACCGAAAAACTTTATTTCACAATTGTTTTTCGAGCAGTCTGCGTCCAATTCACGAACAACAGTTTATTGTGCGTCAAGTATTCGGTTTTCATGCTGTGAGTCTATGACAGGCCTCTAACGCATAAATTAGTCCCAGGACTAAATTTACCTTCTGTTTCTCAGTTGATAACAGTTTGAAGCTTGGTTAGCGAAGTAAACTTTGTCCGTACAGAATTGCGCTCTTTATTAGTCTGTTGAATGCTTAACATGATTTATCCTATTTTCCGTGCGTCCCTAAAATTGTAATTTTATTAGTACAAATAATCTGATGCTCATGGTTAATCTTGAAGCACGATAATGATACCGTTGGGGACGATTTTAGAAATTTCTATTATAGAATCTAAAGCAAAAAACTAAATTCTCGAACAAGTATGTCAGACGGAAACTATCATAACCATATTAACAAAGCTCTTGAGCACCGTTTAAAGTACTAGTTTTTGGAATTGAAGTGCCAATTTTAAGTACTGGTTCTAACGAATACTTGAAACATTAGTTTCTTCAGTAAGGCAATACGGCTGGTAGATTTGAGTACTACTGGAACACTCGGAAAAAGTTGCATTTATTTTGAGAATTTAGCTGTTCTACGTTGTAGAAATCTAGCATGTACCTTTAAAGGCCTTAGCCGAATAGGGGCGTAAGACTTTTTAAAATGAGGCACTTGGAGACGAAGCACTGGTGTAATAAGGTAGAAAATAATTGAATTTACACAAGATACTCTGCTATTTCTACGGATTTACGCCTTTCTGACTTCACAGAACGATAGGTCTCAATCTGTACAATCAGATAGTGCAAAAAAAAAGTATTTCTAGAAAACCTGTCGCTTACGCCCCTTTTTTTTCTAGGGCCCTCATTGTACTAAGTTTCTCAACTCTAATCTAATAGGGAGTTAAAATTTTTAGTTCTGGTGTAGGCGACAGCAGTATGTGAATACGCTACAGATCTTACTGATGGACGTTAGCGAAGTGTTCTGTATGTAACAAAGGTTGCTTGCTGCTATTTCTTGTTTTAAGAGACTAATTTTTCAGCGCTTAGTAACGGTTGTCTTGCTTTTTAGTCGAAGTTTTTGTAAATAAAAATCGGCAAGCAGTTCACAAGTTGTGAGCTTATAAGGCATATCAGGTTTACCGAAGAAAACTAATTCCACCTTGAAACTAGATTGAAGATACTAGCTGAATTATTGAAGCTTTGGTAATGTCGATTGGAGTCGTAGTTTCTCGAAACAACTAAATGATGGAAAATTACCATTCTATACCAGCAGCTACAGTTCGTTCTTGTAACCTTCTTTCAGACGGAGTCAGCGTCCTGACTGGCGGTTGGAGCGTAAAATTAACCAAGAAACATTTGGAGTTTCGTCATCTCGCCGTGGAAATTACTTTGGACGTGGCCGTGGGAGCTACTTCAACCGAGGAGGATTCTACAGGGGCGGATACAACCAAGGATATTACCGGTGAGGAGTCCTGTATAAAAATTGGGAAAATTTATGGAATAGCTTAGGTTTCTGTGTTTTTTTTTTTCTTGGTGGATAAGAGTTGTTCACCACGAGGCAGTTGCAAATTCGTTTATTGATGAATGATGATGCGAACGTATTAATTAAATGGATAGGTTTAGAGTACATACATATGCTGAAACAGAAAAGCTAAATTTTGCTGGATGAAGTTAGTAAAAAAAAAAAACCCACCAGCAATCTGTTCACCAGTTTTCTCCAACTTGATGCCCTTGCGACGCACCGTTGAAACAATAGAAATATTCGGCATACTTCATACTAAAATAGTCTAATTTAACACTGAAAGATAGCGCAAGTTATCAGTCACTCGATGTTAAAGGACACAATTTAATTTTTTTTCTTGTTGAATAAAGTTGCCGACGACTTGACCCCCATGATGGCATGGCCAGCAGCTGAGCAACCACTGTTATAGAGTGAAGAGAATTATTCATGCTCTTGAATGCACATTTGTTAATATAGAATTTGTCCGCATTGGTAAAATAAACCACAATGAATTAAACAGCATAGATTGAATTGACTCGGCACTATGGTGATTTGAAATTTTGAAACAATTGTATATTCCCCTAACGGGCGATGTTGCATACGGTTTCCATAATTTTTTCTCGTGTCTATGAATGGATAGAAAGTTGTCGCTATCGATAGCTACGTATAGTGGAGTTGGTTTCCGTGGGGTATGATCTTCCTGACTAGTTAACATGAAAGCGCTAATTATTCATCTGCATTGCACTTGTGCTATGTGTAGTAAACAGGATGAAATGATTTGGCAGCGTAATAGTCTTAAGCTGCCGAAGTTTTATCATGACCTATTTTTCTCTAGGTAATTCATTCAGTTACTTTTATGAGGTTGGAGCAAAGAAGATTGAATAGGTAAAATTTTTAGTTTGCTGTTGCGGCACAGTACATGCTTGATTCAGCATTGCAATTTGGTACGGTTTTTTTTTTTTTTGTTGTTTTTTTTGTTTTTTTTTTTTTTTGTTTTTACCGACGAAAAGGCTTGTGACGTAAGTATGCTGAAACTGAAGATAATATGCACTAAAATTTCGTTAGCCTAATTGTGAACAGAGTTTAGTTGATTCGTACCAATGAACTATTATAACTGACTTATAATAAAATAAAACTCTAGAAAAGTGCAGTTTCTTGAGCTTCTGATTCATTAGTTCGTGTCGAGATGCATTTTAATCTGAAGGACGCAGGCATTATGTACTCGGATTGGCTGCTTTTCAAAAATTATTTTGCTCCCAAAAGCCTTTCTAACGAAGTCATTCAGACTTCGAAGTACAAAGTTTCTACAAATTTAGTGTTGGAAAACTTTAATTTACTATCTAAGCCCAATAACAGAAAAAAAGAATAAATATCATGAATAGCCAAGAAATTATACTTATTAGCCAACTTTTCAGCAGAAACTGCCCTAAAGTTATTCAGCTTTTTCCGACCAGCCGTTTTAGTGACGAAATTCGTAGGTACCGATGTGGACTGTTGAAGCCGAATAGACAGAATTCTTGGAGGTGCAAGTTTATCTTTTTTTATCGAAAATTATTGAAATGGGTTTTCTTGGCTCGTAATTTATTTTCTAGGACTGCCTTTAAGGAATTTTTACAATATGAATTATGAGCCAAAAAACTCGTCTCGAAAACGGGATTCTTGTTTCATGATGCACAGTGTTGGTAGTCAATTACCATGCGCTGGCAGTGAAGAGTTTCCATGTATGCCGTATGCTGACCTGTACAAAGTTTCTTACTGAACAAAATTTGAAATGTGCGTGAATTACGGAAGGACTACAATAGTCACTTCGTGGACTGATACTGGACTTTGCTTACAGAGGAAGCATGGGAGGCAATTATCGTGGTGGCAGAGGCGGCCATCGCGGCGGTAATTCTACATCAAATGGCCTTGGTCGGTCAGAAGGCGGCGGCCCACCCCACAAAGGACCCGACACGTCTGGAGGATCGTCGGCCGTGGCTGCTCAGTCTTGAACGTCTTACCTTCTCTACTCGCACGTCGCGTGTGCGTCACCTCGTTAAGAGTGCAACTGAAACTAACCGGCACGGTTCAGTTTTCCACTTGGTTTACTTGTCAGATTTATGTAAAAGCGAAGCGAAGTTCGCACGAACCTTCGAAAAAAGGTTTCGGTTGTTCGTTATGTACTTTAAATTTCTGGAAGTACTTTTGATTGCTACTTTAAATAGTAGAGCAATGCTCGTAATTGCGCTCTTCACTGCTAGTGAAGTCTTAAGTTTATCATTGCCGTTGAATTTACCTGAAAATTTGCAAGTTTATTTTGAAAATTACAAAGCTTCTAAGAGGAATGACGTGATCGTAATAAGATGGATATGGTTCGCGTAGTGACTGTAATCAGCTGGCTTTATTGGGTTTGATAACGGAGGTAAACGGAAAGGAATATGAATGTAATATGGGAAGATATACAGAGAGCTCAGATAAGTTGTACGTAGAGCACAACGATGTGATTTCAGTATTAAAAACTACTCAAAATATTGCAGTGTTCTGAATGGAAATGATCTTATCCGGCTGACTTTTTTTCTTTGTTCACGGTCCACATGCTTATTCCTACTAAATTATATTTTTACATTCAATAAATCGAAACTCCAAATTGAGTTTTCTTAGCTTCCCTTATATACTTCGCTTCTTTGGTAATGGGATATTATCGCCTCGACCTCTCGCTCTTGATGGCGAACGAACCTGTAATTAGTTATTTTATACAGACCTGTCAAGCCAAAGAGATCACGGCACCTGTACAAACAAACAAATGTTTATTATCTCGTATACAGGGTACATTGGATACACCTATCCAGGTTTTCTTTTTGCCTTAATTCTAGAATTTTGAAGGTCCAGTTGGGTGAAAAGCAGGAGAAGCAGTCCGTGCTGGGAGTCAATTTAGGATCCCTCATCGTGCATCGCCTGGCCTCTCGGTGCTGGAGTGCTCCACTCGGTGTAAATCCGTAGCGTGCCGTCCGGGGAATCGAACCCGGGCCTCCGTTGATGCGATGCCGAACCGTTGTCACTTCACCACAGAGAGGTAAACCCTGCGTTGGTCACGCGGGGTATGTTGTCACCCCTGAGTCGCTCTAATACAGCTTTGGTAACGAGTGACCGACGCAGGGTTAAGCGCAGGTTATATCAAAGTTATGCCGTTTAAGTTGGAAGGCTCCGAAGGAAACTTGCGGTAGTCCGCTGCGCAAAAAGTAGAGGCGCTCATTATTTGTGTTGCGGCAGTTTGTTTCCGGGTTTCACATTTACCAGACTACTCTGACCAAAGTTTCGTGGGCGCTAGGAAAGATTCTCGGCGTACCAAACGTCGGTGTCAACTGGGCTGCAAAAATCTTAGAAAGTACGAAAAGTTAGGTACCATGAGGTAATCCCGTGCGCTCGTGCATGTGCTTAGCTCTTGATTAGCTGGGAGCATATTCGCTTCGGCAGAGAAATTATGCCTTTCAGTTTAAGTTGTTCGAATAGTCTGAAATTTTAGATTTGTTACTTCGATTTGCGTCTCTCAATTAAGAATAATTCTTTGCCTTGGGCTGGGTCAAACTGTAATGTTACGGAGTAGATGGAGTTACTGGAGGTCTCGAGGGTATCAAAGTGTCGAAACTAGCGCACTTCTCTGAAGTTTGAGAGAAGTCCAGGGCTCTACTTCGGCGCCCAAGCGAACGTGCTCTAACTGGAGGTTTATCGCACCCACAGTCGACGGTAGGTTAGTTTAGGTTCGCCCATCCTATGCTATGGGGCTAGGCAACCACAGGGACCTGTGTAGGTTATCTCCGCCATTAGCTAGGCCTTCGGGACGTCTCTCTTTCGTGCCCACTTTGCTTCCTTCCCGATTTCATACTCTTGCTTGCTCATGCTTTATTTTGTTCATACTCTTCTTTCCCGACTTGCTGTTCCCATGCGCGTTAATCTTGTGTGGGAACACCTTCGTGCATGGGTTCCCCGCATTTCTGTCGTCGTGCTACATGTCCCTTGCTTCTTCATCTGTTAGATCGCCATTGTTGTGGAGACGGAGGCTTGAACTACTCGATATGATGGTCAGTCTACTATTTGAGTTATCTTGAGAGAAAACGAGGTGCAGACAAACTAACTGTTCAAAGGATCTTCACCAGATGTTAACAATCGGTTCTCCTTAACATAAGTAGGATAGGATTTTTGAGTTCGTATAGTCAGAATTTGCTTCGTTCATATTAACGATTAAAATACTCGTCCATGGGTACTCTGTTATGCTATGGTCTCGCATAGAAATGCATTGCTCGGTGCTATGCGTTCCTTGTTCACCATTGAGAGGTTCGATTGGGCAGCGAAATCTGGCCTTTGAGGTTTGACTTGTCCTAAAATTTCCGACTTGTGCCCTGGTTTCGACTTTTTGAGTCACGTTTCAGTCGCTGTCTCTAAATTACTTGCCTGTGAAACTTCAGGAACTTGGTCTTGCTGTGTAGTTATGGCTGACCGTTGTCGGGCTGCATCTAGCAACGCTGTTCAGTGTGACGAAGCTAAAGTTACTGTCAACATTTCCGGGTAAGTCAAGTAGGCTTTGTTTAGAATCTTATAAGATCGACGTTGACAACCCCATCGAACAGGCGCTAAGCTCTGTCGATTATAGTATTAAGCAGTGGGCAAAGGAGACGCTTATTTCGACGGGACAATTTGGTTGGTAGATCCAACTTGCCGCGACAAGTTAATGCAAACGCAGCAGCGAAAGGTGGATGCGGTTGCAATGTTTTGCAGTAAAATAAAAGTTGCATAAAAAATTAATTTGTTGGAATTTGTTCCTTGTTTACACGTAGTTTATTTTTTATTCACAGAGTATCGGGCTCGGCGACTGAATGTTTTGCTCGATGTTGAGTTAGTAAATGAAATTTTAATTTGCAAATTTTCTGCTGGCTATCATCGTTGTAACGTGAAGATGAATTCGTATCATATTTTGACACTGTAGTTGCAATTGCCAACACTTGAAGCAATATTTTAAGTAAAACTGGGGCGTTACGTGAGAAGTAGTGAATAAATAATAGGGAATAGGGAGTCCGGTAAAGCATTTGTTGGCGAAATACCACCAGGGATGACGCGACCGGGAGGGGGGGCTCCCCCCCCCAATAATTTCTGGACGGGTTATACAGTACCTAGGTATATTTTGGACAAGAGCAGTCAGTACTTTTACGGTAACCGACTAACGTCAAATGTACAGACTAACGTCAAAATTAACTGTAATCGAACGTCACCAGTGAAAAAATTTTCGCGCTGCGCACGAATCGCCTTGCCGCTTCCACAGTCACACCAATCTTTGCACAATAGACTTAGCTGTAAAATGTACCGACTAACGTCAATGTACCGACTAA
>LQNS02015105.1:17937881-17958773 GCA_001587735.2 Parhyale hawaiensis
ACAGGGAGGGCGAAATGACAGAACCCTGAGGAACCCCCGCCTTGACAGCCCGGAACTGGGAGCGGGAGCCGTTATAGAGGCAGTTCCGTTGCCGTCACCTTGCTTGGCGGAGGTATGAGCTGTCAGAGTGCTCTCTAGCATTAAACATTATTAATCAATGCTCTCCTTACTCTTGTACCGTTCACGTCAGTAGTCAATCTCCAGTTTAAAAAAAAAAATTACTCATGTTCATAAAACTGTTTTGCCTGTTAAGTACCGATCACCAATATTAGCCACATGCCAGTAACAGTTACAGCCATAAACTGAAAAAATCATGCACACTCTTTGAAAAAATCATGCACACTCATGAAGACAATTATATCGTGTTAAAAGACGGGCACATCAGTGAAAGATGACGCACAGTCACATCCTCAAGAGAAACTATAACTGGTGGACAATATTATCAACCATAAAATCAACGACTAAGGCAGTTAAAAAGCTGCGCAAAAGTTTGCAAAAGCTATCGTGCCAACGATACCGACAACGTAAAAATATCTCAGTACATATTTCTCGTTGAAAGTAGTCGGGTTTCTTAATAATATTTCCACTGCAAACATTTTGCTCATGTTCTCTGGGGCCTCTGGACGGACACACTTGATGGGCGGGTCACCGACGTGGCTGGAGTTGATGCCTTGGGACACAGCTTCTCGTACATCCCTTTCAGAGACAACACGAGCAGCAATCCAATAGACCGAAACGCAGCTTGATAACACTATCCGTGCTGTTACCTGCGGGAAATGTAGTATATAATAGTTAAGTTTTAACATATCATTTAACTTCTGTTCATCTTCCAATAAAAAACATACTCAGATTTCACATTTTATGAAAATAAACTACGTAAATAGCTATATTGCAGATCAATATTATGTTAATATTTAACTTTTGTATGCCGGTGAACGAACGTGCACCGCTCCGCCTAAGCCAACATGGCGACCGACACAGGTATTTTTTCGCTGGTTAAAAGTGAAATGCAAGGCAAATTCCATCTCGAAGAAAATTGAATTGCTAGACATCTGTAAAAACCATCTAATCAGAGTGACAAAGTTGTCTCAAATTTCCGATGGATTCATAGTTCATTGTTGTTCCGCGTGTGAAGCAGACAAACTTTTTCATGATGAAGTGCTGAGAGATTTAGCTAGTCATGACTTCGAAACCATATTACCACCCGAAGTAAGAGCAAAGAGATCAGTCACACTAAAAAATCTAGAGTCAATGATCATCGAAAATGACATCAGTGAAATCAAGCGGGGAAACTCAGGAGAAGAACGAATGGGCCAAGTTGTTTCAAGTAATTAAGTTTCAAAAATCACCAGGAAAAAAGTTGATATTCATCTACACAGAGTTGAGTATACCAAGTGCCTTAACAGTGGACTGCTATTATTCAACTTCTTCAAACCGGGTGAGAAAATGGAACCAGATGCTTATTTTCCTGTGCAATTCTGCTACAAATGCTGCAAAATCAATCAACATCGAACTAAATCTTGTCCCTCTGCAGCAGACCTCGTTGTCTATTCACGAAGTTCGTCGCAAACACACTCATGGAAAAACTGCTATTCTGACCACAGAAAGTGTTTAAATTGTAATGGACAGCACTCGAATTCATCTATGGCAAGCCCCTCAAGAATAGCAGCTTCGGGATTTCTGGCGACTGGTGACAAAAATCGCTTCTTTTTATTCCTCTACTGTCTGGCAACTTATCTTCCGCTCCATCGCAACATGCTAATGACGATAACGCCTAACTGAAGTCGTTCTCCTGCATTATTCTAGCGTTGATGACTGAAAAAAGCTCAACAGAAAGCTTTTCCACTACGCTAAATACCTTATTTTAAGCAAACGGTCTCCCTACGTTAAACCTTGAAAATTATTCTCCCCCTACCTTGCTTGACCTTTCGGGTATTGTCTCCAGCAGCCAAAATGAAAACGCGCCTCAAAGCCGTGGAAACTATAGCAGAGCTGAATCAGTCAAACCTAAATATCCGAAAACTTTGACTTCAGAAAGCATGACAAACTCCAACAAAGCTCACACCACTAATCATGGTCCATAAAGCATTGGCGCTGCTAGCGAACGCCACAACGCGACGGTGCACATCAGGCTTCGCGCCCACCTAACAACACATCTGAGGCGACTTCTGAACCTCAGTCGTCACAAGATGATGATTCGTTGGACAAACTAACCGGTGCTGCCGCAGAGCCCAGGAGGAGGAGGGACCGCCAAGAACCTGAAATCTTCTTTTAACTTAACTCACGAACGGCTTCCAAGAGTCCCAAGCGAAGAACCAAAAGCAGAAAAGCCAAACACAAGTACTGATATACAAAATCTTTCAAGAAACAAGTGAAAATCCTTCGTCAAAGGAGTGTGGATACTTCGAAGTCTCAACTTTCAACTCTAGATTTTCGTATAACTCAATTGCCCTTAGTGTTTTACTCGTAAATATTCGCTCTTTACAACATAACTTCGACCAATTGTTAGCATTTCTCAATTGTGTTGAATTTGTGAATTCTGTTATAGTACTAAGTGAGACTTGGCTTGATATTGATAACCAGAGTACGATTCCGATTGTAGATGGCTACGATGTCATCCATAGTATTCGCAGGGAAAAAAGGGGTGGCGGCTTGACAATACTTGTTAGAAATTCCCTCAACCCAGCTCCTCTAGTTAGCTTGCAGCACAACTATTTTCGTGCGCAACGACGTTCAAAACGCCCATGGACCACATATGTGTAGTTGGTGTTATATCACCCTCCCAGTTCTTCACTTGCCGGATTTAATTTAGAATTTTTCAGTAGCCTGCAAAATGCAATACCAAACCATTGGGCTTTTATTATTGTTGGTGACACCAACGTTGATCTGACATATCCTGTCGTGCGCGACGATGCTCGGGTATTTGTAGAACATGCATTCCCTCAATTTCTTACCATTAATAACTTTACCTACCCGTATTACTCAAAGCTGTGCTACACTCTCAGACCATATATGGATCAACAGACAATGGACTGCGTGCGCGGGTGTGGTTTCTCTAGACCTTTCTGACCACTTCCCCATCTTCGCTGTAATTCCTTCCATACTAAACGCTAACGTCGCAGTGAGGTTCAGGGAGCAGACCAGCGCCAGGTTGTCGTTGCTGGAGGATGAGGTCGGGGAGGAACTAGCCACCTACTTACCGAGCCTAGTGCACTTGGACGTTGCTGAACAATGTGAATTATTTTTAAGAAAACTGTTCGATTTGTACGATAGGAGATGTCCTCTAAAGTGTAAGACTGTATCTGTTGAACGATTGCATTCGCCCTGGATCACAGCAAATGTTTTACAAGTGATTGAGAAAAGGTATTCTCTGTATCGATAATGTTTGATGGGGCATGGTGATGCAGCTGTGTACAAGCGATACAGGAATTATACGACCAACTATATTAGACGAGTAAAGCGACAGTATTATGATGATAGATTTCAATCCTGTATGAATGACTGTAAGCGTTCTTGGAAGCTTATTAATTCGCTCATTAAACCCAAACGTGATACCAGTGATGCAATGACACTCCAGCAAGAAGGGCAGATAATCACTGACCCAACCCAATGTGCTCTGACTTTTAATAATTACTTCACCTCCATAGGTAAGACTGTCGATAGTAATATCCCCCAAAGTAATATCAAATATATTGCAATATGTACACCAGCAACAAAATTCTTTTGTCTGTCTAGACACGGATGCAAGCGAGATCTGCCGCGTAATAATGTCTTTCCCAAATAAGAGCAGTGATCTACATACCATGCTAGCACATATATTGAAGCGTTTTGCACGGCTACTGTCGCCCTACATAGCTAGTTTAGTAAATTTATCTTTTCATTCTGGAACATTCCCAGACTACTTAAAGTTGTCAAGAGTTATTCCTATTTTTAAATCAGGTGATAAGCATTCTGTAGAAAATTATAGGCTATTCTCAACATTAGCATTCTTGAGTAAAATATTTGAACGTATCCTGTATAACTGTCTAAATAATTACTATCCAAAATTCGAAACAATGACTCCTCACCAATTTTGTTTCCGAGCGAATTATTCAACTAGTGATGCTATTTTGCAGTTTGTGACCATGTCTACCAGGTACTTGACTCTAAAAAATACCTAATTGCCATTTTTCTAGATTTTTCAAAAGCTTTCGATACTGTTAATCATGAAATTCTCGTTAAAAAATTGAGTTGTGTGGGTGTCAGAGGAAGCAGCCTTTCATGGATCCGGTCATATATCTGCAGTCGAAGGTAATATGTGAGCATCAATGATGTCCATTCCTACCATCTCCCCATTACTATCGGTGTACCGCAAGGCTCAATTCTCGGACCAATATTGTTTCTCCACTATATTAACGATAAGAACTGCCCCTCTAACAGATTACAATTCGTGCATTTTGCAGATGACACAATTGTTTTTATGTCTGGTAACAATTTAAATGAGCTCATTTGGGCCGTGAACGAGGAACTAACTTACGTCAACGGATGGATGAACGCTAACAGACTGTCCCTAAACGTCAACAAATCAGCCTACATGATTTTCTCTAATCTAAATAAGAACTCTGACCTTGACCTGACTATCAGAGGAAATGAACAGCAGCGAGTTACCACCATGAGATTTTTAGGAACTGGAGCACTCTGAGAGCGCATACCTCCGTCAAGCAAGGCAACGGTAGCAAAAAAATCAAATTGGCTCTGAAACCATAATTTTCTTTGTTTAAACTCCAAAATCTGATCATTTGTGCCTTTTGATAGTAATAACAGCTTGTGCAATTTTCTTGAAGATCCGTTCATAACTTTTTGAGTTATACTGCTAACAAACGTTCAGACAAACATGAGTCAAACATACAAACGAACCAACCGATCTGCACCAAAATTTAATAATCTATGTCTTTTAACAAAACTAATAACTCCTATATATTTCATAAAGATCCATTCATTATTTTCTGAGTTATTGTGCTAACAAGCATGAAATTAAAGACAGTGGCAAACGAACGAATGAACGAACAGATCATTACCAAAAGTTGGTCATCTACTCTTTCTTATATACCTAATAACTCATGTTAATTTCCTAAAAATCCATCGATAGCTTTTTGAGTTATGACATTGAGAAAAATGAGGGAGACAAACAAACGGATAGACATATCTTTATCAAAAGTTAATCGTCTGTTTCTCCTAACATACCTAACAATCCCTGTAAATTTCGTCCAAATCGGTTCAATACTTTTTGAGTTATCTTGGTGACAGACAGACAAACACGACGAAAACATAACCTCCTTGGCGGAGGTAATTATGCTCGATGATCAGCTCATTTTTACCAACCACGTAGCTCTTACACGCGGCAAGATATCCAAATCGTGTGGCATGTTACACAGACTCTCCCCCTTTGTTCCTCCTCATGTAACTAGGAAGCTATATCTTTCATTGGTGTACTCACACCTAACTTACGGTGGGAGCATATGGGGCGCGCCCCACAGGGCTAGGGTGCAGCGCCTAGCTGAGCTCCAGAGCCACTGCGTGCGGCTGTTCGCTGCTTTTCACGGCACATCGGTACAGCAGATTTTTTCGCAATGCCAACTATTGACACTTCAACAGTTGTACGACTTTTTCATGGCAGTTAGGTTTTACGAGTATTTCATATTAGACCGTAGTACCTTCTTTATGATAATATTCGATACATTAAAAATAAATCCTGTATATCCAACTCGTTCCAAGTATAATCAACTATTGAACATTCCCAAAATTTGTACGGCGAGATATAAAACTTCCTTTTGCTTTCATTCGGTGAAGCTATGGAATTCTCTGCCGTTGTTTGCTAGGCAGGCGCCTAACGTTCATCTCTTTAAATAAGAAATTACTAAAGAACTTCCTCTTTACTCTAGTCACATAGTTAGACTTGATACCTTTCTATAGATATTTCAGATCTATGTTATTGTAAACCTGCTTTAGCCTTCTTATATACTCTCGTTGCCCGAATAGTTCCGAACTATTTAATGGGCTTGAAACTGTTATCATCGTAGATGTATATTCTCTGATTTTTCCCTGTATTATTCTGTAGAGGTTTTGATATACCATGTTTGTTTGTTTCAGTTTCAATAAAATATTATTATTATTAAGTGGTATAAGTCTTACGTAACTGAAAGTTGGGACACTGAAAAGTCACCTATAGGTCAGTCATGTTACCAAAATGCGCTCCAATTCATGCAATAATCTAGAAATTGTACTTTTTCTGAATTGAGAATCAATTTTAGCTGTACCCTATATCACTTTATTACAGTTCTCTTAAAATACCCAGAAAAATCCGCTCGACGGCTACCAATAAAAAAGTGGATAGTTGTAGACCTTGCAGACAGAGCTGGGCGTAGCGCCGCCATAAATTTTGTAGCGATAGCGGTAGCGCCGCTACATTTTTAAGCTTGTAGTTGTAACGGTAGCGCCGCTACATATTTGCTATAGCGCTAGCATATGTAGCGCCGCTACTTTTTATCGCTACTTTACTCCTGTTACTATACTTTTATACAAACAAAATGTCAAAAATGCTAAAATGTCAATTTATGTTAACATGTCTCCATCAGGTAAATACAGAGTTAATATTTAACCTTTCATTCAGTATAGGGTTGATGCATTTGATGTGTACCGTATTTCTTTGTGGATTGACACATCCTGAATCCAAGAATCTCAACCGTTTTTTGGGAGATGATCATTTTTCGAGATGTTTGACTTTGAAGTTCTATTTTCCCCTTTCCAATACAAAAGAAAATGATTCGGTCGAGAATTTTCAACGTTTTCGTGCCACATATGGATGGTAAGACACATTTAGAGACGATTTACAGGAATGACATTTTGCTTGCAAGTGCTTGGTTCCCGAGATGTTTGACTTTGAAGTTCCCATTGTTTTCTTATGGGAGGAAATACCCGGCGATAGCACTGTGGGTTAGCAAGCCTTTTCAATACTTTTTTTCGGTTAGGTTAACACAGTTTAGGTTATTGTGGAGCCGCCGGGAATTTTCTCCCATCGGTAAGCAGTGGTAGCCTCGGAGTCAAACATCTCGAAAGCTGAGCTGAGTGCCATTCCTGCCCTTAAAATGTGTCCTGTTACCTGTGTATGGCATCGGGATGTTGAAGATTCTCGACCGAATTTTTTTCTTCAGTATTAGATGGGGAACTAGAGCACTCTGAGAGCGCATGGCTCCGCCAAGTAAGGCACTGGAAACGAAATATTCAAATTGGCTCTAGAAACTATGATTTTCTTTGTATCAGCTTCGTACTCATCACAAAGATTTGGTCTTCGTGATATATCCAACAACTCATGAAAATTTAATAAAAATCCGTCCATAACTTTTTTAGTAATGGTATTGAGAAAAATGAGGCAGACAAACAAACAAATAAACAAACGGATGAACGGATCGACACCAAAAGTTAACCATCTGTTCCTCCTAACATACCTAACAATCGCTGTAAATTTCGTTTAAATCCATCCCTAACTTTTTGTTATAACAGACAGAGAGACAAACCCGGCGAAAACATAACCTCCTTGGCGGAGGTAAAAATAGAACTTCAAAGTCCAATATCTCGAAAACTGAGCATTTTCCCAGAAGGCAGTTGTGATTTTTGGATTCAGGACGTATCAATCTGTGGGGAAAGACATTTCATATGTACCAATTTGACTGGGCGAAAGGGTAAATAATTATATACCCATGATTATAAACAATAATGCAATAATGTTATGTTTAAGACGTATAAAAGTAATAATAATGCAACAGCAAGACTTAACCCTTAAGTGACGTTAAGTCATACCGACTCATAACTCATAAGTCTTCTAATAAGGAATGAATGCGCTTGTTACGAGAATGAACGCTTTTCGAACGAGTATCATATGTGTTCCGTTTGGTGATGCGCTACTGGTTGATCGACTACCACAAGAACACCGCACTGTACACAGAAAAGAGTGGAGTACTGTACAGTTTCGCTTACAGAGCCAGCTTGCAGGTAACGTCTCTCACGTTTCTGCTCGCCTTAAAGCCATTTACTGCAATGCAATGGATAAATTCATTATAACAAGATCCACAAGTGAAGCAACTCTAAAAGCAGTTGAAGCTGATGCAGTTGAAAATACTGAAGTAGAATTTCACAGTGAATCAGACACTCAAAGTGTTGAACAGTAAGGTCTGAGGCCGTTTATATCCAAATATTACGAATCCATGAAGCTCAAAGAAAACAACGTAGTCTTTCGCGCTCATTTTCTTTCCAGAATTCCTACTTTTTTACTTCTACGCATACCAACACAAGACTCTTCTGAATCTCTGTTTGTCTCATATCTTTCGTGTCGGGAAAGCACACGTTCTGATGAAAATGAAATGACTTTCCAAGACAACAATATTGGAATTTTATCGCATGTCTGAAAAGTAGTGCCGATACATTGTGCTGTAGCGGTAGCGCCGCTACTTTTCAAATTCTGAAGCGTTAGCGGTAGCGCCGCTACATTTTTACAGTAGCGCGCCCACCTTTGCTTGCAGAAAGTTCTTCTCCAATAGGTTTAGCAATGAAACTGGGGATAGATCGAAGAACTTTGTCTTCATACATGGAGAACTCCAACACCCAAGGAAATATTGGAACGGTAGAAGAACCCCTTTCACCTCGTGATATTCGCAAAGTACGCAGACAAGCAATCAAGTAGCACCAGGACTGCCATATTTGACAACGCTGGCATGCTTCTCTGCACAGACACACTCGATGCAATGTCTTGAATAGATAGGTGAGTAGAGTAATGCCTGTCGCCAGGCCTCCATTGAACAAAACCCAAAGACAAAAACGCATGGCTTGGACGTGAAAATACATGAAAACGATCTTCCAAAATGTTTTCTTCTCAGATGAGGCTAGAGCTACCCTTGATGACCCGTTACTGCTGTGTCATACTTCTCACTTCATCCCATATTATTTAATAGGCAACAGATAAGGGTTGCAACATCTACCTGCGGCCATGCTGCCAAGTAATAACATGAAAAAATCCTCTTAAACGCGCACATGCAGTCTTTTTGAGCAAATGCAGTTGGACTGCCGCTTGTATGAATACTTGTCATAATCCAAATCGGGAATCCTTTCATTATTACCATATTACGACGGTTCATTTCCATATTAACGTTATTCAAAGCTTCGGTCAACCTAATACATTCGTGAGACACATTGACTTACGTGCGTATTGACGACCAAATAGCAAAATATGGACTGGACGAAGGCGTGGAACATGTACACAAAGGCTCGCCAAGACAGTATTCCAGTTGTGCGCCAAGCTGGACGAATGGACTTAGCATGGCTGGAACTTCCCTGAGGGTGTGTTTTGTTTTCAAGAAGACTGCCGGAAGTTCGTGATGTAACCGCTACTTTTTCTGGGTAAGGAATGCCCAGTCTCAGCACAACCTAAAACAAGTCATACAAAATCATTAACGAAAAATGGCGTTCTATTTGCTAAAACAAAAGCATTGACGTAAAATCAGTGATTTCATTATTTTATTGGCTAAAAATTTCAGGGATTTTCTATATTTACTGCTACACGAAACTAGTAAAATATTTATGAATTTCATGCAAACATCAAAAGTATTGGCTGGCAATTCTGTGATATAACTGAAGCACAAATCAAATATTAAAATTAGTAAAAACTAAAGCACTCTGAAAGCGCATACCTCCGCCAAGCGAGGCAATGGTAAAGAAAAATTCCCTTCGGCTTTAAAACCATGATTTTCTTTGTATCAACTCCAAAATGTAATCATTTGTGCCCTTTGATAGTATTAACAGTTTATGCAATTTTCATGAAGATCTGTTCATAGCTTTTGAGTTATGCTGCTAACTAACATTACGACAAACATAAGCCAAGTATACAAACAAACCAATTTGCACCAAAATTCAATCAATTATGTCGTTTAACATTACTGATAACTCCTATACGTTTCAAAAAGATCCATTCATTATTTTTTGAGTTATTGTGCTAACAAGCATAATATTAAAAATAGTAACAAACGAGCGAACGAATCAAAGGATCGTTACCAAATTTTGGTCATTCACTTCTCGTAATATATCTAACAACTCATGCAACTTTCATAAAAATCCGTCCATAACTTTTAGAGGTATGGCATTGAGAAAAATGAGGCAGAGAAACAAACAAACGGATGGACGGATCTTCACCAAAAGTTATTCATCTGTTCCTCCTAACATACCTAACAATCCCTGTAAACTTTGTCAAACTCCGTCGATAACTTTTCGAGTTATCTTGGTGACAGACAGAAAGATAGACAGACAAATAGATAAATAGACAGACAAACCCGACGAAAACATAATCTCCTTGGCAGAGGCAATAAAATTAATTCTTGGAATATGAATTTAAAAAATTTGAAGTCGCTCAGCCACCCTAAAATTTTGACTCCACTGCGTGTAGGGGAATTTAAAAACACGTTTATGTTCATTACGCTATTATAATACTTCGTCTCACCACGTGAATAAAATATACGTTTCAATGCTTCGAGCATCCACATCATCAGGCAATAAATATCTAAAATACTCAACATGGAATAAGAATTAGTTCAAGAAACCGTAATTAATCTGTACATATGGGTATACTCTATACAAATATGCATGAACTGTCTAGAGTCTACTTGGGATAATTTTTGACAAGTGGAATTGCTTACCAGCATATACGTCCATTACTTATACACACACATAAAACTAGCCTGACATCTGGAGTTATAGTTGAGTTATGCCTTGTTACATTTGGGCCGCTTTATTTGACACTTTAGAGACCATCGTAGTTACGCTTGATAGCCCCATGTCCTCCAAACAGTGACTGGTTGATGACAAGTAAGCCAATGACATCCAGTTCATCTGGTCGACGTCATCCACTGTCGACAGTCGTTGGGGTCATAGATCGATGGCAGAAGATGGCACAGAGGAGCCGCCAATTTTCTTACTTCCGAAAATTCTACACTTGAGTGTAGTTCTTTCTGAGGAGCCAAGCATCGAGCCCTTAGCACATTGTAGTGAATGTCACTAAGCAATGGTAATGCCAACACAAAAGTACGAGTTGGACGACCAAGCATCAGGCCATTAACTCACAGGAAGTCGAATGTTATTAAACTTAACAGCCTAGAAGTTGATGATCCTAACTCAAGACAATATTGTCCAGTAAGTGGGCACAGACAAACGACTCGTGATGACACCAACGTAAGTGTAGTGATTACAAAACTTACGTGTAAGTTGTTTGCAAAGTAGTGATAGGCGTAGAGCATGACGAGCACTAGGAGGGGCATGGGTACCACGATACTTGAAACATTTCGGATCTGGAAGTACCTCAGTAGACCAACCTGTAAAATGTAGAAAGGTCTTACCTAGTAAGTTGCCCCAAGCAAAGGCATGTTCGACTCCCGCACTCTGATAGAGATAATCTCATAGGATAAACTTTAATTTACGTCCAGCACTTCAATCTTTAGCAGCTTACTGCACACTTTGGTTCGAGCCTGAAGCTTTAATTGTAAATAGATTACTTTGAAGACGTTCAAAAATTGAATCCATTTGAGATGAATGTCTGAAACCTGATAAAGGTAAAGTAGCCACTACTGCACTACCCAATTAAGAAACCCATACGCACTCGTTCGTGCTGTAGAAAAATCCTCCCTGACGCTGAGAAGAAGGTGTGGCTGCAGTCGATAAAAGTATATGTCAACTATAGTATCATTGACGGAAGACTCCTATGAAAACTGCGTCCCTCGACCGTAAGGTGAGTACTCCCACTAGTCTATCCCTGCTGACGCTGCACTGACGAGCACCGAAACTTTGCCGCCTGGCTCGGTATAGAACGATCGTCTTCGTTACAGCGAGAAAGGCAGCAAATCTAACTGTTTAGCCGCGGAGGTTCAGAACGACCACACAACCCCCATTGAAGTTTCTGAGGCGGTTAAGCTAATCGAAAGAAATTATCTAATTGAAAATGGACGAAGCGAAGACACCTTAATCAGTAAATATTTACTACCAGATACTGTTGTGACTATACTTAATAGTTTTTTACTCACTGGCTCATAATAAGTGCATCACTTCCCCAAAAAATAGACTCGTAAACTAGAGATTCTTGAAATATTAACTCATAAAGCATTGATTCATAAAAATAAAATCGATGAGCTGGACAGTGTATCATATTGAGTAATAAAATATTGACTCACAAAATAGTCGTTCATGAAGCAGGGACTTTTATAAAATGGCATGTCATAAAACATAATTCGTAAAATATTTGACTCATACAATGTAAACTCACAATATATAAGCCAACTAGAGCACTCTGAGAGCGCATACCTCCGCCACGTAACTAGAACGCCTCGTGGCGTAAGACCATCACCTGCGGCGGGGACAAATTCAACGAAGTTATTTTGATGACCAGCCGATCCTAGTTTCTCATATGGATTCTTTGTCTAACAAGGTTATCGCACAGCCTACATTATACCTCTTAATAATAACATAGGGAAAGAATAGAACACGTCGTGACAATCTGCCGCAGTGGAGGCAAATTCAATGCCGTCATTTCTTATGGCCAGCGAGGCCTAGTTTTTGGCATGGGTCACATCTAGGTCAACCCACCAAACTCCCCACAAAAAATTATGAAGATTGCTCCACTCCTTCTACCTGTTTTTGGGTGTACAGATAAATATACAAATATTTTTACTTAAATCTTCAGCGAAAACTCACTCACTTCGTTCGTGGGTGATAAAGAAACTTCAAATTGGTTCTGAAACTATGATTTCCTTTTTACCAGCACCAAAATATGGTTATCTATGCTTTTTGACAATAATAACAATTTTTGTGTTTTTCCCGAAGATGCTGCAAAGAAACATTAGTCAAATTCACAAAAAGATCAGCCGATCATTGCTAAAATTTGATCATATACTCTTCGTGATATAACTAACAACTCTTGTGATTTTGATGAAAATCTATTTATAACATTTTAAGTTATTTTGCTTACAAGCATACAATGAAACACAGCGACAAACAAACAACGAACAAACAGATCACTACGAAAATTTGATTATTTACTCATTGTAGAATACCTAACAGCTCAGGTAAATTTTATGCAAATCCTTCCATAAATTTTTAAGTTAGATTATAGATAGGCGGCAGTAGACGGACCAACAGTCCCATTCCTAGAGAGACACAGGGACTTACGCCTCGGCCCTCTATTGCTTCTATGTTAGCATGCTACCAAGCATAAATTCAAACACAGAGACAAAAACACAAATGAACAACACCATCACCACAATCGTTTGGTCATTTTCTCTTCGCATTATACCTAACAACTCATGTGAATTTAATAAATTCGTCCATAACATTTTGAGTTATGGAACTAAAAAATAAGAGGTAGACAAACAAACCAACGGTTGAACGGATTTTTACTAAAAATTAATCATCTGTTACTGCTGACATGCCTATGAATCCCTGTAAATTTCGTGAAGATCCGTCCACAACTTTTCTAGTTATTATGGTACAAACACAGAGACAGACAGACAAACAAACAGAAAAACTCAACGAAAACAACCTCCTTCGCGAATGCAATAAAATATGAACTGATAATTCTAGGGACCAATAAAGTCATACTTGATTTTTATTACTTCGAGATTCAAATATAAAGGTTATGACATCGAAATATGCCATTTAATAAATTTTCGCTGTATTCGTACCTGATTTACTTTAGCGGAAGAGTAGGGTATAAACGATATAATACCAGAAGCTTGCGTAGCAAAAGGTACTAAGAATACTAAGAATAACTAAGAATGAGCACAAAAACATAAGAACATGCATGTTATGCATCTGTAATCATGAATGTGTTTATAGCACAAAAAATTTCAGGAGTTATTTCTGCCTATCACACAAGTACAATAAGTTCATTATTGTCTTTATCTTACAATCCATTACAAACTTCCGCTCTCCAGCAAACACACGTCCTCCCTATGTCTTGAAACTCCATCGCATGAACAACGTACGAGCTGAACGTCCGCTCATAAAGTTGACCGTAGACCCGGCATTACCTGGTACCTACGTATACTCACCTCCCAGTACTTGGCCTGCACGTAGCTGTACGAACTTGGTAGAGCGTAGGAGCACCACTGAGGCTTACCCGCAGCCGGAATCACATAGGGGGCACTACAGAGGAACTCTTCGATATGGGGCGGATGCAATGGCGCTGTACCATCTCTGCAGTATAGCTGCTTGAAAAAATACACATTAATCCGTCAGGCAGATAAGGAGGAGTGGGTTCAATGGCTGTTTCAAAAAGAAATGTTAGTTTTCTGTGTCAGGAAAAGGCGATGGAATTTCGAGGACAGCGCAAAGTACTGATATACTTTGCGGAGGTTATTCTTGACTTGTATATCAGTCCCTAAATGAAACTTCACTTTTCATAGGAATAGCTCCATTGATAATGTCCACAAGTTTGTACAGTAAACAGTGAAGGAGTGACACTTACGGGAAACGTACGACCACGCTTCTAATTGTGATAATCCTGTGATAATATACGTTAAATTGGAACGCTAAAGGATTAACTGAGCGCATTGACCCCTAAAGGGATTCTTTAGAGTTTTCGGAGTTCACGAAGAACATGGAAATATTTGTATTGATTCCATGCATTTCAACTACAGCCAGACGATTGTTCCAGTTTATTGTTTCCAAATCACAGAATAAACAGATTCAAATGGTTACGAAACACACACAAAAAAAAAAAACTAGAAACAAGCATACTTAGCAGTGCACAATATTTATACTTTAGGCTTTACGTTTTGTCTCTTTTTTCCTCAGTGCAGAAATTACTAGAGAAGTATGGCATTTTAAGTTTGGGCCTCCAAGCGCGTGCGAGGCTCTGCGACCTGTAGCAAGAAAAACGGAGAGTCCTGCATGCGCCATACCAGGCTAGAAAACCGTGAAGCTCACACACACACGGAAAACAAGCTGAACTACTACTATTTAGTACTTTTTTATTAGTGAAATATGAAATCTAAAGAAGAAGCAACTCAACTGCAAGATTCATAACTGGATGAGCACAAAGGATAATTACAGAGATAGAAAGTCACCTGGTAGCTCCAGAACTGGAAGAGCACACTGGGCGCAACCACGCAGACTGAGCCGACAATGAGCGGCATCGCTTCGGAAGTTGCTGCCTGCACCGCAATTCGTAACCAAGACTTGGGGTTTTTCGAGTTTTTACTGGTTTCTAGCAATCTGTCACAAATATGAAAGTTCTTATTCTTCTAACAAGTTCGCTAACTAATTAAAGCATGTTACATAATTGCGAAAAAAGAAATACTTGCTTACCTACAGTCGTATATATTTTAGGACGCTTAAACAATGGTGCTATACGGACGGATGCCCACTGTTTTTGGAATAAATCTCTTGACTTTTGCTAGACACATTGATGAGCTGTGTTTGAAACTCCACAGAGCTAAGGGAGCAATATATTCTGTAGCAAGATACTTATGTAGAGACTCATCATTGTGTTATGCAATTATGTACTCGCACATTATTTATGGTTTAGTTATCTGGGGTGGTGCGGCTTGTACTCATACAGTGAAAATCAAGACAATCATGAACGATACATTACGAATTATGCTTAACGTAAGGAGAGATGACAACAACATTCCAATGATGTCAACAAACGCCATGTACCAAAAATTGAAAATTTTAAAGTACGAAGATGTTTATAATAATTTTTTAATTGGGCTTCTTAGAAAGGCTATTGACAGACAATCAAGCATTTTTCTGAAACACTTTTTGCCTCTGGTTCCTGATGCTCACTATAATACTAGAAACTCTCGATTTAATCTGCCAATTGTAAGATTGGAAATTGAAAAAAGACTCACTGTTTTTAAGGCTGTTTCTGCTTTTAATCAACTTCCTGAACCGCAAACTTTGCCAATGTCACACGATGTTTTTAAACGTAGACATAGGGAATATTGTATTGCAAATTATAATGTATAGGAAAAGTTGTGCCCAATAAGATAGTATCACTTTTGTAGATTTGTTCCGGGTATTGTTAATGTTTCAATCTGTTATGACGTAAACACGTCTTGGGGTTTCAGTTGCCCTGATTTCTATATAACCTAGGCGTAGTTTACCTATTACCAGAGCGAAGTAACCGAGCGCTCCGCGATTTGTTTATCAAATGGGGTTTCAGCGTGGGCGTGGCGCTCGGTCACTGATGGGTGGGAGCTGAAACCCTGGGTTCTGCCCATTTTCCCTTGATGCTTGTTATCAGCAGCCTTAGATCCGGTGTTATAGACTAATGTGTTGTGCATATTCTTTTGTATTGTTTTACTTGTGACGTATTGCATCATATATTCTTGACGTAGCAGCCATAAGGATACTATTCTGTATTATTATTGATGTTGTTGATTGCTGTCATCATATTGTGTATGTGCTACTAATGAGCTGAGGCAGGTTGCGTTTAGATTTTGCGAAATTGTTTTGAATGTCGGCAATTCTGGACAATTCACCCAAGTGGGGTGGGTGTTAGATGAGATATTGGTCTACAAGAGTTGATATTTTATTTAGTTTGACATGTTAGAGTGCCTTATATTAGTTTTATCTATTGACATCTGCTCCGCTAGGCGTACCATGGGCAAGCAGTACTTTTGGAAGGGCGCATTCTAATTCTAATTTTGGTACGTCAATTTTAGCATGTCAGATTCGAAACGCTTTGTATACTGTATGTTTGAGAAACTGAGAATGAATAGTGGTATAAAGGTGTAAGACTGACAATTGAATAAGTGAAAATAACCTGTATCTAGTAGACATAATTGAACTCTGTTTATTGTAGGTAATGACATTATTGACGATTTTATGACTTATGTCCCATAAGTGTATACGCTTTCAGTGGACGCGCGTTCTCCATATTTCCTGTATCCTAGTTTTGTTTTTGACTGAATGAATATGTATTTTAATGTGAGAACAATAAAGGTGACTTGGTGACGCGCCCTTATCTCTTCAAATGCTCTTGTGAATTTTGTTCGAAATATCATGTGTTATCGTACGCCGCCGGGTAGTGAAATATACGGATAGCTTTTGTTCATTTGCATTGTGCTTTGTGCGTACTTGTTCTAGACTTTCCACAGGTACTTTCCCGAGCTGAAATAATTAGTTCTGTCAGTGAAGCTGACCCGTCAGGATTCTTTGTCACATAAATACACTTGCACGTTTGTAAGCAGAGCAGAGACAGTATAATTATGAAGTAAACACATCGGCGAGAGATACTGAACTGTCCATATGAACTATGAGCAGCATCTCACGTAATTCACCCTTTTCTTACGCCGTAGCATATATGTTTCACTTAAGACAGTGCTATTCCTGCGAAAAAAGTATGTAAATTCATGAAAGAAAGGGTTCAGTATCGACGTACTTGTAAGTATCGTAAAGAGCGCGCCACAGCTGCGGCAGGTGAAGTACAGAAACTCCAAAAACGGAGAGAAAAGGTTTACCATGAAACAGAGAGGCTCTTAGTTTCAGGAAGACAAAGAATTGCATCAGTTTAGCCGGTAATGTAGTTTTCTTTCTAAATTTCAACCACTTTCAAAAGAAATCGAATAGCGATAAACTATGTACAACTGTTTATAAATACGTACTCGTAACGTACTAATTATTTTTAGCACATGTATCAAAAATGTACAAGCAAGTAGACGAAATATCAAACGATATGAATAGTGTTGAATGCTTTATTAAGAAAATCCTTAATGCCTCTTCCAAAATGTATTTGTTCAATTATTGCTTTTTTTTCTCTCCCAGACTCAAAATTTTCATTTTCTTCCCTTTGTCATTTGATTCCATATTGGGTATGTCAGAAATATGAATAGCTTTAAAAAGACTTTCAAATCTTGATTAATATGTCTGTAACAGACAATATAAAGGAACATTGTAACTTCTATACGAATTTATTTAAAGTTAATGGAAGGTGTATGTTAGTGTAACTACCGACCGCACATGTTTAAGCGTACGTCATTAGTTCTGACAAGGTCAGTAAATTTAAAACTATAATTTATCGGAAGCAGAGCCCGCGACCTTTGGCAGGATAAGCATTCTCTGCCAAGCCGGCATCATAAGCTCGCAACACCTCCTAACATATGGCAGTGGTAGTCACAGATTACTTACCAAATAGAGTAGGTAGTCAACTCATTAGAACTTTACGTTAGGCAATAACATCAACACGGGAGGCTATATGCTCACCGTACTTATTTTTTAATAGGATCAGGGAACGTTAGGAATCTTACGGGTTTCTCTGTCCTTCTGTCCTTTTACGCTATTTTGAGCACTGCGGTTACTGCAAATGATTGCTCTGCAGTATCTTGATGAAAATCTTTTATTCTGTTGATCCTGGGCTATTTAAGCCCATTAATTTCAAAATTGAAATTTTTCAAAGTTTTTACCCTTTGAGAGTGAACAAAAAATCACTGGAGCTACATCGATAGCGGTTCAATAACGCCAAATAATTGCTCAAACTAAGGGGCTGCAGAGCAGGGTCAGCTCTCAGGCTCACTCCAAATAGTATGGCGGCGCTTACGTCACGCGTGGGCGGGGCTTGCCACTCGCTGGGCAGCACCGCTCCATCTGTACGGTGAATAATCTTTGTTGGCAGCCTTCTCAGTTTCATGACTCCGCTCAGTTTCGTGTCTCTCAACTAAGTGATGGGGGGGAATACTAGCATCCGCGGAACATCCGCGCCTTCTCTGACATCCATCGATGTCAAGATGGCAACATCTGCAATTGCATCCGCATCTGCGGATGTCCAAACACTGACATCCAACCCATCACTACTTTCAACTATGTGACTTTTCTCAGTATCTACATTGTGTGTCTTTGGAAGAAGTCCAGGTGACGTTCCTCACGTCACCCCACGTGTGTGGAGTAACGCTGCTGGGTGTCTTCCGTGGGATCGCAGCTAGCGAACAAAGAGAGAGCCAGCAACGAATTACCTCCACAGTGCACGTAACTGCTGACAGCTGGTCTATCTGGTATTCGTCTTAAATAAGAATTAAGCAAATTTTTTCACTACGATTTTGATATCAGTGGCGTTTCGAATATGCCGGACAATTTCGGTAAACAATGCTGCTCCCCGTACGACGAAGCTGTTAGAATATGTAGTATTTTCAAAAGTTTCTCAGCTTTTTGCATATACTGTACAACACACAACCGATTTAAAAACTGCACATGATTTTGTAACTGGAACTATTACGTCGCGCAATACTTACCTGTAATAGTAAGCAGCGCAGCGGCGGCACGTAAAGTAAAACACGTAGCCGATGTTAAAGAGTCCATTTGATCTTGTAGCTGAAGCAAAAAACAGGAAAACTGGAGCTAGGCGGCCCTTATTTTTCTCGTAGTCCAGCACGGCAGAGAAAGTAAAGAAAGAGANGAAGAAAACACTACAAGGGTTTATACAAAAGAGAATAGCAGATCTGTAAGCCAGCACCTCACTTCTTAGTACTTCTTTGCTCAGTTGATAGATGATCGTACTTGTTTTTGTAAACAAATACATGCTTAATAATATTGCAGTAACATGTATGGTTGAATAGAAGTTAATGAAATACTTTAATGGCACGTAAGCAATGCTAGCTAATAGTCTTATTGCCATTGGGAAAAAGGGGAAGAACGCAAGAGTTCTCTCTTGGGTGTAACCGTAGAGAGTAATGTGAAAAAAGTGCTGAGTATCCCATTTGCAAAGACCACCCAATAGCCCCATGACTAGATGGTCACCAGAGCTGTAGGTCATGTTAGGGTCTTGTGGATTAATAAAAGCCC
Organism: Parhyale hawaiensis; assembly: GCA_001587735.2. Classification (NCBI taxonomy): domain Eukaryota; kingdom Metazoa; phylum Arthropoda; class Malacostraca; order Amphipoda; family Hyalidae; genus Parhyale; species Parhyale hawaiensis. Next base: position 17,957,730 of record LQNS02015105.1, read on the forward strand.
CGAAGTCGCAGTCCGGAAAGATCCAGTTTCCCACCGCCTGAAACAAAAATAGATCGTGTTAGTTAACAGTCTGCTACACTGGTACAGCACGTCAATGACGCCTCACTTAGTATATCTTCAGTAAGGATTCGTGTCTTCAGTTGAATGTTAGTTAGTTAGTCTTAGGAAAAATTAAGACACTGCACTGGCAGTGTTCCAAGTCGTACAATATTTTCAGGAAAGCAGTGGGGGCCCATGCCCTACCCCACTTTATAGTCTATAAAGTGGGGGTTTTGCACAGAGTATATTCAAGGAAGGAACATTACAACTACAGAAACTCTAATGCGAGTCACGATTTGTAAGGTTAATGACAATAAAAATACATTTTGGTTACCTATCACCAACTTTTGTTGCTGGACCTTCCTCGTGGATTATATATGTATTTGACGCCCCAGTCTTGCAAATTTAAACAAAGTGTTATTTCCCAAACTGCAAAAATTAGTGTTGAGAACAATACATTTTGAATCTAAAAGAGCACAAAAGGAGGGCAACAACACGTCATACGAATCCCAGCTATGCTCACGTTCCATGTCTACCAGAATATGTGCAATTCTTTAAGGGGATCGTTTACAAATTTTGGAATTTTCTTTATTAGTGGTCCGATCTTACTGAAATTTTCACATAATATGTATAATTAAAAAAAAAACACTTTTTATTCGTGTAACTTTTTCCATTTAGGCCTTAGTTTTTTATATATATGTATATATATAATATATATATATATATTTTAAAATAATAGAACTGCCTCAATTTTTATGCTAGAAAAAAAACAAAGACAGTTTTGGAATCTTTTGAAAGATTCCCTACAACAATTACGTTTTGAACTTTTCTTTTTCTTTTTCGTTTTCTATTGACGTGAGATTTTAGATGGGTGACTGAAATAGTTCATTCAAATTTTCGTATAAAAACACTTTTACCATAGGGTCCTACTTCAAATTTAAAGACAAACCCCCCACACCACTTTTGTCCAGTGTTATTTACCGTTACCGATGCCAGGCCTGCTGC
>LQNS02015105.1:17973819-18030356 GCA_001587735.2 Parhyale hawaiensis
GAAAGCAACTGTTCAAGAATAATTCTGAGACCTGCAACAGCTGTTCGGAGCAAAAGTTACCAATGTATATATGTTGTTTGTGAACGTATGTGGTTTCTGTTCGATATTTGATGCGTTACCCTAGCCTAGTCTTATCTAATAAATTTCTAGTTTCAAATTTTCACATCCTTTCATTTAGTGTTATAGTTTTGAAGATGGTAATCTAATCCCAAATCCAAAATGTCTGTTTTTTGTTGAATTGACGCTTTTGTTAGTTTAGTATGTAATCAAACTTATCATTAGGTCTAGTTTACCTAATGATATGTTTGATTACATACTTAATTAAAACTGCTTGAAACTTATACACTAGTGTTAAAATATTTGAGAAATATCCTGTGGTTCTGAATGGCTGTAGGCTAACTGACGACAATGAAAAACACTATCCTGGGGCATTGGTCGGGCGATGCGGCAGTAAAAGGCGTTGAGTTGGTGTCTCTGATGCAGCATTAATATATAGGGCCTAGCTATTGAATTTGTGAAAAAATTGGTTAAAAAAAATGTTTCAAACTTTTTCTCTGAAAGATGGATATTGTTGAAACTTGTAATTGAAGGATCGTAAGTTATAATATCCAGACGTACCTGCTTTGATAATTGTTCAAGAGAGGGCCTTGGGTTGTTTCTAATTTTTTTGTAGCTACATTGATTTTACTTGAACCAATTTGAAATTGCACATTTTTAAACAGCACAATACATTTTTGAGCTATAAACTTTGAATTTATTCTCTTCTACTTATATGAAAGTGAATAATACCACAACTGCCCTTTTGTATGAGGGAGCTTGCCAACAGTAAAGCAATCAGATAGTTGAAAATCAAAGGTTAGGGTGTGGCAAGGTATGGTTTTCAAAGAATCTATACAGTGGTACCTTGGTACTCTACCAAATCGGTGCTAGGCAAAAAAAAATTGAGTAGAAAATGCATCAGACCTCGAACAGATTTTCGGTACTCGTACTGCCGAGTCAACCCGTACGCGCTCCTTGGCCCTTCTCGGCCAGCGCGTAAGAGTCAGTTCGTCACAGACCGCCAGCAGAGTAAGACTTGCGCAGTTTGTTCGAGCATTTCTTCACAGATTTAAACTACAGTAAAACCCCTCTAATCCGCACCTCAATAATCCGAAACCCTCCCTAATCCGAACATCTCATTACTATTCGAAATGCTATCTGAACAAGTGATCATTTTTCAGATTAATGGGGTAAAGTACGGAGTTCCTACAAATACCTTTGTAATCCATGCAAGGCGCTTCCCATTTATCAGATAAAAGAGGTGATGAGCGAAAAGTCTGCGCGAGGTGCTGCGCAGAAGGTATGAACAATCTCTATAATCCGTATTAGTGCGGAATAGAAGTTTTTTCGGATTTGTAAGTACCCCGGTAATCCGAAATCCCCGCTATTCCGTCACCCCCTTCCCCCCGTGCTGTGTGTATTAGAGGGATTTTACTGTATTTAGTGTTGCTCTCGCCCTTTGTTTGAGCATTTCTTCACAGATTTATAGTTTTTCGTGTTGCTCTAACCTTTTGTTCGAACATTTTTTCACAGATTTAAAGTTTTTCGTGTTGCTATTGCCCTTAATAATGGGTCCAAAGAAAGACGGTGATAAGGGGAAGGCAAAGAGGAAAACAGTGAGGACCACTATTGAACTGAAAAAGGAAATTATAGCACAGCTGCCTATGCACATTTACGTCTTCATTGTTGTTTAGATACACGTTTTTATAATTTAGGTATTTTTCTTGATGGTTAGAACAGATTAAAATACTTTACATTATTTCTTATAGGAAATTTGGTTTCGGTGTTTGAACAAATCTGTGCTCGACCACCAACTCTGAACGGATTATGGTAGAGTACTGAGGTACCACTGTATTGGCTAGAAGAACCTACTTTACCTTCTTAACCTAGGTTGAAGTAGGTTCTCTGCCTAACTCATGATCATTGTTTTGGGTGTAACCTACCTCTTATCACGCATGCTTAACTCTCTATTGGAAACTTGTAATTAAATGCATTAGTTTCCTGAAACACTGAACGATAGCTTACCTTATAGAAAGAGCAGGATTTATTTTAGTTTGCACAAGAATTCAAATGGTTTCTTATAGTCGCCAATTATTTGTAGATTGGAGGGTCACGCTGCACCGTTACACATGTTTACGTCACTATTGCAAACTGATAACTATGAAGCACCGTGCATTACTGCAGGTAGCGTCGACCGAGGTGATTCAACGCATTTTCCGCATACTTTAAAATTACTAAGAAACGGCTGGGGCTAGGAAGTTGGAACTTTTCACTTATATGTTTCAAGGTACATTCATGTCAATTTGTGGAGAGGTAAATTTTTTGTATTTAAGTTATTAACGGAAAACTGTGCGATGGACTTCTCACTCTGAAACGGGGTGATTTCACTACACCGTTGGGGTGAAAAATCGCAGTGTAATGATGGTAAAAAATGGTTAATAACGCAACTAAGATAAAAACAAACTGCAAGGAAGCTACATTAGATATTTTGAGGCAGGTTTATGCTGATTTGGCTGAAGGTACATGCTTTTGTATCAAGTTGAAAAAAGAAAACCGTGCGATGGATGTCTCGGTACAAAACGGGGTGATTTCACTACACTCTTGGGATGAAAAATCTCAGTGGAATAATAATAGTAAAAAAATTTCAATAACAGATCTGTAATGAAAACAAACTGTTAGATAGTGCATTAGAAATGATGTTAAATGGCTTGACAAGCCATATTCATATATTCTGAGCTCTGAAAAACTTGAAAAATGCAAAAGTGCGATTTTTCACCCCATAAGATTTTACATTGGGGTGAATCATCGCACTCACGAAATTCATTAAAGCTAACTAACCAGAGGGATTACAGCAAAATGCTTTTAACATATTCATCATTGGTCCTTTACCTACATTTCTGCCAAATTTGAAACAATTTCACTGGAAACTTTGGTCTCCAGCATCAAAGGTGTGGGACTTTTGCAAAACTCACTAAAAAAAGTTTTTCAGGTGGAAAACTATTACTGTTTTTGTCAGTAATAAACTTTTTAAAATTGAGCAAACTTGAATGAATGAATACATCATTTTATAGAGATGAAGATGGGCTTTCTGATGGTGCATTCAGTTTTCCTCTTTTTTTTCTTATTTTTGAGGTGAAAAGTCCACTGTGATTGACCCCAGCGTACGAAGTGCGTTGAATCACCCCGGTTGACCTAAACATTTTTACATTAGTTTTTGGCAATTTCTAAGCTGGGTTTACAAGAGTTAACATGACGTTATGGCAAAATAGAAGACTCGTTCTTTTGACCAGCTTGTGTAATCCACATAAAATGTGGAACCTCCGCACCTAGGTACATTGGAGTAAATAGAAACTATGTTCACTTTTTATATAGCTAGTAGAAAACATGAACTTCAATGCATTCTAACCTCAGAAAATAAGCCATACCCAGATTTGGAGTGTAAAATATTAGTAGGTTCACTGGTCTATTGTAAAAAAAAGAAAAAAAAAATTTACAGAAGCTTAGCCCCTCTCTTATACAATTAACCATGCTTTCTAAGGTGATACATGGGAGAGTGAGACCAGTTCTGCTAGTGACTTTTTAGTATTTTAGACAACTATTTGCCAAGTTATCCTTTGTTTTAAAGCCTTTTCTTAATGGCACTAATCACTGTATGAAAATTGTCAATGTTTTGGCATAAAACTCTTAGAATCTTCTGGTCTAAAATATCTTCTCAACATGAAAACAATCAAAGTTTGCCTAAAAACACAAATGATACCTAAACATTTTCATTAGTAAAAATGCAGATAAAGAGAAATTATGTCAAAAATGTAAGTAAAGATTTTATATATCCCAGCCAAATTTTGTTAGAGGTTCCACTGGTGTCAACACAGCAACAACCATGCTATAGCACCACTTTATTTGAAGTAAGGGTTACCTGTCTGTGCAGCCTTTACATAGGCAGTGCCCCCACTGGAAACTTTTTGGTAGATATAATTTCAAAGTTGAAACTTGAAACCTTGATCGTACATCACATTTAGCTTTGAGTAATTAAATTTTATATATAAAACTGAAAGGATGAGTTAATGTTTCTATTAAGGAATCCACTTGACTGTGAGGACAGTCAGGTCAACAATTGCCTTTTTGTTTATTAAAAACCTATACCCTATTGAATTTTGTGTTATTTCGTTCCAGAGGTGAATTTCCAATTAGATTCTGATATGCTAGCAGCTACTGAGAAAAATTTAAAGTAGCTATTAGTTAGCCATTTCATTTTCTTGACTTCGATACTCCAGCTTTTAATTAGCTGGAAGCTAGCAATTTCTATCTAGTTTTCTTATTATGAAGTCTTTTTCAAAGGATTTTAGATCTTTCGCTTTTTTCAGTTCATTAGTTTTTAAATGGCTAGTAGCTAGCTAATTCTGTAGAATGTATATGTAATTTGAAGTGGTTTAAAGCTTTTCAAAGTATTTTATATTACATTGGCTAAAAATCATAGCTTCTCTGTTGTTCGGAAAAACTTTGAATATTAAATGTAGCCATAGCAAGCTACTTTTTCATAACCCCCATTCCTAAAGTCATTCTTCTGCATGTAGAAGTTGAAATGAAGTGACAAAGATTATTGATGATCAGCTAACTAAATGTTTACAGAGCAGAAAAAGCTTTGAATGTTGGATAAAATTCCTACAACTAGAAAAACAAAATCTTAGAAAAAAAAAACAAATAAACCAATAATTTTTGTCAACCCTTATCAAGGCACTATATGCTGACGGTACATAAGCACAGAAAGAATGCTCCTGCCTAGTTATGAGATACTTATCTCAACTGAACCTTGAGTAAATGTCAGCTCAGTTTGTGTGCATAGCTGTGGACACTCAGTGTGGAATTGCTACACTGGAAGATGTCTACCTTGGTATAAATTTAAATTGCTTTGTGTGGCATGTAGCTACTTTTAATGATTGAATACAGTGCACATTTTAATGACTGGAAGCTGACATAGGCCTACCTATGATTTCCATGTCCTCTCAGGGACATGCTGTTTACACAATGGCTAGGTAACTTAGGTTCATTAGTCTTGGATTATGGGGAACCGTGGTGCCAGGAAGATTGTGTAGATAGCTGATGCTAGCCATTGACTAGGTCTTTTCGACATCATTCATGTGTGCTGTGCCTCCTCCCACTTTCACACTCCTGATGCATGCTGTGCACATGTGCATTAGCCCTAATTGTATGTGGGACTACAGTCTTGCATGGGTTTCATGTGAATCTTTGCTTAGCAACTGGTGCTTTCTAGTACCTACCTAACTACCTGTACTGCCTTTGGGAGACTTCAAGAATTAGAAAGTACATATTACATTGATTCTTTCCAGAGCAGAAAATAAAAATGAGGGTTACCACTTCTCACCTGCTGCTGCGCTCCACTTATTAAAGATCTTTTACAGCTAGTTTTACTAATCCTGAAGTTAGTGAAACTTAGAACAAAACTTTACCTACCGGTACTGGTTATTCTAAAACTCTTTAAATTGCCAAGCTTTATTAAACCTTTGTTTTTCAGCAAGGTACTGTTATGTTAATTTTTAAGTACAGTTGCTGGCAAGGTTAAATTCTGCCCCTATACTATCCATTGCTATTACATAGCCTACCTAGAAAGTTGCCAATGCTTTGGTTGGGACTAGGCAAAGATCTGAACTTCCAGAATTGAAAGTAGTATCACTAGTTAATGGTGAAATATTCATAAAAGAAAACTTTGATTAGGATTTCAAATTTAATAGATCTTGACTTTGCTAGTGCAGCTTGCCTAACCCCTTCTCACCCTGTACTAAAATTGACAGAACCCAAAAATTTCTAATGAAGAAAAGAAAAAAAGCAGGCCTTGCCTCCCTAACAGATATTAAACCCGAAAGAAGTCCAACTTATGGCCTAAAGTGCGAAAACGGACGAAGTTGTCCGCACCATCAGATTTAGTAACGGGTGATGTGTCCTTGTGTAGTTTGGCTCAAACTTTGCTAATGCCACTTTATCTGTTCCAGTGCGGTCATTTGGCACAGAAGATCGTCAAACAGAGATGCCTGTGCCTGCCCGTGATGAAGTGTATGAATACATTATCTTCAGGGGGACTGATATAAAGAAAATAGAAGTTTGTGAAACACCTAAGCAGATGGGTGCAATTCACAATGATCCTGCAATCGTTCAGGTTTGTAGTTACCCTATAAACCAATTGTGAAGTAGGTACTTACTGAATTGGTAATACAGTATCTATAGAGGATAGCTATATAAAGCTTAAGATTTTAAGCAGCACCAATGCAAAAGAGCATCCAGCTGAAAAGTAGATTAGTTGTAGAATGAAAGTTGTTGAAATGGTTTTATAGGAAAGTTAGTTTCAGTTGATGAAAGGGCCCTCCATGTGTAAATCACCATTCTTCTCTTTCCTCCTTTGAAAATAAAATACTGTTTGCCTCATTTCCTTGCTTGTAACGGCCTGCTTTGTAGGAAAGAGACAAATCCTTGAGCTTGGTTGTTGGTGGGTTCACACCATGGTGGCAGTGTTGAGCCTCGCTACTTGGATCCCACTTTATTAGGGGGAGGTGTTAAACTAAGAATATATTACGTACTTTTAATTTGAGCTTAACCCATAGCTAATTAAAAAAAACTCAACTTTTGGTGCCAATCTCCTCAGGGGGCATAGGATGGACCATCGGGTTAGGTAGTTAGTTCACCCATCCTATGCTATGGGGAGTAGTGCCCCCAGGGGGTTTGTGTAGTTTAAATTACCGATTAGTTAGGCCTTCGGGATGTCTGTCTTTTGTGCCCACTTTGCTTCCTTCCACTTTCATACTCTACTGTTTACTGTTGTCTGTTCTTCCTCTTCTGTCCCGACTTGCTGTTCCCTTGCGCGTTGATCCTGTGTAGGAACACCTTCGTGCATAGGTTCCCCATTTTTCTATAGACATACTAAATGTCCCTTTTCCTCTCTTAGAAGAGCTTTGTAATACTTATGTAGGCAGGCTTAAATCTTCTTATAATACCTAATACCTTAGGCGCCAATTCTTATCAAAAGGGGGTTCACACTGCAGTATTGAGGCTCTGTTCATCTTAGGCCTGTCGGTTGTTCAGTAAAAATCGTTTTTGAAAAGCTAATTGGGGTTCACACGTGAATGGACTGCGCGTGTGAACGGTCTGTTGCAGCAGTGTAGCCACTCGCGTGTAGCACGTGTAGGTCCTCCTTTAGAACCCCTAGTTCTGATTTAGGGAGCCTTAAACTATCTTTTAGACTAATAGGCTACCATACTACCTTGTAGAACTACCTATCTCCACAGGTTTACAGGCGGCTAAGTTAACCGTAGTCGCAACTAAATTATGTTAAAATCAAGAGTGTACTGGTAGCTACTATATTTAAACTCTAAAATTTTAAAGCACGATATTATGTTAAACTTCACACAAGTTAAGATGCAATCTGTCCTGGAAGGTGGCGTGACTGTAGGATAGCTACCGGTATTTGTTACGGCAGAGACCGAAAGAAAATTAGTCTCTCTTCTGCATGCACTCGAATAATGCAACGAAGACAGAATCTGCCTTAAATTATTCATAAACCTGTTGCCACCTAAAATATTGTCAGAGGTCTTGGTGGTTTAGTTTAGAAAAAATTTCGGTTAGGTTTTAATCTGGATATAAAACTCCTGATGTGCTTTTGAAATGATTTGGCTAGCTATACGTCAATTTTTTTAAGTCGCCTGCCTCAAATTCAGTATTTTTGTAGACATATTCAAATGGAACAAGGCATTCTGAGCCTTTCATGAGGAAGGTTTCCGTCGCAAATGCTTGAATTTAGATGGCTATTTGACTTAGGAGTTCCCATTGGTGTTTCTATGAGAGAAAATAAGATCCGCCATTACGGCTTGCGTGATGTTGCTTCCACTTTTTTTATTAGGCCCATCAGAACCAGTCCTTACTTGCCTAACCTAAATGAGAGCCACGTTGTAGCTGATAAACTATTGGGAGGCTTTGTTATAGATGGTGCAACTCCGCTGTAGTGACGGAGCTCGCAGAAAAACAGTGGGAACTTTGAAGTAAAATATCTCAAATCTTAACTAACCATTTGCGACGAAAACTTTACTCGTGGAAGTCTTGAAATGCCTTTCTTTAACTAAATATGTGAAGAAAACTAAATTTGAGTGGGGTGTATTTGGAAAACACCAAAACGAGAATTTACTAGCTATTGATAGCTGAACACTTTTCTAGTACCTATGTTAAAAATGTACTTTGGCCCACCTATCTTCATATATTTAATTATAACCTGTAACACCCGTAGCTACAGGTGTACAGTTAGTAAAAATATTTAGAAAAGTCAAAAGTTGTGACATGGCTGTGGCGTGATAGCGTGATGGACCTTACTATTTTAGTGGAAATCGTATGAAAAGACAAGTTTTGTATCTAGGTCCAGGCTCGCTCTACAGTAGTCAGATGCTAACCATTCCGGGAATGTAAAAACGAGCAAATCTTTAATTTCGACTCTTAACCTTTCTCTCTCGCTCCCCAACCTACAGCAGCAGACATAGGCTAAGGTTAGATAAAAATCATCGAAATTCTTGAAGGCGATTATTGGGCATCTAGTAATGCCAGTGTACCCATACAATTTTACGGTTGCCTGCTAATCACCCCTTTCCTATTACAAAGTCTCTTCTTACCCCTACTACTCAATAGCCCAGATTAGATACAAAGAACACTGTAACACTTGGTACTGGCAGGGTCTTCTGATGGCTCAAGTCCATAAACGAACTTGGCGAGCGCTTCACTGCACACCTTATCGTGTGGCACTCACTCAGGGTTCTGCCGACCCATCGCAAAAATCCCCACTCGTGGGGCTCAGAGCTGTTAGGCTTGTTCGTTTTATTGAAATGTTCTTTCTGAGTAAAGTTTGGAAAAGCTTATTGTAAAGAATTGAATTAATCAAAACTATTAATATTCTTGCCTTAGCTATGAGAAGTAATTCACACGAATAAGAAATTTAACCTACAACTTCTTCTGCCTAGTTATTATTTGAAGGCACCCCCAGCCTAGGTGGAGATCAAGTGAGGCTGGGTAGCGCCGCAGTTATTCTCTGCTTTTCTTAAACAAAATTAACTTGAAATAACACAATATTCTAAATATTCTGAAAAGTAGTTACGAGAAATCTAAATAATAATTTGTGCATTTTGTAAATAGTTGTTAGGGAGGGAGCAGCAAATAAATACTTTTGAACATTTGATAAATAGACTCGGAGTAATGTTGAACGGTATTGTGCAATTTCATAACAGGACGTTTTTGGGGCGAGATGTCAGGGGCACGGGAAAATAAACGTAGTGCTCATGGCAATAGCTAGGCTTTCTACTGCGAAGTCGTTGAATATTTTCTCAGCTCTCTAGTTACTCCAAACGAAGTACCTAGAGATTTGTACCTATATGCAACCAACTCGACTTGAATTATAGTTAGTCACATTCGGGCGTTTTATGAAACTCGCACACGAACATGACGTCGACGGCGTCAAAAAGGCAACCTGCAGCATTCTGCCGTTGCATGTTCTAGCTCTGTCACTCGTCGGAGTAGCAGCGTCCTTTGTTGCCGGACAGGCGGTGATTGAAATAATTGTTGCTATAGTTAGCCCTGCGTCAGCACCTTTAGGGGCGAGGCTGAATTGATGGCAGAAATGCCAAATATTATCTACTGATTAATGCACTTTCAGATAAATATGATCTTATAGATTGAGAAGACTTGTACCACGCGCTTGAGTGAAATTTGGCAAAGCTGCTTTACGTTCTTAGCCACGCCCATCGGACTACCTATGTTGGTTTGACTGAAGTGGGAATCCTCCTTGAAGGGTAATCTTCCTAACCTCTTTCAGTAGTTACTGCGTCAAAATTGTGGAGATTCTTGGGAAGTTTGAAATCTTCTGGTTGGACAGTAAATTCGCCTTTCTAGGCTGGAGTAGGCACCTAGCTCTTGTGTTCTCAAGACTTGTTCAGTGCATCAAAGTCGACCAGAAGGCTTGTCGGCTGAATTAACCTGCATCATAAATTCAGGGACTGTATTTCTTCTTAGAATAAAGACCAGATTCTCCCCTTGTTCTGCTTCCGGAAGAGTTGCACAAGTAGAATTACCTAAAATTTTAGAATTTCACTTCCTTTCAGGATTCGATTGTAGTTCAACAAAATTACATTAAAACTCCTTTAATATATCATAACATTGGGTTCTTGTTTGCTATAGGTAACTATGTGATCCTACCAAGAATGGGACAAAGGCTTTTAATGAAACTATCCATTCTTCTCTAATTTTGCGTGAGCTGCCCTATTGAATCTCGATCGAAATTGGAGGAATATTTTCAAAACTTATCCGAGGTTGATTAGTTGGTATTCATAATTTTTGTCCCTAGAACTTGAAGGTTGTCCTATTAGTATGCTTCTTAAATTTTTTGCTTGCACGTCATGGTTGGACAAAAATTGGAAATTGCAAACATTTGTAATTATTGCCTCCTCTCTGCATTTCTATTTCACTCCACAGTTGGACATGTGCGTCACATGGATACAGTCATGAAATTTGAAGGTTGATAGTAAGCTATTGATCAATATTTGAAATTGCATGCTAGGCATACCAGCCACCTTCTGGGCTTATATAGAAATTCAAAGTTCATGTTGTATGGTATTGAGGGGACCGGTACGCAAACGAACCAAAGCAAAGTTCTGAAATCGGTAGTGTTTTTTTTTTTTTTTTACTAATGCGCCGGAACTATTAGCTATGGCTACGGGATTTTCTTGGATTTCAGGTGCGAAGGGTAATACTGATGAAGCGTATTAGCTAGTTATAAGGTAACTATCAAAAATGACAAATTGAGGTTTTCCAAAAATGCGTGTAAATATAGTGCTTGGAAAGGGAGACTGTTCTAGCGTGATTTTTTTTTTTCTTGTCGGCGCTGTTGAAGTGCTTTTAACTGCATAGTAGTCTATCAGCGTAACTGAAGTGAATCTGAAATCCGCACTTCAATTGTTAGCAGAGTAGGAGCTCCTCAGCGAATAATTTGCAAAAACTTTGCAAACTTGCCTTCATAGCTAATTACGGTATCTTTGAGATGAAAACCTAAAGAATCTTAGTTTTCTGAATATCGGCCACCACAATGTCTGCTGTATTTGATGCTATCAAATCAGATTTGCGCACTCTGCCACAGGCTGTTAATCCTTTTCATGTCTTGCTTTACGTGCGATTAATTCGGTAGAATGTGCAACTTGTCATGGACTAGCACAAAGAACTGATTCCTTAACATAGGTTCTTCTTTTAGAATTGGCCGTGTAATCCGTCCATCGTACATTGAATATCTATGTCGCTCGCCCCGTCAGTTGCATATTCTTTGTGTTTAACCAGGCGTCTTCATTTGGCGGCGTGCGTCCGTCACTGGGTCCTATTGGTGGCGGGGCGCCCAGCTACAGTTACGGCCAGACCATGAGCCAGCAGGGCCTGCCTCTGGGAGGTTTTGGAGGTGGGGGTGGTGGAGTCACGGCCGCTGCAGCTGCTGCGGCCGCCGCTGCTGCCGCTGCCGCCCCTGGACCTCCCGTAGCTGCTGCACCTGCTGCCCCTGCTGCATCCCAATCCAGTGAGTTGCCCCAAAGTGCCACTGCGGATTCCATTCCCAGAGTGGAGGGAAGTCCTGGTGGCGTATCCAAAGCTCCAGGCCCCATTGGTGTGATGCCCCCACATACTAGACAGCCTGCCAATGCAAAGCAGAACGCTAAAGAGATCAGGCAACAGCAGTCAGAACTTCCTTACAACAAAGCCAAGGCCCCTGGTGGTAAGTTACAGGAACTATTTACTGCACCGCTGCTTCAGTTATATCCGTAGCCTGGATGTTTATGGAACGAACCCCTTGCAGCTTGCAAGCTGTCCTATGTCTGCTTGCTAAACCTTGGCAAGTAATGCCATTCATTCATCAGCTTCTGTGACTTTAGTTTGAAGCATGTTTAGCCTTTGTTGCTTGTACTGTAAGGTAAGTTGTGCTGTAATCTTCAGCCCTTTCTTTATAGCTACTTGGTTAACTACCCTACCAACTGCCGCTTAGTTATTTCCCAGTTTTTATCAATAACTTCTCTATTTGAGGTGGCCCATCGTGACCACTTACGTTGCAAAAGCCTTTTTTGTCCTTTCGTAGCTTGTTTTCTTTGCAAGAAATCTCTACGTGTTAAATCTGCCTTTGGATAGTTGCCTAGTGTCGGTAGTGAAATATCTCCACAGCAACTAGCTATACTGTAGTTTAATCACAATTTTTTTTTTTTAATGGTTACGGGTTTCGAAATAGACCGGTTTTAGCTTTTCAGCGCTATTGGCATACGATGAACACGTCCAGTTGTTTAGACTGTAAAGGGGCCCATTCACTATGCATGCCGCTAACTCCCCACTTGAGCACATGCAAGGTTGTGGCTGCGACTTTTGCAAGCCTTCTACCCCGCACACACTGGGGAAGCCCAATCTCTCTGTTCCTCTGCAAAAAAAAAACTGTCGGCAGCACTAAGGTTATATAGATATTAAACCTTCTTGGGCAGTAGCTATAAGCTGTAAGCTCCGCATGCGAAATGTGAGGAAAATCCGTTCAGCTCAAACTCATGCCTAGAAATAGGGCTAGAGTTGAAGCATGAGCGTACCCACACACTACGCACATTGGCAAGAGTTGGAAGCGTTTGAGTTGGCGGCATGTGTAGTGTGTAAGGCTCTTTATAGCATGAATTGCATCTCTCTGCACGTTTGTTTTAATATAATTTTCCTGGAATATTTTGATCTTACAATTTAGTGTATGTAGGGTGGATTCTTTCTACGTTTGAAGCAAAGAAGCTCGTATCGAGCTAGTGTGCTAGGAATTCAGTTAGACTAGTTTTTATGACCGCCTCTGATTTACCTGCTTATTTACCGCAAATTGATATGTTCTTCTGTGTATTACCTACTTGTCTTAGATTTAGCGAATTACTGCAATCCAGTTTTTTTTTCTTGGTAGTGTTGATACTACAGTCTACAACAGTTATTAAAGTTAGCATGCATATCGGAATGCCAAACAGAATTTTGATGATGCTTAACAACACTGATTGAGAACAGGCTCGGAACGCATTATAATGAACTTTGCGGTCGTAAGAAGATATCACGTCTTTGAACTTAGCCACACAAGATTCCCTACTTTGAATACCTGTCAGCGTAAATGTTTCGAGTTTCGACCGTTACGGTAATATCGTGAAACTAGACTTGATGTCGATACAACAATACGGACTCGTGGTAACTATCATACATTCTCTGAAAAGGAGATCACACGTTATATCGGAGTCATGGAGAGTATGGTCAAACTTTACTTATTCGAAATTAGTGTCTCTCTCAATTGTTCATTTTGATGCAAAAGTCTATAGCCTAGTGTCGACTCGAAACTGCGTCAAATGATTGAAGTTGCAATTTGTTTCTTGTGCTTTTATGAAGAGAAAATTGAGTTAGATTTGAAAAATGATTCACTTGGATGCGTATATGCTAGTTGACTTAGGCGTGTACTTGTGCAAAAATTGTAAAATCCCTAAGTTAAGATTGACGTCACAAAATTTTAATAAGAGGTATTAGGGGAATTAGGATAGTTGTCTAAAATCCCTTGCTTACAAATAGGTTTTTTAAAATTAAAGTGAATGGATTATTGCCTCGTAATGAATGACAGATCGTCGTAATTACGGAGCTTCATCCTCTATATATATCTTGAACCGCATTAGATCACATTTATTGAAGTAACTTTAGCTGCGTACAATTGTTCGACGCTTCTTTCTATGAAAGATGCTGACTCTTCTCCAGGCGTGTCGAGTGATTGAGAGAGGTTAGGTCGGGCCTCGGCTGCATCCTCAATCCAATGCAACTTGTGAATGCGACAATGGAGCAGATAGGAATTATTCCAAACTAGGTTATTGTTAAAGTGGAAAGAACGGAATTAATGGGTTTGTATCCCTCGGCTCATTCAGTGTCTGAAGTAAATCTTGTTGAAAAAAAAAAAAAACTCAAGACTTCGAAGGCTGGAATATTGACGGTGTTCGTGCTTAATGTACAGCAATTACTCGAGGGTGTTTTAACTCGAATTTGTGGTGAACCAGCTGCGCAAGTGAATAATTAGCGCCGGCGCAAGTGATGTTCTTCACAAACTTTCTCGAAATTGGCAAACTCCTAGGTAATGTAAAACTCTTCGGCTCTCCAGGGTTTTCTGAACTTGAAATCTTTGACACAGGTAGGGTCAAGGACTGGACAGGTAGAGGCATGAATGAAATTAGTGGATGTTGACCAATGACAGGATTAGTTACTCGGTAAAGCAGGCATCTGGGCGTTTTACCGAAATGAGGTAAACTAAGAACGTAGTTGCTCGGCAGCAGTTTTATACCAACGTATTCTATTCAACTTAGTGAACTAATAGCGTGCCAGAAGTAAGGTATCGCAGTTCGTAACAAATTTCGCTCTTTCACTATGGGCGTGTTAGCGGATGTACTGGGCGGATCTCGGTCGCCTACACCCAACCAGCTGGCAGCTGCCGCTGCCGCCGCCGTTGCTGCCGCCCGCAAGTCTCCAGTGTCGGACGCAGGCGTGCAGGTCAGCCCCCCTCCTGCTCAATCTCCTCAGGACAATCGCAGGAGGTCTCAACCTAGACAGGACAGGTTAGTTGTTTGTGTTCTTTGTACACTTTCCAGACTGGTCATTGCTACGAGGGTTCTTGGAAGAGGTTTACAGATACCAATCTGTATTTGTGCCAGATGTGTAGCTATCGGCGAGTTGAGGGTACCCGCACACGAGTAACTTTCGTCAGTTGCTCCAACTAAAAAGTTTTTAAAAGTTGGAAGCACGCATATCTATGGCTGCCCGCACACGGGCAATTTTTCGTGAGGCGACGACAAAAAGTTGCGACCGGAACAATTTCTCTGATAAAACAATTATTGTTGTCGGCAACTGTTGCAGGCGATAGAAACCTTCATTATTTCTGATGGGAGCTCGCACACGGACACGGTTCTGTTTCCGCCTCCCCCCCCCCCTGCGCCCAGCTGTTCGCAGGTTGCCAAATAGACTTGGTTAAATCTTCTGTTTTTTTTTTTTCAAAGGACTTTTTTGGCGCATAAACTTCGGCGTTTTAGCTGTTCTAAAATAGCTCGGCGAAACCGGCAATTTCACCTCTATAATAAATTCAATATATTGAAGAGAAATAATTTTCCGTGTTTGGCATATTTATCATTAATAGACTAGAGAATGGTATGGCAAATTTTCCTTTTTAATCTGACAATCCTGCCGTGGTTTTTCAGTGCCTATGACACTAGTGAAAGGGTGCTTTTTTTAAGTTCATAAAACCATTTGTAAAATGCTCCACTTGGTAACTTGTAAGTTGTGGGTGTACCTAGTGCTTCTTTGAACTCTTTGAGTTACCTTCTCAGCAGGCACAGGTCACCGCCACACTCCACAGGATTCATGGTGACTCGAAACAGTGGTTATCGCCATCCGGTGGCGCGTGTGCGGATGTACCTTATGCAGGGGCCACACTAGGCGTTCGTACGAGCAGCGCGCAACTCGCTCTGAAATTCTTGTTCTGTATCGGAACGACTGTAGGTGACGCATAGCGACGAGAAGCTGCTCATCCGCCATACAAAGTCCCGTCCAGACTACCGCGCACATGTTCCGCAGAACTTCCTTGATCCAAAGAAGCTGCAGTTTTTGTCACTAGTAATAACTTATTTTTCTTCTAGTATCGATACAACTTAGAATAAACAATCACTGTAAATGCAGATACTAGCTACAGTGTGCTACAGCAATGGGCGTGCTGCCAAGTGAGCTTAGGTTAACGTTTCATGCTTTTCTTGACCACGCGGTCGTGCTTTCCAGGGCGCGGCAATACATTCAATCAAATTGAACGACTGGCTTGGAGAGAAACTCCATAAATGATTGACAAGTAAAGGTAACTCGATAATTTTCTGTTCTCCCAGAGGCAGTGCAAAGGGTTCGAACATTCATTTTATCTACGAATATAAAACACAGCTGTATCCACAAAACGGCAATAAAAGGTTTACCGTCAACTCTGTATTCTCCGCAAGTGTCGCTACTGTAGTGAAGTTTCATATTTCTCGTCAAATTTGCAGTGAAATAGAAATCAGAGAGGCTTAAAAGCTTTTTAAATATCTAGAAGTAGCAAGAAAGCATCGTGGAACGCCTAATTTATTGGTTTTGCGGATGAACCTGCTTTGTTTGCAGCCTAAATCGCGGGAAATGTCTAACAAAATGGACGCCCGCGAAAACGCAGAGAGCTGCGATTTGACGGCAGAAATGCACAGCGATGAGCGAAAATGGAGCAATGTGAACAGATTTCTTATTTCATGTATGTTCGTAGGATAAGCAACTAAAAAACGCTTGACAAATAACAAAAAAGCGGTTTTACAAAGCATTCAGAGTCGCACTGAATATACTAATTAGATTTCCGCGGCTGTACGACCAACTGGTTGCCCATAGAAAACCTCAAGCGACCTTCCGCCACGTAGGCGCAACTTGTCTGTTGCTAGCAGCAATTTTGCTGCTCGAAGAGTTACGAGCTGCGCGTCCTAATTGCAAGTTGCGAGAATAAATGACTAGTGTGGCCCCTGCATTACCTGTAGTTATTCGTCGCAATAATTTTTTTCTATTTTACCAGTATTTTTTTTGTGGCAAATGATACCAAAAACCAACTCGTGCGCGGTTACCTTATTTTGGTATAGAAATAGCCGGCAACATAGATGCTTCTAGCTAAAAAATGTAAACGCTTTGCACGGTATGACGTTCGCTAACAGAAATACAAAGAACGGTACCTACAATTAATCATATGATGGCTATTAATTTTTATTCAGCTTAATATGATAATGGGCGTAGGCCATATGTACCGCATCCCGTATAGATTTTTCAGTGCCTGAAGATAGCAGAATGAGCTAGCGAAAATATTCAAGTGCTGGCAGCGTTTGTATTTTCAAGATGACTGGAGTACCTGAAACGCTGCCTCAGCTCGTAGGTACATACGCAGAATCTTCACGTAAGTTCGGGTATGGCCAGCCACAAGATTCTGCTATGAATCTACTGTAGCCGAGCTAACCGCGCATAAATGTGCAAAGCTAGCGAGTGATTCTCTGATTGCGCTATTCAGTCGTAGGTCATGTTAGAGTTCATATATTGTTGATTCTCGACAGGGGTTCATATCTGTAAGAGAATTTCAGAGCTTGCTGCATCAAATTTTTAATTTAAAACTTTATGCTCCATAGTAAGAAGCTGAAGAAACTCTAGCAGGCGTGAGGAATACTGAGCGTAAAAGTTAAGTTTTTTCACAAGAGTGCATTGTCTGGTGGTTAGCTCAATAACGGTGCGCTACTCTCATGGAAACGAGTTGTCAAGGGTACAGGTTCACTAGCCAAACTCAGATCTTATACTACTACTCGGTTAGAACTGATGAGGCCCATACACTTTGGTCAGTGCCCATTTCTCAAGAAATATGCTTGCGCGACTGGAAATAAGTGGTACTTCGTTACTACGATCTATTCAACAGAATTCCGCGCAGTTCGAAAGCTAACCGGTCAAAAATGCAGCAAGCTCCACCCTTGAAATTCTGCACAGATGCGCGAGTCGGCCGGTTTCTGAAGTAGCTTCGCGAGTCCTATAGCAAAACCTCTCGTGTCGATGTAGTGTTAACCCGCCTCGAACTTGAGTTTTCTCTTGTTTTCAGACCGTTTTTTTTTTTCTAGTTTTTCTTGCCTAGGCACCGTATCGCGTGATCAAAGTTAGTCTTGTTAGATTGGCTCACTTCCCGCGAAACGGTCTAATCCAATAAGCTTGCCTGAATTTGACACTTTGTTCTTGGGGGAATCGTGGATTTTTAACTCTTTGATCTCATTTTCATGTGTAACGGTTGTAGATTGGAACGTCCAGATCGGCAGCGCTTCACCGGTCTGGAGCTTTACTTTTAAGTTTTCGTTCGCGTTACAAGCATTAGTTTGATAATCTTCTGTTATTAGCACAACGTACTCGCCACAAAGGGCGATATCGCATCTTCAGTAGAAGCCCATCGGGTAATATTCTAGCGGACTCACTTCCTGTCAGCATATACCGTATACGGGCCTCGATCATCTAAAGTTGTCCCGAGCGCAGGTTCCGCTAGAGATGCTGTAGCTGACCCTAGTTCCTGTTGACGAAATTGGTAGAATTAGGTTGGGTAGGTCCTTGATATTTCTAGTTCTAAAATCTGCGCCTTATTGCCTGCCAGTAGTAACGCGCTGGCCACTTGAGATACGGATAACAAGTCTGGTGTTGCAGTAGACCAGACTTTTCTGTACAAAAGCACGAAAAAAAGTGTAAATTGGTTGCGATGACTTGCTATTGCTGCGCTAGTAAAACTTCTGCCTCCTATATAGAAAGAGAAATTTGTTTTTGAAAACTTGAAACCCATGCACGAAGGTGCTCGCCCGCACCGTCAACGCGCATGGGAAAGAGGTTGAAATAATCAGCGGCTTGAATCTAGAATGCATTAGAGAAGATGTAAAGGAATGATACCTTGAAGGTCCAACGGAGGCACGGGTAACGTGTGGAGATCCTCTTGGAGATCGCCAGCACTAGCACAGAATGGGCGCAAAGTTAATAAACTGAATCCTCGGGCCCATGCTGTGCCCTGAGATGGCGTTCATAGCAAACAGATTACGCTTTAGACAATAAAAGTCCCACTTTTGTTGGGCTGACTTGTAGAGTTCTCAATATCGGAGGTGATTCGTGCTAGAGGAACCACTTTGCTTCTTTTAAAGGAGCAAAAGAAATTGGCTATTTTTGTCTACACCCTGGTTGATTTAATTAGCCCTTTCGACGGGATTAAGTTACTTATGTCCCAGCGTTTTCTTTTGATGCAAAACCATTTTTTATATGAACTTCAACCAAAGGAGAGTTCATTTCAAATATAATTGTGATAAAATTCTAGTTTTGAACGGCTAGTCACTGGTAATGTCGAATTTTACTAGATAATAAGTTTTTAATTCCTATCACGTGTACAGTTATTTTCAAAAAGTTTTTATTGGAGTTTAATTAGGTACCCGAATAAGGAAGACGTATGTTAGGATGTATTTAGTGTTGACATGCATCATATTTCAGGAATATACTGGTGGGTTACTGATGTCGTTGTAAACGGCAATGGACTACTAAGATATGTCCCGGTTTCTTAATTTACAGAATTTCAGAAGAAACTCTGCCAGCCTTTCAAGAGCATCCAATGCGTTCTCAATCGACCCTGAAACCCGCTCCCATGTTCCTGGATTTAGCAGAAAAATTTAGCACCGAAATGGTCAAAGCACGCTAGATTGAGCGCCACAATTGAGCCGTCGATGCTTAGCTTGTCCGCAGCTCTTATCAGAAGCTTCGGCATTTTATTTTTGAAATCTTGTTCAGTTGGAACTGATCAAGTGGAAACAACTGAAAATTTCCTTTTGCGTTGTAGGATTGCCGTTTTGGAAGTCACTGATAATCGCTTAGGCTATGGGTGGTAACTCCTAAAGCTGCTATCAATGAGTCTTAAGCCAGGGCACGGGTCTCAACTTTCGAGCAAGTAAGCCAAGGCCTCGTATGCTTGATTTGATAGCCCATTTGAACATTCTTTAATCTTCTTACTTTTCATATTTTATAAAATCTTACAAATTTAGGGAGGCTTAAACCATCCTAAAACGGCATTACCAGAGCAGTGGTTAAATATTAGTCGCTCACCGGTTCTGCAGGCTAAGATCACTGGGTATGAGGATTTAAGTTTAGTGTAATTCCTGGTCCTAAAATGCATCAGATTGAAGCAGGACTCAAGATCTGAAAGCTCAATCTTGAATATTTGTGCAGTACTGCAACCACTTATAGTTCCGATACATGTTGCTGAACTGAACTTTCGATCCTTCAACAACCTTAACGCCCCATGCAATACTGGTCGGTCTGGGAGGCAGCCGTGAGCTTCACGTGTGCCGCGTTGCAAAACTTTTTCTTTGCAAGATATTTCATCAAATTTGCACTTTGATGAAGGGATTAGTCTCTTCTGCTCTTCACTTCGACCAGAATTACTTTTTTCTGCCTCTGAATTAAATGGACACCAACTTCCTGCAGTGATGAGGCTTCCTTAGACTTCTTGAATATAGTTTGACGAATGTTCCGGTTGTGGCGAACAAAGAAGGAAAGGTTGAATTTTGCGTACGCAATTTTGAGCTTAAATCTAACGATAAACTCGTGCGGTTCATGTCTGGACCTTACTGACACGAGAACTATCGGACAAGTTAAATTGACGGTTTGAATTGGTGTACATGTCTTTTCACTTGGAAGACTTTTAGATTTGCAGTTACCCAAGACTTTCTCAAGTCTTGAGAGCACACTTGAATACGAATTGATTGTAATCAGTCTCGTACTACCTAATAGGACCGTTCTTCTTCCTGAATTGCCGGCACAGGCCTTTTAGGTAATTTAAGGCTTTTGGTCAAAGTTTAGTTGATTTCTCTATCTAGAAAGTTTTGTATTACAGTAAGTTTTGTAGGAGTAACCCTACCTGTAAACTGCTTAATCTCACCAGGTCCGGCAGAGATGGTCCAAACATGGGAGGACGTCGCCCCCCTAACCAGAACCACGCCTTCCACCAAGGCTTTAACCATGGCTTCAACCAAGGCTATAACCAGGCTCCTCAGTTTAGAAACCAGTATCATCAAAATCAGTACTATGGTGAGTTTGAAAATTGAATTACATGAATAGGGATGTAGGAGTTAACCTGGCATCTGTCTATTGTAAATTCGTATATATGTTGTGCGCGTTTGGTGGATTTGCGCGATCGATCGATCGCGCTGCGCGTTTGGTGGATCGTTCAAATTTTAAAATGGAAAACAAAAAACCAGTCCTTGCTTCCCCTAACCTACCCGACATTAAACCCGAATAAAGTCCAACTTACCCGAAATTACGGCCTAATGCCTACAACATCCACCAAACGCGCACATCATATATACTCTGAAGGAAAGAACTAACTACATATCTTAACTTGTCAAGAACGTCAACTTGCAACTTACACATTTGCCGTAAGATTTCTTGTTGTTTTTTGTTACTTGGGATTTGCTGTTCAGCTGCAAAGGTTCCTTACTTTTTTCTTTTTCCTGTGGGAGAAAAGTTACTTGTATCGAGGTAGCAAAAGATGGGTGAGAAAAAGTGTAGGCTTGAGCTCATCTTAAACTGAAATTTTAGTCTTACTAAGATAATAGTTGAAATTAGTTAACGTTAAAACTATAGAGATCTGCTTTCCAGCAGGAAAATCCATCGCAGACGTCATCAAACGTTCTGATATTCTATCACAATTTTTTCCCCAAGACCGGAAATCTGTACAGCAGAGTTGTTACCAGTAGACCTGTACTATGAAGTAAGCAAAAGTCAATACCGAGCGACTAAATGCAAGAAAAAATCTTCCACGGAGATTTTGAACTAACGCTTGGATCCAGATTTTTATGTAGTTCTAAAACGATGAGATTAACAAGCAATGTGTTGTTTACATGCGGTAGTTACTTAACCCTCCGCATTTAATGAGGACATCGCTAACTGAATGAATTTGCAGGACGTGGTGGCATGGGGCGAGGAGGTGGAGGTATGGGCCCTAACCGTGGAGGTGGTGGTCGCCGTCCTCGCGGTGGTATGATGGGTCGCGGTGGGCCCGGAGGTCCAGGTCTCTACGTCAGCAACAGCAGGCAGCGCGAAGACAAAAGACTCTTCGAGAAGGACTACGATTTTGAACAGGCAAACACAAAATTCGAGGAGCTCCGAGTGCAGCTCGCCTCGACGAAGATCTCCGGCGGTTCAGGCGCTCAAGCATCGGGGTCTGAGAACGGAGATGCTAATGGCGAAAAGGAAAAGAAGGAAGACTCCGGCACGGAGACTGGCCCTGGTGACGACAGCAACGCTGAGGATCCTACCCCATACTACGATAAAACCAAATCTTTCTTCGATAATATTTCGTGTGAAGCTGTCGAGAGGAGCCAAGGGTAAGAACCAACGGGTTGGCATGAAAAGAATAAATTTTTATCGTATGCCGAACTAGCTCAAATTTGTGCAACAAACTGGAGGCACTCCCGTTTGAAAAGGAGTTGCCGACAGTACGCTGTTCGCTCGGCACTCGACGAAAGTATCTTCTCTGTACAGAGTTAATTTTTCAATGAAATTAAATTTAATCATAGCAATCAAACCTACAGTCACCTCACTCAGTCTTAGCATGTGCATTTTTTTTGCATTTTGTGAGTACCTGCTGCTTAGGGGCCTCTCACACAAACTCGTCGCATGAAAATCGAATGATTGACTCTCAAAAATGGCCTGATCGTGCAGAGATCGGGCAGAAATTTGGTTGTTAATTGGGGAGCTTTAATGAATAAATAACGTATGTTGAACTGTGTCCGTATGCATTACTATTGTTCCGATAACTGTTCGCGTAGATCACCTTGTCTCGTCAGAATTGGCCCACTTGGCAGATTGTTTTGCGTGCAAAGCATCTATGATCCCCGTCTAGTCCCCTAATGTTAATCATTTACCAAACACTCTCCGATCACCCCGCAATATACGGTAATCAAGCGCTGCATGAACAACGTAGACGTTGAAACAAAGGACTCGCAATAGCGATACGGTCGTTAAGGGTGCGTTGCAGCATCTGCGAGTGTCTTGGAGCGATCGTAAAATCTTTGATTTCCCCGTCAACTCTCGGATTAAAACTAACGCTTCCCGACCAATTCCATATGATCTCACATTTACGTATGAATTCCGCAGGTTTCGTGTCAAATACGCAATCATTTTGGTCGTGCCCAATTTTTGAACAGTTGAAAGATCACTCTGCGTCCAAAAATATTGAACCGCACACTCCACGATCTCTCCGACCGAAAAACTATTATTTCACCATGGTTTCTCGAACAATCTGCGTCCAATCCACGAACAACAGATATTTGTGCGTTAAGGATTCAGTTATTCATGCGGTGCGTCTGTGTGACAGGCCTCGAACCCATAAATTAGTCCCAGGATTAAATTTAACTCCTGATTTTTAAAGTAATAGGTAACAGTTTGAAGCTTGGTTCGTGAAGTAAGCTTTTGTCCGTATAGAATTGCGCTCTTTATTAGTTTACTGAATTCTTGACATGATTTATCCTATTGATTTATCCTATTTAACGTGGATCTCTAAAACTAATTGCATTGGTAGAAATAATCAGATGCTCATCGTTATTCTTTGAGCACGATAATGATACCGTTGCGGACGATTTTGGAAATTTCTATTGGAGAATCTAAAGCAAATAACTGAAGTCTCGAACAAGCATGTCAGACGGAAGCTATCATATAGCCATATGAACTGAGCTCTTAAGCACCTGTTAAAGGACTAGTTTCTAAAATGAAAGTGCGAATTGGAAGTACTGGTTCTAAAGAATACTTGAAACATTAGTTTCTTCAATTGACTGTAGGGCAATACGGCTGATTGATAGGTTTACTAGGACACTCGGAAAAATTGTACTGAGTTTGAGAATTGAGCTATTGAACGTTGTAGAAAAACTAGCATGTGCCTCTAGAGGCCCTAGACCAATAGGGGCGTAAGATTTAAAATATGAAAGAAGCACTTGGAAGACAGTGCACTGGTGTAATAAGTCTACTAAATAAGACTTTACAGAAAATTCTGAGCCATTTTTACGGATTTACGCCTTTCTGAGTTCTCACAGAATGACAGGTCTCGATCTTGTACCATCAGATGGTGCCAAAAAAAGTGCTTCTGGAAAACCTGCCGCTTACCCCCTATTTTTCTAGGGCCCTCATTGTACTAGTTTCTCGAAGCTAATAGGGAGTTGGAAGTTTTTAGTTCTAGTGTAAAGCGACAGCAGTATGTAAGTACGCTACACGTCTTGCTGTTCTGACGTTCGCGAAGTGTTCTGTATGTAACAATGGTTGTTTACTGCTATTTTTTGTTTCAAGATACTTATTTTTCAGCGTTGAGTAGCAGTGCTCTTACTTTGTAGTCGAAGTTGTCGTAAATAGAGTCGGCAAGCAGTTAAGTTGTGAACTTAGAAGGCATATCAAGTTTACCGAAAAAAACTAATTCCACCTTGAAACTAAATTAAACATACTAGCTGAATTATTGAAGCTTTAGTAATGTCGATTGCAGTCGTTGTTTCTCGGGACAACTTAATGATGAAAATTGAACATTCTATACCAGCAGCTACAGTTCGCTCTTGTAACCTTGTTTCAGACGGAGTCAGCGTCCTGACTGGCGGTTGGAGCGTAAAATTAACCAAGAAACATTTGGAGTTTCGTCTTCTCGTCGTGGAAATTACTTTGGACGTGGCCGTGGGAACTACTTCAACCGAGGAGGATTCTACAGGGGCGGATACAACCAAGGATATTACCGGTGAGGAGTCCTGTATAAAAATGTGGAAAAAATTAATGGAATAGCGTAAGTTCCTGTGTGTTTTTGGGTGCACAAGAGTTGCTCACCACAAGGCAGAGTTGCAAATTCGTGTATTACTGAATGATGATGCGAACGTATTAGTTGGATAGGTTTAGAGTACATATACTGGAACAGAGCAGTTAAATTTTGCAGGATGAAATTGGTAAGAAAATCCACCAGCAATCTGTTCACCAGTTTTGTCCAACTTGATACACTTGCGACGCACAGTTGAAACAAAGAGAATATTCGGCGTACTTCACACTAAAACTGTCAATTTTAACTATGAAAGATTGTTGCATTTTACATCGACTGACATATTTGAGCAATCAAAATTTTTTTTAATGAAGTTGCCGACGACGCACTCACCATGATAGCATGGCCAACAGCTCAGCAACCACTGTTGTAGAGTGCAGAGCCTTCTTCATGCTTTTCAATGCACATTTGTTAATATTGAATTTGTCCCTATTGGTAAAAGCAACCACAATGAAATAAATGGCATCTGTTGACTCGCCACTAATGTTGATTTAACATTTTGAAGGAATTGGATATTTCGCCCTGACGGGCGATGTTGCACACGGTTTCCATTATTTTGTTCGTGTCTATTAATGGATCGACTGTAGTCACTACCGGTAGCTACTTATAGTTGAGTTGGTTTCCGTGGGGTATGATTTTCCCGACTTATTAGGAAAGCACCAATTATTCATCTGTATTGCACTTGTGCTGCGTGTAGTAACAGGATGAAATGAGTTGGCAGCTAAAGCAGTGTTAGCTGCCAAAGTTTTATCTTGACCTAGTTTTCTTTAGGAAATTCATTCACTTGCTTCAATGAGGTGGTAGCAAAGAAGATTGAAAGAGTCAAATTTTTAGTTTACTATTGCGGCATAGTTCAGACTTGATTCAGTATTGCAATTCGGTACAGTTTTTGTTAACTGAGGAAAAGTTTTGTGGTTAAAATATGCTGAAACGGAAGATTATATAAACTATAATTTAGTTAGCCTAATTGTGAACGACGTATAGTTGATTCGGACCAATGAACTATCATAATTGGCTTATAATAAAGTAAAACTCTGAAAAAATACAGTAAATTTGCGTTTGTGATTCATTAGATCGTGTAAAGATTCATTTTAATCTGAAGTAGGCAGGCATTATGTGCTCGAATTGGCTGCTTTTCGAAAATTTTCTTGCTCCCAAAAGCCTTTTTAACGAAGTCATTCAGACTTCGAAGTAAAAAGTTTCTACGAATTTAGTGTCGGAGAGCTTTAATTTACAACTTTAGCCCAATAATAGAAAACGAGAGGCTAAACATCATTGATAGCCAAGAAACTATGCTTATTAGCAACGTTTCAGCAGAAACTACCCTCAAGTCATTAACTTTAGCTGTTTGCGACCAGCCATTTAAGTGACGAAATTCGTAGGTACCGATGTGGACGGATTAATAAAGCGGAATCGACTGGATTCTTGAAGGTGCAAGTTGATCTTTTTGATTCAAAATTTGTTGAAATGTGTTTTCTCGACTCGTAAATAATTTTCTAGCACTTTCTTTTCGGAATTTTTACAAAAATGAATAAAGAGCCAAGAAAACGCAACTCGAAGACGGGATGCTCGTTTCATAATGCACAGTGTTTGTAGTCGATAACCATGCGCTGGCAATGAAGTTCTCGTATATGCCGTATGCTGGCCTGTACAAAGTTTAACTTAACAAAATTTGAAATGTGTGGCAATTACGGAAAGACTACAATAGTCAGTTGGCTGACTGGTAATGGCGTTTGCTTACAGAGGAAGCATGGGAGGTAATTATCGTGGTGGCAGAGGCGGCCATCGCGGTGGTAATTCTGCATCAAATGGCGTTGGTCGGTCAGAAGGCGGCGGCCCACCCCACAAAGGACCCGACACGACTGGAGGAGGATCGTCGGCCGTGGCTGCTCAGTCTTGAACGTCTTACCTTCTTAACTCGCACGTCGCGTGTGCGTCACCTCGTTAGAGTGCAACTGAAACTAACCAGCTCGGTTCAGTTTTCCCCACTTGGTTTACTTCTCAGATTTATGTAAAAGAGAAGCGAAATTCGCACGAACCTTTG
This sequence comes from Parhyale hawaiensis, assembly GCA_001587735.2. Lineage (NCBI taxonomy): Eukaryota > Metazoa > Arthropoda > Malacostraca > Amphipoda > Hyalidae > Parhyale > Parhyale hawaiensis. The sequence continues at coordinate 18,000,378 of LQNS02015105.1, forward strand.
AAAAAAAGGTTTCGGTTGTTCGTTATGTACTTTGAATTTCTGGAAGTACTTTTGGTTGCTACTTTAAATAGTAGAGCAATGCTCATAATTGCGCTCTTCACTGCTAGTGAAGTCTTAAGTTTATCATTACCGTTGAATTTAACTGAAGCTTTGCAAGTTTATTTTGAAAATTACAAAGCATCTAAGAGGAATGACGTGATCGTAAGAAGATGGATATGGTTCGCGTAGTGACTGTAATCAGCTGGCTTTATTGGGTTTGATAACGGAGGTAAACGTAAAGGAATATGAATGTAATATGGGAAGATATACAGAGAGCTCAGGTGAGTTATACGTAGAGCACAACGATGTGATTTCAGTATTAAAAACTACTCAAAATATTGCAGTGTTCTGAATGGAAATGATCTTATCCGGCTGACTTTTTTTCTTTGTTCACGGTCCACATGCTTATTCCTACTAAATTATATTTTTACATTCAATAAATCGAAACTCCAAATTGAGTTTTCTTAGCTTCCCGTATACTTCGCTTCTTTGGTAATGGGGTATTATCGCCTCGACCTCTCGCTTTTGATGGCCAACGAACCGGTAATTGGTTGTTTTATGCAGACCTGTCAAGCCAAAGAGATCACGGCACCAGTAAACCCTGCGTTGGTCACGCGGGGTGTGTCGTCACCCCTGAGTCGTTCTAATGCAGATTTTTAAATACAGTTTTGGTAACGGGTGACAGACTCAGGGTTAAGCGCAGGTTATATCAAAGTTGTGCCGTTTAAGTTGGAAGGCTCCGAAGGAAACTTGCGGTAGTTCGCTGCGCAAAAAGTAAAGGCGCTCATTATTTGTGTTGCGGCATTTGTTTCAGAGTTTCACATTTACCAGACTACTCTGACCAAAGATTCGTGGGCGATGGAAAAGATTCTCGGCGTACCAAACTTCAGTCGTCAACTGGGCTACAAAAATCTTTGAAAGTACGGAAATTTAGGTACCGGGAGGTAATCCCATGCGCTCGTGCATGTGCTTAGCTCTTAATTAGCTGGGAGCATATTCGCTTCGGCAGAGAAATTATGCCTTTCAGTTTTAAGTTGCTCGAATAGTCTGAAATTTTAGATTTGTTACTTCGATTTGCGTCTCTCGGATAAGAATAATTCTTTGCCTTGAGCTGGGTCAAACTGTATTGTTACGGAGTAAGATGGAGTTACTGGAGGTCTCGAGGGTATCAAAGTGTCGAAACCAGCGCACTTGTCTGAAGTTTGAGAGAAGTCGAGGGCTCTACTTCGGCGCCCAATCGAATGTGCTCTAACTGGAGGTTTATCGCACCCAAAGTCGATGGTAGGTTAGTTTAGGTTCGCCCATCCTATGCTATGGGGCTAGGCAACCCTAGGGACCTGTGTAGGTTATCTCTGCCATTAGCTAGGCCTTCGGGACGTCTCTCTTTCGTGCCCACTTTGCTTCCTTCCCGGTTTCATACTCTTGCTTGCTCATGCTTTATTTTGTTCATACTATTCTTTCCCGACTTGCTGTTCCCATGCGCGTTAATCCTGTGTGGGAACACCTTCGTGCATGGGTTTCCCATATTTCTATCGTCATGCTATATGTCCCTTGCTTCTTCATCTGTTAGATCGCCATCGTTGTGGAGACGGAGGCTTGAACTATTCGGTATGATGATGGTCAGTCTACTATTTGAGTTATCTCGAGAGAAAACGAGGGGCAGACAAACTTAACTGTTCAAAGGATCTTCACCAGATGTTAACAATCTGTTCTCCTAAACATAAGTAGGATAGGATTTTTGAGTTCGTGTCGTCAGAATTTGCTTCGTTCATATTAACGTCTAAAATACTCGTCCATGGGTACTCGGTAATACTATGGTCTCACATATAAATGCATTGCTCGGCGCTAAGCGTTCCTTGTTCACTATTGAGAGGTTCGATTGGGCAGCGAAATCTGGACTTTGAGGTTTGACTTGCCCAAAATTTCAGACTTGTGGCCTGGTTTCGACTTTTTGAGTTAAGTTTCAGTCGCTGACTCTGAATTAGTTGCCTGTAAAACTTCAGGAACTTGGTCTCGCTGTGCAGTTACGGCTGACCGTAATCGGGCTGCATCTAGCACCTGCAACTCTGTTCACACCTTTACACCTTTATTGTTTCTGAATCATATACAAACAATTTAAAATTGAAATTAACGAAACGAAACTCTAGAAACAAGCCCCTAAAAGCTAGTGCAGCTTATTGGGCACACATTTACACAGTATGCTATCAATACAGAACTCTCTAAATCTACATTTGAATTCCCTACTAGACATAGGTTCAATCAGAGCTTCTGGAAGATCATTAAATGCTTTAATACATTGGAATAACGCAGATAGTCTCTCTATATCCAGCCTTATCATTGGCAGATTAAAACGGTTGTTCAGTGTGACGAAGCTTAAGTTCCTGTTAACATTTCCTGCCAAGTCAACTAGGCTTGGTTTAGAATCTTGCAAGACCGACGTTGGCAACCCCATCAAACGGGCGCTAAGTCAAGTCAAGTAGGCTTGGTTTAGAATCTTACAAGATCGACGTTGGCAACCCCATCAAACGGGCGCTAAGCTCTGTCGATTATGGTATTATTAAAGCCGTGCGCAAACGAGACATCTTCGCTTATTTCGACGGGACAATTTGGTTGGTAGATCCAACTTGCCGCGACAAGTTAATGCAAACGCAGCAGCGGAAGGTGCATGCGGTTGCAATGTTTTGCAGTAAAATAAACTTTGCATTAAAAAATGTTAAAAATTAATTTGTTCCTTGTTTACACGTACAGTAGTTTCTCTTTTATTTTTTATTCACAGAGTATCGGGCTCAGCGACTGAATGTTTTGCTCGATGTTGAGCTAGTAAATGAAATTTTAATTTGCAAATTTTCTGCTGGCTATCATCGTTGTAACGTGAAGATAAATTCATATCATTTTTTGACACTGTAGTTGCAATTGCCAACACTTGAAGCAATATTTTAAGTAAAACTGGGGCGTTACGTGAGAAGTAGTGAATACATAATAGGGAAAATTGAACGGCCAAATTGCTTCTAATTGCTTGAGTGCTACGACTAAAATTGGCCTAGATCCAACCTGTTGAATGTGCATTTGGGGTAAGTTTCTGCCGAGTCCGGTAGTGCATTTGTTGGCGAAATACCACCATCAGCAATATTTGTTTCTCGTCTGCATCGGGCTTAAGAATAGTAGGGGAGTGTTCGATTGGACGCCGAAATTAAGCCGGCGAGGCTTGACGTTTTCCCAGCTTCAAGCAGGTGCGCTGGTTTCGACCCGTTGTACTGAGTTTCTGGCATTGATCCTCAATCCCCAATTAGCTAAACTTGAGACGTCCTCAAACTCGATCTTTCTTCGCAAATATGCAGTTTCCAGCAGGCTCAACGTAATCGCGTTGTTTCTAACACTTGCAACAAGTTTCAAAGTGGCAAATCCAAAGCTTCTCTCTGAAATTTCAGACAACTCAGGCTTCTAAGGAATAATTTCAGCGCCTCGTCGAACTCCCCCCTAGAAGTCCGTTAAGTCGTGTGAGACGAAAGATGTCTTCGGTGATTCTGACTGGAAAAATTTGCCCGAACGCCAAGCTTTCAACGACATCTTCTAGTGCACGTGCACGGTGCTTGCAGCTTCAATCTTTTAATCCCAATGCAGACGAGAAGCAAAAATTGCCGAGAGTGGCAATTCGCCAACGAATGCTCTACCATATGGCGAGAAAGTTGCCCGAGGAGGGAATTCAGCAAGATGAATTTAGGCCCATCTTATTAGTTTTCGAGCAATTCAAAGCGACTTTCAGTCCGGTTTTCTTTGTTACACATTCACTACTACGGAATAAAACTCCTACGTTTTTCTCAAAACTTTACTTTAAATGATGGCGACTCTTAACTGCAAGGTCTAGGTATAAAATTCGTCTCAACAGATCCATGGCGCTGTCATACTACGCAACCAACATTCTATGCAACACTAACATCAAAGGATTCACAAATAGGCCTACTGTAAATTAGTTGACGCATCGCCATATGATACTCTAATGCCTAAAAAAACGCAAAGCTAGGTGATATAACAAACAGCCCACGCCTGCATGCAGCTATTAAAATCACTCAATAGATGCTGTAGTTAATTAATGACTCATATTAATTTCAGTTCCGAAAAGAGTAACTTACTCGTATAAAATACAAAAGAGACATTAACGGTAACAGCCCACGGCTGCAGGAAGCAGGGTTGAAATAGCAGTAGGCAAGAACGCATGAGCAAGAGATCATTCCAAAAGACCGTTATTCATATGTAAATTCTTGTCCCGCTCATACAAAATAGCAGAGTCTCAGTAAGAGTTCAATTAAATTTGTAACGTACTATGCTTTTCTAACTGTTGTGGGTCTATTTTATCTCTAAACTTCTTCATTTATTTAATTTCAGTACTAAATAATAAATCACTTCGTGGTTTTTTTTTATTCATAACTATATATCTTTCCTGTCGTGCCTTATGGGAATAAGATAAATTAAAGTGCCGAAGACGGTATCTTGGATACGGGGGTCGCACTTGGGCACTCCAGCTGAGGGACCTGAGCTCGCCTGCATGACCGTGTCTGGACATGTTCATTGTTTAAAGGTGCTACGGGGATGTCACTCGACTACGCCTCATATATCCAATTTTTAGGCATATATAATGCTAAATTTTCATTCAGAAGCCCTCTGAACAGTAACTTAAGCACAGGAAACAGCGGGCGCTTCCCTAAAGTGCTAATTTTCTGTCGTCGTTTATAATGACGGCTCGAGCCACTAGTATAGGATATAAAATATCACACCTCGTACAACGCGCACCGTATTTCAAACTGTAATATGTCTAGTTTTAGTATTAAATTTTCTTATTTTTATCATAGAATGAAAACGTAACACAAAATCTGTGAATCCCGTCCAGCTTGTTGACTTCTAGCACAAGAATAAAACACTCACGTTAGCTTTAAGAGGAGGGTACCGGCAGAAAACCTTGGAATTTACAAAAATAGTTTTTTTCACTAAACAGTAGCTATACATCAAACGGACGCGCAGACAAAATTTTAAACAGTTAGTGTAACCCTAAGTGGGCAGAATAGGGGGCTGAGGGCGTGACGTTTTTTTATGCACTTCATTTTTTTACTTCAAAACTTTTTTATTAATTGCCTAATCTTTATTACACTTGGTAAAAATATGTAAAATTGGAAAAAAGAAAAAAATGGGGGTTTGACTCCTATACTTTTTTATATTTTCGCCATGGTAAACGAATTACACGAAGAGAATAGAAAAACCCGCTTTCTTGAATAACTAGTTTTCTATGGCAAAAATGAGAAAAAGTACAGAAGTCTAACCCACGTTATTTTCAGATTTTCCATTTTTGTGCCAAGTTTCATTCAAATCCGTACATAAATAAAAATTTTCTTTTAGTCTTATTTTCGAATTTCATACAAAAAATTTCCCGCCACAGGGTTCAAATTTGATTTTTTATTTTTGTTCCGATTTGAATGAAACTTGGTACAGTTATGCAAAATCGGAAAAAAAGAGTTTGACTCCTGTACTTGTCCCATTTTCGCCATAAAAAACGAGTTATTCGAAGAAAACTGGTTTTCCGTTTTCTTTGAATAACTCGTTTTCTGTGGCGAAAATGGAAAAAGTGCATGAGTCTAACCCACATTCTTTTCCAATTTTACATATCTGTACCAAGTTTCATCCAAATCGGTACATAAATTAAAAAGTTATTTTTACAGTCGCATACTCTACTTTCACCAAAATAAAATCAGTCGAAGAATCCAAATTTGATTTTTCATTTATGTACCGATTTGAATAAAACTTGGTACAGATGTGTAAAATCGTAGAAAAAATGTGGGTTAGACCCATGTACTATTTCCCATTTTCGTCGTAGAAAACGAGTTATTCAAAGAAAATGGAAGCACAGACTCGCCTGAAAAGTTTATTTATCCGACTTCTAAACCCTACTAGTCCTACAGTTTTTGAGCTACAGAGATCATTTTGGTTTCAAACAAAAGAGAATTTAATTCTCTAAAACTTCTCTGTTGGATTTTATGAATTTCGAATTAGGAGACGAGTGTCTGCTACCATTTTCGAAAAAACTTTGAAAAAATAAATTTCTTTGTTTTTTTTATTTTCACAAAAAAAATAATTCGAAATTGAAAAACCCAAGCGAGAAGTTGTAGAGAATCAAATTCCGCTTCGTTTGATACCTAAATCATCTCTGTAGCTCAAAAACCGTAGGACTAGTAGGGTTTTCACCTGTCCCCCCTTTTTACAGTTTTCTTTCAATAACTCGTTTTCTATGGCGAAAATGAAAAAAGTGTATGAGTCAAAAGATTTTCTTATTTTATTTTACATATGTGTACAAAGTTTCATCCAAATCAGTCCAATAATGAAAAACTTATTTTTTTTTGCGTACTGTACGTCCCCTTAAGAATGAGAATGAAACACTCATGGTGCTGCGCCCTCATTATGTTGGGTACTGCATCCTTATAGGAAAATGAATGATTTTTGTTCTACTTGTTTGCTAAAATTCTCATGGTAAACGTGACGGGCACTCTCTCACCCATAGCAGAAATCTCAGTTCATAACTACGAAATTGCTCTCTGATACTTTTCTTTTATGATGCCCCAAAAGGCTATTATTAACTAATAAATATTGTCTATCACAAATAGCAAATTGCAGTCATAGAATGAAATAAATTAGTAACGTACAGCGTATTTTTAACTGTAATATGTATTTTATTTCAAAATTTCTCTGTTTTTATCACATACATAGAGTTGAAAAAAAATTCACACCACGTAGAACACGCACTGTAATTCAAACTATAATATATCTGTTTTTAGGTCGAAAACTTTGTTAATTTTATCAGCATAGGATAAAAAATGTTAAAAAATATATAGGGCCTATCTGATCAAAATTGTGCTACTTTGCTACTTTTATAATTTCGAACTGGTCAACACAATTTGCCTCCTACAAGTGTTATTTCACAAACCTATCGCAACTCTCGTCCCATGCGTTAGTTTTAGGAATGTTACTTATAAGAATGAATAGTTCAGGGCAGGAAGCAAAGAGCGTAACGTTGCATTAATTGCTTCCTGGTTCAGGGTGCTGTGCCCCTAATTTGTAGGGCACTGCATCCGTATAAGAAATAGCTACATGTTTGTTTTTTTTCCGATCATAGAAATTGTCGCTCTGCATGGACCCAGATTCATCAAGTTAGATCTAAACTTGTAAAGCCCGGTCCCTGTTGTATGATTTCTATCGTGCAGTTACCACTTGCAAATACATCGACAAAGCTCAAGCACCAATATAGGTTTAGGAGAACCCAAGTAGAACGCACCGAGCTCTCTCACTGGCCGGGATCCCAATGGCTTTGCGTAAGATTTACAATTAGAATTACAAGCGTGGAGTTCGTAGATCGTGTTTCTCTGGGAATCTCAAGATGCTGTAATGCACAAGACAGCAAGTCCTACAATCTGGTAACGTTTGTGAATTTGGGCCCTGAAAGAGAATCGTAACTGAGCGCTGCTCAATGGAGCGTCGAACTGGGAAGAAAAAATCTGTTTGGCCAGACCCCTCAAGCAATGAATTTACCCTTTCTCTCAAAGGGTACCTACTCTACCTAGTCTATGTACGATATTGCAAATGGTGGTCTTCCTACGAGGAAGATAAATTCATGAAAGAAAGGTTTAACAGAATTTTCCTTTCTTGCCTGCAGGCTATAGTTATATTTATTGGTGAGGATATTTTGGCATTGTACATCATACAAAGAAAATTCATCACTAGCTCCTGGCTTAGTGTCACTATTATGATGTTTTGAATATCTCTACATAGTATGATGGAGTAATAATATGGAAAGCTGTGCACTTTTATAATTCAAACGCGTGCAACAACGCAGTCAGACATCAAATGTATAATCAAGACATGTAGGAAACGCCGACTGATGAATGTACCGAGATCAGCTAGTACAAGTAAGATATTTGCTCAAAAGTATACCGACTGCCTCAAGGTCAGGATAAGAAAATGCGCTCGCAGTCTCCAGAGCAGGAAAAATCTGATAACACCTTAACTGAAGCCTGAAGGTGATCCGGGGTCTCTCAGACTGGAAATTATCTAACTTATTGCTCAAAGTTTTGGCATTTTTCCAATTTTAATTTCAGAAAAAAATATTGGATCCAAAGCGGATCTTAAAATTATATACGAGTATAACGTAAATACGTACAATGAACGTTTCGGGCTTAAGTACTGCCCATCATCAGCAACAAAATCTCTAAGGATACACGTAAAAGAATAAAAAAGGTAAATACATAAATCAGTTAAAAGTCTGTGATAAAACCAGTTACAGCAGCTGAAAATCTAAAAAGTGGGGTGGCTGGTACTAAGTGATGATTTGCAATGAGTATAATGGGTTCAACTCTGGTTTGCAATTTCTAAATATGCAATTAATGATTCTAAGATTCTAGGCTTCATAAATTTTTTGCACTGCCAATTATCTTCAAGCTATCTTCCCTAATTACACTGTTGCACTGTATTGCATGATCCCCAATGATAGACTGAGAAGGATGTGCTGAAATATTGAACTTTCTAGGATTTCTTCCTACTTGGCCATGCCCTGCACACTCAAGACACGGCTACTATACAGCCTATGTACATATAGACCTGCAGAGTACGCAATTGATCTCATAAACAATAGGCGAGCGCAGACCTCATGGGAACGTATCCTTGAACGTGAAAAGGAGCTAATTTTGAAACTGTTAGTTAATGTAAAATAAAAATTAGTGTGCACATATTTGGAAGTTAAAACTGAGTTAATTATTTTTCAACTCCTCTGATTGGCGACGAAAGTAAGGAAAAGTACAGTAATATAAAATGGTAGCTTTGGCACATTCATTAAAAACTGGTTATTATATTGCTGATGTAAGAACTTCTTAATGAAAGAATGAACTTAAGGTATTGGAAACCCGTTTGACTTAAGAAATGTTTTAAAAAAATTTAACTCTGAATGGAAGGCAAGATTAAATGCACTGATGTTAAAGGCCATATGAACATGAGTTTCGATACCATTTACTTCAAGTTTACACACAGAAAAACTAAAAAAGCTGGCTCCTAATTCTGTGAATGATTTATTGCCAAAGACAGAAGTGGAAAATGTACTCTTCGAACTGGATACATTTTTATCGATAAATGATATCGACCTGTTAACTCCATTCTCCATTGTAATCTTGATGCTGTAGTGCTGCTCGTTAAGATACTGAAGAAACAAAGATGCAGGAGTACAGTGCTTTGAATGAATAAACGTATCGTCAATATAACATTGATAAAATACGGGATAAAATGCTTCCGGAAAGTCTGTAACTTCTTTTCGCTGTGGCGTATAAAAATGTTCGCAAATGTAGGTCCAAGGGGAACCTCCATTCTTAGGCCTTCCACGTGCCGGTACAGTTTACCCGCAGTTGTTACCGCATGTTGTTACCAAACCGGGGCCAAACAATGGGCCGAAATGCAGTGTAGTTTGTAATGATGGTATAACCTAAGCTTTGTATTTAATAAAACTCTAGTGAAAAGCTGTACCTAGTGCACAATTGTACCACGTCCCTATGTGTGCCTAATAACTTAAAAAAGTAATAAGCGTATTTATTTTTTACTAGCAGGACCCGTGGAAGCTCCACGGGTAATACTCTCACTTTCTTTCTTTCTTAAGCCTTATTGTCTTAATGCTCAGCGACACATATTTTGAATGGATATGTGTAAACACGTTAAACTGTTGTCATGCTCAGTGAAGCATTTGCTCTAAGAACGTCAAAGGTTCCCGTATTCCGACGCTCGTGCACAGCGGGATAACCGTATCCTGCCTATCCTAATACACCTCGTACAACCTATCTTCGTACTCTGATATCACATATGTTGATCTCGCGAAGGTTCTGCCAGCAATGATTCACGCAATTATCTTGATAAAGATATAGAAATGGTAACCAACATAATAAGCATAAATTTTTAGCAGGTACTTCTTCTTTTTGTTTGTTTTTCATTCATATTTATACTCCTTTTCTAAGCTGTGTTTCTCATCTTGTTAACAAAATTTAGTCATTCATATATTTGATTTTTAATTTTTTAGCTATGTATCTGTTGATTTCAGTTCCCTAGCGGGACCCATGGCTATTTTATACAGTAGCTAATCAATATTTTTTAATTTGATGAGATAGCTATACAACAAACTAAAGTAGAATCTGCCGATTTCTTCCGTACGGTAATTTCATTTCGTTGCCGTTTACATCTTTTCGTGAGATCATTTTATTATGTCAACATCACACTTTAACTTTAAAAATGCTTTAGAATGGAACAGTCCAAAACCGCTCACTTTGTGCTATATATCCTGGCAATGAAATTTATCAAATTGAGATTGCTTTAAGACCCGCGTAAAGTGAGTACAATATGTAGTAAAATCAACCTCATATCTTCTCTTTCAAACTGACTGAAAATTTATTCAAGAAGCGACAAAGCACATCTGTGGTTGACAATACTTACAGCTAAAATCAAAGAGTCTTGCAGGTTCAATTTTCTCCTATTTAATACTGGAGCGTAACGTACTGACGAATGGACAGACGTACCTAGCCACAAGCAGAATTATATTATAACTCGAGATTTATTTATCCTAGCGAGACCCGTGGAAATTCCACGGTCGATTAATGTCTTTATATGTAAAATTCACTAAACCCTAGCATTGCTATTACAACTTGCCTTAGATCCCCCTAATGCAGATTTTCTAACATAACGAACCCCATATAAGCTACAACCTGTCTCTTAAGCCTAACGAACTCTGTCTAATCCAGCAAAGTCGGTAAACCTTAACACATACCAACGTATCGTCTACGCTAACGCCAGTCGTGAACTCGAATGCTCGATGTTTATCTTGAAACATGCCGTACAACCTACTGTTCCTCATCTAACCCAACGCTCCTTGTTTAGCTGGCGCACCTGATTTAACCTAACGCACCTCACCTAACACGCCTCAGAAGCCTGGTACTTTTCATCCATTCTAACGAACCTCATCTAACTGACAGTTTGTCATCCAATCTATTATACTTCTTCTAACCTAACACTTCTCATTTATCCAGCTCACATACTTGAAGCTAACTCTTCTCATGTAAACTAGTCACCTGTGTTCCATCGCATCTAACCTAACGGAATTAAACTGACCTAACGCTCTTCATCTGACATAACACTCGTTGTCGCGCGCTGCTCTATCAAATCTGACTCTCACTATCCAACCGAAAGCTACCTATCTAATTTAGGTAACACACCTCATCTAAGTTAACACTCGTTGTCTAACTCTGGTCAGGAGTAAGTGCTCTATAGTCCGATACGTTAAGAAGAAACGGCCGTTTGATACAAGCTAGTATTATGAAGGTTGTAAAACCGATATGGTTATCAGAAGAATAGTCATAATGCTACCAAAGTAATAATTCAAGAGTTGATTGTGATTAGGCGTGATCGCCAGAATGATTTTCAGTGTTAAATTGCATCGTTGAGCAAGCGATGAACTTTTTTATGTATATATTGAAAAAATTGCAACTTTTGGCTAATTCTGTCACACGAAAGGCCAATTCCGATTTCTTATGCTGCAGTTTTCGTTAAAAACGATTTACATCATAGTTGTCTCCATTTCCGTCAAGAGCGTGCCTCACGAAACTCAACAGTACGAGTTTACGAGTTTTGACCACCGAATAGCCAGGAAACCTACAGAAGGCAGGTTCACACGATCATCAAATGAACGAGATTTCTCAGCTCATCGTCCGAATGTTTTGTTGAGCCTTTGCAAACGTAAGTGCGTCTACCACAGAAGGTGTTACAATGTTAGCCGTCGAGTCAGGCTGCTAATTAAGCAAGTGTCACACTAGTGACGCTCTGGATATATTTTAAAATTCACAGTGAAATAAAATTTGGAGTAGCTTGGGCTTGTTTTCTACTCAACCCCATACGATATGGCTGTTATTCGCGGGTAGCTTCAGCATAAAAGCGGCATGTAGCTATGCACTAATACCTTTTTGACACTGACTGAGCGAAGTAATTCTGTGATACTGTATGAGGAACACTTCAACGTCCCGAAGGACACTCATGCCGCGTTTCAAACAGCGCTATTCTTACAGAAACTAGCAACTCGGGCGTTATAAGATTAAATGGACATAGCGATGCATTCGGACGTGGAATGCAAAATTCACCCTAGTGACATTCCTCTGCGCCATCAGCAAAGGACCAATCTAATTAACCCGGTCACGTTTCCACTTCACAGCTTCAGCTTGCACGGACTTCTAGATCATTTAACTTTCTCGAGTGAATGTGGCAGCAAGATTATGCGCAGAAAATGCAGTGCAAACTTGCGTAGTTTTCCTGAGCTTTTGGACTCCTGCAAAACGTCAGACAAAGCCTTGTCTTTGCAACTTTGAATCTACAGTATGCTTCAATTGTTAGAAATACGGTTAAGGGTTAACGTCTGAAACTCCATTCAACGGGTCGAAGCCAACGCATCTGTCTTGAACTCCGGGTAAGTTCAGTTGAGTGAGCTTAGATTAGATCAGCATTGACGACTCACTCGAATACATCTTCAAAATATTCTCTGAGTCTCTGACTTCCCACGTAGAATCTTTTCTCATTACGCACAATTGCGCCTCATTCACACGGGTCTGGGGCATTTGATAAGCCGGCGATTTCAGAACGGTAAAGCTTAAGTTATCCGGATCCTGAAGCATGAGCTTTGGTTTCGCCACTTTGACTTATGCTGTATTAGTTAAAAGGAACTTTATTACATTGAGTCGCCTGAAAACTATATTACACAGTATGATTGCTTGTTTAGATGTCTCAAGAACGAATAATTGAAAGTTAGTGCCTGATAAGCACAGTAGCGCGTTGAAGCCATTTCACCGGTATGATGTTTCGGAAAGTGGAACCTCAAAGTTATAGAATCGCCGTCCAATCGGGCGCGCTCTTAGATATATGGCTGCCAATCGAAAGAGTCCTTATTCTATTTGAGACTCAGAGTTGGAGCAGTCGGATGAGTAAAAACCTGTCCAGACGTTGCTATTCAAAGCTTTCATGATCAAACAAATCAAACGCACTTGGAGATAATTCCAAACCGCATTCTGATAAAAATGAGGCGAATTGAAAATTTTTTCAAATTACAAACATGCGGGTGATGCCGTGTCAAGGAGACTAATTCTATCACCAAAAATGGAAATAGTTATTTAAGGGGAAAACGGTGAAAAACGACGTAGCAAAGAAAACAAGTTCGAAAAGCACTTTTAATGCATATTTTATCGATGAACAAGAATAGTGCCAGTGATGCAAATCCAACACCCGCCGTCAGATATGCAAATGATGCTTCAAATTGCGGCAATTTCCAAAAGGAGTGAATGATCAGTTAAGTCGTCGGTAGAAATGTTTTGAAATGAATTGACATTGTATTTAGAATATTTACATAACTAGAGTATCTTTTAAAGTTTCGAAAATAGTTGTTATAGTGAAGCAAAAATATACCCTAATATTTAGGGACCAGTGGCCTCTTCATTTTACTCGCCTTCCTAAGTTTCTCGAGACTGATGCTACGACCTCTTGAATGTGAATGAATGAAACTAATTCATTGCATAAACCCCTGGAAGCTTAGAGGCGGAAACGTTTCAGTTGCCTTACGGCAGCATTTTGGTTGCAATACTTTCCCGATAAAACAAGTGCAAATCTTAGTATACTTTATAGACTTCAAAGGGTAACGGTTTATACTTGAGTGATGCAATATTAAGCGCTTACTACACTTCCCTAACGCTTCTCATCTAACCTAACACTCTTCATCTATCCTAACGTTCCTCATCTGACCCAACGCTCCAAATCCAACCTCACGTTCTTCTTTCAACCTAACGCTCCTTATCTGACCTATAGCTCTTCATCCAAACGAACGATTCTTATTATAACCTACTGCTCCTCATCTAACTTACTGCTCCTCATCCAACGTAGGGCCATTATCTAATCTAAAACTCATTTAAAGGCCTGACTACACATTATATTGCATTCACTAGTCCGAATCTTACAGATTATAATCTGAAACATTCAGACCAATGATTGAGTGAATGCGTATATAGATTAGATAGCTGGCAGTAGACGAACTAAGGCCCTGTTCACACGTCCCTCAACGTAACGTGTTCAATCAAACTGATGGACGCGGAAGCAGGAAATGCGGGAGACGGAAAGAAGAAACACGTCCCCCTTTTTTTAAACGACTCGCGTCATTCAAGTTTAGTAAACAAATCTTATAAATATTGAATTAATCCTCTAAAGTGTTTTCAAATCATGAACAAGTCGACAAAAATGCTTTTTTACCGCGACTTTAATGATCACAATCATTGTACTCCCGTTTAACACGAAAAAACTAGTTAAGCTGAAAATGTTGAACTAAGAACACAGACGCCATCTTTGATTCGATAAGGAAGCGTATTGCTGCGTGATGTTTTCACTTTTGTTGGTTTATCAGGCTATAAATAGTCAGATTTTGAAACTCAATTATATTTTTACCCCAATAAATACATGGAACAATAATTGATAAGGGAATCAATTGTCATGGCGGTTGAAGTCTTGTGACAGTTGGCAGTGATAATAAGTGCCATGAGTTTATACGTCCCTCATCGTAACGCGATCAATCACGAAAATGAACACGAGCTGTGTGGCAACTGTTTTTTTCTCTGTCCACACTTAGATGCGTGCTTCATTCACATGAAGGACACTGCGCGTTCAGTTATGGTATCATTTCTTTACATTTTCGCTTATATTTCGCGTCGGTTTGAAATCATATTTGTCTCCCATAATCTTATAGACTGATTTTGATAGGAATAGCCTAATTTCAAAATAGTTATAGGCTGATAAATAGGAAGAAGAGAACTCAGCCCAGAGTAATCATTTGGACTACCAAATCAAAGATGGTGTCCGTGTTCTTATAAAATTTTCAGGTTTTCTAGTGTTCTTCTCTTAAAAGAGAGTACTGTACAGTGATTCTGATCATTAAAGTGAAAATAAAAATGATGTTTTGCCGACGTGTCCATGATCTGTGAACGCTGCAGAGGATAAATTTGGCATTAATAAGTACTGTTTACTGAACTTGAATGACGCAGCGCGTTAAAAAAAGGGGGGGGGGGCACGCTTCATTCTTCAGTCTACAGCGCTTGCTGCAGCTGCTTCTCTCAAATCAACGCGCCGCGTCTATCTGTTTGAGTGAACGCGTTACAATGAGGAGCACGTGACCACGGCCTAATATATTGCCTTTATAGCTATCATTGCAGTTATTGCACTCATTGTAGTTATTGCACTTACGCCGGAAACTGCAATAATTCCGGGCTCTAGTAATTACTTTAGTCTGAACAGAAATGGAAATCAAGACTCATGCTGCGGGCTATTAGAAGTTGAATAAATTTATGACTGACGTACAATGAGCACTATTTTGTCCCTATAGCTACAGCAAAGAATTTATTTTGCCACGAGTTGTAAAGTCAAATCGAGGATAGTTAACTGTTCGATGCTAATGCAGTGTATTCTCACACCCCATCCTAAATAATTTGGCAACCTGACTGAGTGCTTAATGATCATGAAAGTGTCATCAATACAAGGAAGTCCGCTGCAGAATATCGGTTTGAGCGGAGAGAAAATCTGATAGTTTAAGTAAAATTCTTTAACAAGTTGTGATGAAAGAGACGCTTAAATTGCAATTGTTGCTACAAATTGGTTAGCGACAGTAACATTAGAAACTTGAAGATAATAAGTGGTTGAGGAAATGCATAACGCATCTCTTACCGCAAATTCGAGCAGTTAGGTGGGCTGAGAGAAAAAGTTAATATCAAATTCTACTTCGAGTAAAGCATAACGAATGTTTCACGGCGAACCTACATCTTCTTCCGTGAAGTAGAACAATTTGCTACGGAAAGTCATAGAAATTTTTGGTTTCACAAATATTCAGCCTTATTATAGTGATCAGCGTGTTGTAATATATACCTCTGCCAAGGAGGTTATGCTTCGTCGGGTTTGTCTGTCACCAAGATAACTCAAAAAAGTTATGGGAGGATATTGACGAAATTTACAGGAATTGTTAAGTATGTTAGGTGGATCAGATGATTTTGGTGAAGATCCGTTTATCCTTTTGTTTGTTTGTCTGCCGCATTTTTCTTAATGCTGTAACTAGACAGGTTATGGACAGATTTTTATGAAATTTACACGAGTTTTTGGGTCTATCATGAAGAGTAAATTACAAGATATTTCTGATGATTTGTACGTTCTATAGTTTGTTGCTGTTTTTAATTTTATGCTTGTTAGCACAATAACCCAAAAAGCTATGAGTGGATATTTATGAAATTTACAGGAGTTGTTATTAATGTTAAAACACAAAAATGATTGACTTTTGATGCAGATCGGTTGGTCCGTTTGTGTGTTTGACTCCTGTTTGTCAGAATGTTTGTTAGCAGCATAGCTCAAAATGTTATGAACGGCTTTTTATTAAAATTGCAGAAACTGTCAATACTATGAAAGGTACAAATGATTAGATTTTTGGTGTTCATGCGAAGAAAGTCATGGATTAAGAACCAATTTGATTTTTTCGTTACCGTTGCCCTGCTTGGCGGAGGTATGCCCTCTCATAGTGCTTATAGTTATTATAATTAAATATTTTCTTCACTGAGTGGCTGTACACTCTGTCCAACAAAATGGTGTACGTTGCTGAATTCATTCTGCTCCTTACAATTGAACAGATACCAGTCCCTGACGACGCAATGCAACCTCAAACTGTAACACTGCTTCCTCCCCCCCCCCCCAATTTCACCACTAGGTACAACGCCAAGGATTATGAGACTATCAGGTTAACCCAGGGGTGTGTCGCAACTACGCCAAATCCTGGCTACCCCATCCTGAAAAAATGTTTGTGTAATCCGTGAGAGCGCCATCTAGCGACGATCGGAGTAAGCTAAAAAATGTTAAAATTATGTTTAATTTGAAATTTTCTCGTTTAAAGTTCCACGTACCTGATCTAATTTACTCACTCTGGTGTAAGGTGTTTATTTGTTACGTATTTGAATGAAGTTAGTTCTCCTTTAATTCAAAGTAGACGTTTGTGCTCGATGAACTACATCGCTGTAGCCCGTGTCGCAGTCGTCATTTGAGCTATGATTGCGACACGGGTTGCGACTGGCTGGGTCACCGGTGTTATGCGGTGTAGCACCGGTAACCCAAAAAAATGCTGATTGCGACACACCCTCTGGCGGAGCCAAGCTGTAATGCATCATGGGTAATTAGGCGTGTAACATCATAATATTCAAGTACGGTAATTAGCAACTATATTACATTGTTTCACCATCATTTCATTTGGGCCTTCAGAGTGTCCTACATGTCCTACAATGATTTTAGTTGCACAAAAATATATATCAAAGCATCTACAAGCTATTTTAGCTCTCTGAAGGATAGAATTTTATTATTATCTAGGTTCTTTTGTCCGTAAGAGGCACGCACCTTGTCGGAGAGTTTTGGTAAAATGTTAGCCTAAGCTGTGCCGTCGCGTACGCGTCGTTAACATATCCGCCTCTCCTAATCAAACCTAAATTGGACTATAGGTGCGAGGCTTATACCTCGGCCTGTCCCACTTTTCTGGAAGGTCTTTAGCCAGTCCAGAACTCAGCTCTACGTATAGCTACGGGAGCAATCCGTACATCGTCAATTGTCAGTCTATGAGCAGATAC
The DNA here is from genome assembly GCA_001587735.2 of Parhyale hawaiensis. NCBI lineage: Eukaryota > Metazoa > Arthropoda > Malacostraca > Amphipoda > Hyalidae > Parhyale > Parhyale hawaiensis. The sequence goes on from LQNS02015105.1 coordinate 18,018,146, forward strand.
AGGCATCAAGCCACTCTACTTATAGAGAGATATCAAACTACCCAACTACTATGCAAGACTGCACGATAACGTCTGCAACTGTTACACCCTGATGTAGCGGCGGCAGATGACAGCCCTCGCCCCCGTCTCCGACACTTTAAGTTACACAGAGGATGCTGTACTTGAGCAGAGACTACAATTTAACATTGGATCTTCTCCTCCATGAAACTTATTCGCCGATGTATCAACCTGAAATACCTAATATGCATCTATGCAGAACACTGTACTCACTACTGAAGAATCGGACGCCACCACACGTTTTCCGTTGTGTCTTCCTGAACCATGTTGTCACTCAACTACGACTCCACCTATATTTATACGAGTGGGTCAAAGCTCATGAAGGCCTGAGTTTCTCATATGTCTCGCCTACCCGACAGTACGCTCGTAAAGTGCAAAAATTTACATCTGTGTTTACAGCGGAACTTCTTGGAATTCGCTTTGCCGTGCGACACGGGACACAGTGCGACACTCGCTCAATTGTTATAATAAGTGACTCCCGTAGCGCAATTACAGCTATAGAACAATTCCGACCCGAAAACCAACTGGTGCAGGAGATCAGAAATGAAATCTCTGCGAGTGCGAAGGAGGTCCACCTCTGCTGGGTTCCCAGTCACGTGGAAATCCTTGGCAATGAGAGGGCAGACACGCTTGCCCGTGATGCTGGAGCAACTCGTGCTCTCGAGCCTGTTCCAATACCACGCTCTGACTTCAAACGTCACTTTCAAAGGATTGTATGGCACAAATGGTACGAAGAGTGGGACACTAAAGTACCAGCTGACAACAATCTGAAAATGATAAAACCACACTTATATGTTAAATCTCATGTGTGACCTTCAGAATAGAGAATGGGAAGCCAAGCTGGCAAGACTAACAATTGGACATACACCAGCAACACATGGCTTTCTACTGAGAAACGCCCCATTACCCTACTGTCTAGATTGCCTTGTGCCGCAATCTGTATATCACATATTGCTCGAATGTCCCTCAATAATCGATGAACGCAGAAGGTACCTTGGTCCTGGACCCTACTCCCTTACTGATATATTTTTCAGAAGCTCTCTGCATATCGAGGACACTATGGCAATTTTTACAAAATATTGACTTTTATAGAAAAATTTAATTCCGTAAATCCTGACTTAAACTGATGATAATAAATAACCCATATTTTAACGAAGTTCTATTATAATGACAGAGATACACTATTGAAATGCCGTTTTGAGCATCAGTGGTGGTGAAAAAATTATTAATAGTAGTAATGTGTGTACGATCTGATCGCTCGTGTGTTGGCAGAGATTTCTGGCATTGCATTGTAAAATTTTTCAAGACTTTTACGAATTAAAAAACAAAGAAGATCCAGATCCCAGTGCTTCAAAGCCTGGTAATAAACAAGGCTTTAGTGGCTGGCATATTCACACAACCAATGCAGCAAACTTCAAGAGACTCACCTGAAAGTTGCTTTCATCTGACGAAATCAGTTTAGCCTAATCAACATTAGTCCAATGTTCGTGTGTTTTTTGCAAATAAAAGCCTCCTCTTCCAAGCTGTGGCATCAGGTAGCATTGGCTTCTTCCTAGCTTTGCATCCTCTGAGACCAAATTCTACAATTAGGTCTTCGTCTCACTATGAGCGAAGATATTTCATTGTCAATTGTTTCCTTAGACTCAGCGTTCACATTTTGTAGATATTTTACTCCTGCCTGCGAGCGATGCCCTCTTCATCAGTCTGTCTTCTCTTGATGTACACTTTTTTTGGCCTTGTCCTGGATGAATTTTGAAATGAATTGGTCTCCCTATACCTTACGATAGCGTTTTGGACGCCATTCCTTGATCACTTCATTGTTTAGGATTTTCAAACAACGTAACAGTTTGAGCACTTTCGTTTTCAAAATATTTGTTTTTTCGTGACATTTCCTTTTGAATGGATGTGCTAAATAACGAAACGATAAAAAAATTAGGTTTTGTAAATGAAGAGAGGTATTTACACGATTTATTGCCGAGACTGAATTAAGTGCTTTAACCAGCATTATGCTAAAACTTAACTAAGTTTGTTATGCAAAATGCAATTCTCAAACGAAAGAATTATTATCGGACATCATACTCAGGCAAACTATTCAGATATTTCTATAAATAAACTTTTCCTTTTGTGCCTCATAATTTTATCAATAACTGTATGTGTATAGGTAATATTTACCTTAGTTTCACAGCTGTACGTTTTTTCGCATCTTTGGCCAACTGTCTTTGACGTTTTGCGTACATCAAAAACGAATCTTAGTTTAAAACAGATAAGTCTTCAAGAAGTTTACCTCTCCTTTTGATGACGATGGTCCACTCAGTCCAGTCTTCTAGTACATACAATATGTATTTTCTTTAAATGACATTAATATATCGTACTATATTGTAGAATAACACCTTTCAAAATTTTGCGTATAGTATTCTACATTATACTTTATATGTATATAATGCGTCAAACGAAAAAACAAGCATTCACTGCATTTTAATTAAATTCATTATATTGTGTAAATTATCCGTCTGGAGGCCATGCTCTCAAATTGTATGGAGATCGAGTGAACCCAAAACATTCACGCTCTTCGATAGGCCATGTTTTTGCTTGCTCCACATCATAAAATCAGACCTATAAGGTCACTCTGTGCTTATTTTTGACTTGCTGCTACGTACTGCTGCAGTCTCCAAAAGTCAGTCGTTTCGTATGGGCATCGCGTTGGTCACTCCAGCCGGGCTCAACAATACGGAACACAATCGAGGACCGTTGTATATAGATCTACTGATATATTTATCGGTTAATTATGGATACGCTTGATTCTTCAATATTTATCGGTCAAATGAAAGTACTGCATTATTTGCTTATAGACGGTATTTATTACAAAATTTTCCGTATTTGAATACGGATAAGGTGTAGACATAAGACCCAGATGAACAAAGTCGAAGCGGACTTCGTGTTTTGTAGAAATTAGTTTACATTGCTGCCACTTCCCTTGTGACACCAGGACTCTATCTGCGCTATAGAGGGCTGCCATTTTATGCGAATTATGCCGATTTTTTATAATGTTTTTATGCAGTGACTGCAATGCTGCCAGCATCTTTTACATTATCAAGGCAGCCTTTACATTGCAGTCTTAAAACCTTCTGTGCAATGCCCGCTAGTCTTCCTGGATGTCGACTCATACGATCGTCTTTCACTTGCCAGGGTACATTTCAAGTATTGAAATGCATTTTTGCCATTGATAGGACGTCTTGTGGCCTGCCATGGTTTGTTAGAATTTCCTGGGTTTCTTTTTATCAGACGTTTGGTTCAGTCAGGATATCTTTATAATGTGGCAAGAATCTCTTTGCGTTGACATGGCGTTATAGCTGGAAATTTCCACTGAATTGCCCCTCCTTCTCTCATAATTTTTTCTTGAAGAAGAGCTATCCAATCTTGGGTGCTCACAACCCCTGGGGTGTGTGATGACCTGCTAAGGGGGGTTCGAAATCTTCTGATACTAAAAAAAAAATTGTAAACATTTCTTGCACAAATTCAGCAAAAATTACATTCTGTATCATCATTTAAGCTAATAACTTTGTAAAGAGTGTGAGAATATATTATGAGTTTCCTAGGGGTCTCAGGCGTATATAGGAAAGGTTGGAATCCATGGTGGTGTGTTGGAATCACAGCCCGATTGAACTACCGCAACGTGAGATGTGGTTACCATGCATAGCCTGGTTTGAGGTTTTGCGAGCGGTGTAAGCTGAATAATAATGATTATCAATGTTTATTACCTCTGCCCATGAGATTATGTTTCCGTCAGGTTTGTCTGTTTGTCCGTTATTCTGTTTGTCAACAAGATAACTCAAAAAATCATGGACGGATTTGATGAAATTTACTGGGATTGTTAGGTATGTTAGGAGGAACAGACAAACTGTTGGTGAAGATCCGGCCATCCATTTGTTGGTTTATTTGTCTGCCTCATCTCCTCAATGCCATAACTGAAAAGGTTATGGACGAATTTTTATGAAGTTTACATGAGTTGTTAGGTATATCACTAAGAGTAAATGACCAAATTTTTGTAATAAGCTGTTAGTTTGTTCGTTCGATAGGTTGTCACTGTTTTTAATTTTATGTTTGTTAGCACAATAACTCAGGAAACTATGAATGGATATTATGAAATTTATACGAGTCGTAAGCGATGTTGAAAGACATAAATGCTTAAATTTCGATGATGATAGATTTGTCCGTTCGTGAGTTTGAGTAATGTTGATCAGAATGTTTGTTAGCAGCATAATTAAAAAAGTTATGAATGGATCTTCAAGTAAATTACTGAAGCTGTTAGCACTTTTGAAGAGTGCAAATGAGTAGATTTTCGTGTTGAAGCAAAGAAAAAGAAGTCATAGTCTCAGAACCAATTTGAATTTTTTTGTAACCGTTGCCTTGCTTGGCGGAGGTATTCGCTCTCAGAGTGCTTTGGTTGCCATTTTTTGTCGGCATAAGCCTGACGTTAGTAAAGACCGGTTCCCACTTGATGTACTGGAAGCTAAATATGGGGCTGACAGCCAATCTCCACGCCTTGCACGCGTACCTGATCGGCTCGCAAGCGTGGCTGGTAGCTTTGCTCGCAAGCCAGTTGTGGTTATGCTTGCATCTCAATTCCCGTTGACTGTATGGATGATGGGGAACCGCCGGAAACTTGCTGCTGCCATGCCACTTGCTCACTCATACTTTCTTCGATCGTAGCCGCTCCACTCTTCACTGTTTTTTTTCTTTCTGGACCTCTTTTCGGAAACGCTCTCGTATCCCGCCCGGTTTCGTCCATTAAATTTCGTCTTTGGCCCTTCCTTCATACTCAGTGCAATCCTTGTCGATTTGGGTCCACATTTCTGCTTTCTCTTTGGGTTTCTTGTGGTCAGGACGCTGTTTGTCCCATATCGCGGTGACTTTTGCCACCTCTTCACACAGGTGTTCAAACTTTTTCCAGTCAACTACCATTTTTGGCGCCGTTTTACATTGGAAAGAATACTGTAATAATATTTAATTCGTCACCTGAAATTCAACAAGACTGATGTGACTGCCAGCCAAAAATAAAGTGCTATATTTTTTGCTGGCTGCTACCCGAAAGGGACGAGCACAAAGCAAGGAATAAAATTTTTGGCTGGGAGCGCGTCGATGATCGACTATTAGCCTAAAAAACGAGCTGCCAGCACAACTTTGAGCTGCAAGCGTACGTGTTTATTGGCTGCCATGCCACATTTTTGGCTTCCAGCTCATCAAGTGGGAACCGGCCTTAAGTAAGCTTATTTTACTTGCTTTAACGCTCGGGAGTTTATGTGTCACTCGTTTGTATAATCTTTGTGTTCCGTTTATTTGTAACGGATGTTTCTGGTGGTGATTTGCGTCACTGTAACCCGGGTTGCCATCGTCGTTACCGTTTTTTGGGTTATGATTGCGGCACAATGTACGAGTGGCGGTGTCACCGGTAACCCAGGAATGGTGATTACAACATGCTTCTGCTCTAAGGTGACGCATTATATAACAGTTTTCTCCCATCAGCGCAGAGGAAGAACAATGCTGCCATGGCTGCGACAACTTACACACTTCAAGAGAAAATTTTCTATTTTGCTCTTCTGTCTCGAGTGTTTCTCATTGTATATCAGGTAAGTGTCACGCGCACACGAGATTTCTTGAAGCTATTAAACAGATGCCACATTTTTGATCGAATTGCTAGGCTGTAGAGATATTTTATTCGTAAAATTATATCAAAATATGTTAGTTTTGCTATAGGTTTTTTTTCCATATTTCGTGCTGTATATATCTTTTATTTCTTTTTTATAAGTTGGAGTATAACTCGAAGAAAAACAAACCCCTTTACTTTGAAAAGTACGAAATTAGAGTTCAAACCAGAGTACGATGTAACGTTTATCAACTCTCATATGGAAGTGCATGGTATCATTCTGATGTAGACAGATGTGTATACTGTATACATTTAAATTTACTGATTTTGCGATCAACACTGGGCTGCATCCGGGGAAAAATTCCTTGCATCAAAGAAGTCATTAACAATTCCCAGAAGAGTTTTGCATACTGAATCTAAAAATCTTACAACAAGAATTTGTTGAGGGATGTTCTCATTCTTTTTACTTTTTGTTAGTAATGAAGAAACAGGGTTATCGTGTAGAATTGTACCTCTGTGATAGTACTGTATATGAGCGAACTCTATAAATTTGTGTGTATTTTTAGAGGCGAATAGAGGTTGACAGGAGTTTTGGTTATTGAGAAGAAACAAAAGTGTGATAAAAGTACGGTATACAGATAAAGGCATGTACATATCTGCTTACGAAGATATCACTAGTTTATTAGAATACTTGCATGTTGAGGCAGTCTATTTTCCCTAAAAGGCACGCTTTTTATTAAACTTTGAGCTTGGCTATGGAGTGGATTCTGGTAACAACCCAAAATCTCGCACAAGGACGTCTAGCTCATTTTCATTAAACAATGTACGGCATTACTCAGGAATCCCGAATCTTCCTGGTAGAGTGAAGCTCTTCATACACATCTGCAACTGTGCACAGTCACTATACTTTGAAGAGATACTTGAACTGCCACGGTGCACATTCTCAGGATAAGTTGGTACTAGGTACAGGTTGCATAACTAATAGAATGTTTGAATATTGAATGCGCTTCATGCTTTTTGTATTTTTTCCGAGAGGTTTCGCCTTACAGAAATAGCAGTGATAATGTCGATTTTTCTGTTGCCGTAAAACTATTGGTATATCGAAGGGAATTGATTAACGTTTTCCTGTACAAAAAATAACAGTTCCCGCAGGCACTGTGAGGAGCCCATGGCTTGTCCTGGCCTTCTAGCTCAGTGGCAAAATAGGCATGATACGAATGTTTTATTTCCAGCCTGCAGATGCGATAGCGCGTTCCTGTTCAGTGCATGGGTGGGGCAGGAGGTTCCTGCAAGTCTGCGGCATTCTTCAGTTAATCTTCAACAAAATAAATAACCTTTGCACACAGTCAAACTCACATGCTGATATTACACAGTAAGAATCAATACATAGCTGCATATGCACCTATTGCACTAGCTGTAACAGATGTCATGTAAGTGTTAACGCAAAATTAGAGCCTCGGGAGCAAAACGAATAATACCACAGTGTTCGACACGCAAAATCGGTCAGGAAAATCATATTGTTGTTCATGTGGCGGTTTTGATACTTGCTACCCAGGGTTATTATTAAATGCACAGGGACCTCACCCAACGAGTGGTGTGCTAATAAATCTATAACAAAAATTAAAACACCTCGTGGCGTAAGACCATCACCCGCGGTAGGGAGCAAATTCAACGCCGTCATTTTTATGGTCAGCATACTCTAGAGTTTTGGTATTTTTCACATCTCAGTCAACCTATTTGACTGCCTGAAAAAACTATTATTATGACTCAACTCTTTCGGATCTTTTTGGGTAGACTGACAACAAAATTCATTGCCGTCAGTAACGATGGTCAGCTAATTCTAGTTTTTGGCATTGTTCACGTATAACTCAGCGCACCTGACTCCCTACAAAATTTATGAACATTGCTCAACTCCTTCTGCCTCCTACTGCGTGGAGTGAGAAATTCGACTCCGTCATTTTTCATGGCCAGCTAACTCAAAATTGTTGCCATTTTTCACAAATCAGACAACCCACCTGACTGTCTGAAAAAAATTATTAATACGATTCACCTCTTTCTGCATCATTTTGGATGGACAGAAAACAAAATTCATCGCCGTCATTTTTGATGGCCAGCTAATTCTAGTTTTTTGGCATGGGTCGCATCTAGGTGAACCACAAGACTCTCTGCAAAAAATTCTGAACATTGCTCAACTCCTCTTACCACTTTTTGGGTGGACATACAAATATATGAATATATAATTGCCACGCTTATACCTCAACATAGTTTAAGGTATAGTTTTTAGTTTTTTTTGTTTGTTTTTGTAGTTGTTTTACCGAAAAGCACTTGGTAGTGCGAAGATATAGGCTTGAGAATGATGTTATGTTACATGTAGCATTTACTTTCAATAAAGATTGATTGATCTCACTTCGTTTGCGGGTGATATCAAGTAAAATTTTACTGGCCCAGTACACAAAGTTTTCCAAATGCAAAGTTAGGTATGTCGGGACCACACGATGCAATCACACGATCAACTTCTGGATGGACGTTCAGCTCTCACGTCCTGCAACTAAATCATTCGGCTGTCCGAATGGTTCATGCCGATTTTCAGTAGTTCATCTTTCGATTTACTTTGGAACATGCTTGACAACGGAAAAAAGGATTTGACTACACCTCCATTTAGAGCACATGTCAAACTAGATAATATTTTTTCGTGTGTTAATTCTGTGACCATTTCAAATGGAAAATAAAAGTTTCATTTGTGGCATTTCATGCTTGTCTATATCCATGAAATATATAGAAATGTGCTTCATAAGCAGCCAAAGAAATAGCTATGAAATGTTTACGGTGACGATTCTTTACCCGAAAGAATTGTAAGGAGGTGGTGCGAGTGGTTCCGAGCTGAAGATATCAAGTCATTAACTAGAGCACTCTGAGAGCGCATGCCTCCGCCAAGCAAAGCAATGTTAACGAGATTTTCAAATTGGTTCTTGAACTATGATTCACCTTTATCACTACCAAAATATAGTCAGTTGTGTTGTTGACAGCAATAAAGTCTCTGTAATTTTCTTGAAGATTCGTTCATAACTTTTCGAGTTATGTTGCTGACAAACATTCTGGCAAACATTAGTCAAGTAAGCAAACAAATTAGCCGTTCATCAGTAAATTTTGACAATTTACTCTTCTTGATACACCTAACACCTCATGTAAATTTCATGAAATTTCGTGTACAACTTTTTGCGTTATTTTGATAACAAACATAAAATGAAATACAGAGACAAACAAAAAGACAAATAGATTAGCACAAAAGCTGGTCATTAACTCTACGTAATTTACTTAATAACTCCTGTGAATTTCATAAAAATCTGTCTATAACATTTTGAGTTATGGTACTAAGAAAAACTAGGCATATATATATACAAACGGTTGAGCGGATCTTCGCCGAATGGTATTAATCAGTTACTCTTAACATGCCTAACAATCTCTGTATATTTCGTAAAATCGGTCCATAATTTTTTTTGTTATCTTGGTGGCAGACAAACCTGCAGACTAACAGAGACAGATAGACACACTCGACAAAAACATAACTTCCTCGCCGGTGGTAATTAAGAATAACCCACATTTCACAGCTCGAAAACTGGCAAAAACCGAGCACCCTCCTCATAAGTCTCCGTTCATGTGCTCTTTGTGAAGCTTGGGTTCGCAAAGTGCTGCGATGTTTGGGTGCCACATGACTGGAGAAAGACCTTTTGGATCGCATTTCCAATTTTTGTTTGTCTTACAAACTGAATGAAAGCGGGCCTTTTTTGTAGCAAACCGTTACAAGAGATGAGAAATGTTCAGAGAAAATGATCTTGGAGTAAGCGACATGCGCCAGCTTTATGCCAGGTGCCCACGTAACAACTTTCGTTACCGCTAGCAGCAACTCAACTAGTCCGTTTCGTTAGTAGTGGCACGGCTTCAGCTTGGCAAAATCTAACTGCATAAAAAATTCCCTAAGCTCTCAGTCGCTACTGCCAGTGTTACGACATGGCGAGTGGCAATGGTGAAGTTTCAACTATCGCTCCTAACTGTGGACAGTTTAAGTATAAAAAAATTGATATTTTAAGACTTAGTGGACGATGATGATAAACTTCATGATGAAATCACGGCCACAACTACGCAGTCGGATAAATTGAGTTGGCTCTAGGCTGCTAGCGGCAACACAAGTTGTTACGTGGGCACCGGGCTTTAATTACCCCAAAAGCGGGCATTCACCCTAAGAAAGTTTTGCTTTGTGTTTGGTGTGATTGGAAAAGAATTTTCTACTATGAGCTTCACTCGAGTGAAAAGATAATTCTGAGAAATACTGCTCACAGGTGGATGAGTTAAAAGCAGCAATTTAAGAATAAATTGGACAACGGGAAAGGATAATGCAAGAACACACATCTCTTTGGAAACCAGACAAAAATTGCTGCAGCTCGACTGGGTTGTATTACCCATCCTCCATATTCACCAGATAATGCTCATTCGGATTTTCAAATATTAAGGTCTTTGCCGAAACAGTCTTTATAGTAAAAATTTAAATTCCTTGCATGACTGTAGAGATAACTCGGTGAATTCTTTGCCAAGAAACCACCGTAACTCTGGGAAGCGCCGATGAGGTATTTGTATAATAAAGGAAAAATTGAAATGCGTTTTGAAACAAAATAGTTCATATTTGCTAATTTAAAATGCAACGGTTGCTATTTAGTGACCGCTTTCTTGCCTTTCAGAAATTGGCACAACCTTCCGGGTAAGTCAATACTTTCCAGTGGAATATTTGCTACGAACTTTCACTATTTTTCGGGACAATAAACGTCTGCCCGAAAGCTGAGTGTGATGTGAGTCATGTGACATTATATGTACACGTACCTACCCACCCCCACTTTCCCCTGCGGAGAAGACAACTTAATAAACAACAAGGATCTATACCCCAAAGATGAAGTTTTACTGTAGCTTATGACGTTCTTAAAGTTATGCATCTATTTTGACTCGTGAATACTAAAACGGGGGGGATGCGCACTTTCATACCAGCTAGGGTATTTGTTGGTCTCTTGTGAACAAGAGGTTGGTCTTTGATAGTACAGAATAGCAATGTCACCTGCCATTCTCGAGGCAAGTTCTTTAAAGAATTATAAATATTCTGGTGGACAGGGAACGTGAGCATAACTGGGGTTTCATATAACGTGTTGTTGCCCTCCTTTTGTGCTCTTTTGGATTCAAAATGTAAAGTTGTAAACTCTAATTTGTGCAGTTTGTGAATTTGCACTTTGTTTAAATTTGCATGGCTGGGTCTTCTAATACATAAACCAGGAGAAGGTCCAACAACAAAAGTTGGTGATAGCTAACCAGAACGTAGTTTTATTGTCATTAATCTTACAAATCGCGACTCGCATTAGAGTTTCAGTAGTTGTAATGTTCCTTCCTTGAATATTCCCTGAGCAAAACCCCCACTTTATATATATAGCCATGGGCCCCCACTGCTTTTCTGAAAATATTGTGCGACTTGGAAAAAAGACAAAAAGGACAACACCTCTTAACTCATCACTGCCAGTGCAGTGTCCTAATTTCTCTTAAGACTAACTAACTAACATTCAACTGAAGACACGAAACCTTACTGATGATACACTAATGACGTGCTGTACCAGTGTAGCAGACTGTTAACTAACAGGATCTATTTTTGTTTCAGGCGGTGGGGAACTGGATCTTTCCGGATTGCGACTTCGGGGCTTTTATTAATCCACAAGACCCTAACATGACCTACAGCTCTGGTGACCATCTAGTCATGAGGCTATTGGGTGGTCTTTGCAAATGGGATACTCAACACTTTTTTCACATTACTCTCTACGGTTACACCCAAGAGAGAACTCTTGCGTTCTTCCCCTTTTTCCCAATGGCAATAAGACTATTAGCTAGCATTGCTTACGTGCCATTACAGTATTTCATTAACTTCTATTCAACCATACATGTTACTGCAATAATATTAAACATGTATTTGTTTACAAAAACAAGTACGATCATCTATCAACTGAGCAAAGAAGTACTAAGAAGTGAGGTGCTGGCTTACAGATCTGCTATTCTCTTTTGTATAAACCCTTGTAGTGTTTTCTTCACCGCCGCCTACACAGAGCCTATGTTCTCTTTCTTTACTTTCTCTGCCGTGCTGGACTACGAGAAAAATAAGGGCCGCCTAGCTCCAGCTTTCCTGTTTTTTGCTTCAGCTACAAGATCAAATGGACTCTTTAACATCGGCTACGTGTTTTACTTTACGTGCCGCCGCTGCGCTGCTTACTATTACAGGTAAGTATTTGAGCGGCGTCAAGGTTCCAGTTACAAAATCGTGTGCAGTTTTTAAATCGGTTGTGTGTTGTACAGTACCTGAGAAACTTTTAAAATACAATAGGCGTCTTTTTGTGGCCACGCTCGTAATCAGAATCACCGTGATCATGATCATCGTGATCACTGAAAAGCACAAGAACGGTCAATGATTTTGTAAACAAACCAGAGACC